>CM060947.1:221747794-222091782 GCA_030765055.1 Mantis religiosa | reverse complement strand
ATCTGAGACACCAAAATTCGGACTAGTTAAGTTATAAAACTACGAATGGTTATAATTGTTCGGTGTCGCTTTGAAACAACCCGTATATTGCTCGGGGTTTGCAGTTTTTCTAAGCATAAAATTAAAAATCAGTTTTTTGGACCCAAACAACTATCGAGCGTCCTTACGTTATTTTACCTCTATAATAGAATATATCAGAAACAGTAAGCGTAGCAGTTGTGCATTATTAAACAGAACATATGGCGCGGATTCCTCTCGTTACATAGTCATAATCATTATGGATATTTCAGTTGCAGATAGAGGACTAGTAATACTAAACGGAGATTTGATATTTTGTACGCATGTGGGCATTAATAAGACACACCAACACACACACGTACACACTTACACAGAGAGAGACAGAGAGAGAGACAGAGAGACAGAGAGAGAGAGAGAGAGAGAGAGAGAGAGAGAGAGAGAGAGAGAGAGAGAGAGAGAGAGAGAGAGAGAGAGAGAGAGAGAGAGAGAGAGAGAGAGAGAGAGAGAGAGAGAGAGAGAGAGAGAGAGAGAGAGAGAGAGGAGAGAGAGAGAGAGAGAGAGAGAGAGAGAGAGAGAGAGAGAGAGAGAGAGAGAGAGAGAGAGAGAGAGAGAGAGAGAGAGAGAGAGAGAGAGAGAGAGAGAATTTCTTCCATTCCATTCGAACGCCTGTTGTATGTACCTTACGAGTTCGTAACCAGTTGCAACAAATCATGTTAATATATACAAGGAGTCAATTCCATTACATTGCATAAAATATTTAGTGATGGTGCATGCAATAACGAATGTTGTATTATTCCTATTTCCTAGTTATAAACAAAGATGAATAGTAATAACTCCTTTCATACTATCATTTGCTTATTTTATAAAATCACGCTTGATGCATTTAATTTTGTTTTAAGATTTACAAGAATGTCTTGTTCTGGTGAACATGTTTATGAGGGAAGATAGGCCTGAACGAGGGTTGTCACGTCAGTAAATTACAGGTAAACACACCCTCATTTAAAATACAGCCCCAGGCAGAGAGTGACTACATCAAAGGGAATTTGTGTTGCCATGACCTGATATGTTTTGTGTATAGCATTAATTTGTCAAATGTTTACAAACCATTCTGAAAGAGCGCGTGTATTTCAAAAATAAAAGACAAACAAAACATGTTTTTCTAGCAATCCCGGGCATTAAATAATGTTTATGTTGAACTGAGCGAACCAATGTCATGATTCAAATGTAGAGAGTTTTCAAATGGTCCTTGGTGGACATGCACGTGCCTTTTCTTTATACTGAGTCTGTTTTATAAGTTTTATGTATAAACATACACATTTGAAAAAAATACAGCTTATTTTTATTTAGAAATTTAAGAACCATATTGACATACAGACAAGATGTTTCTAAAACTACAAGAATCTTAGCTTCACATACATTTCCGTTATACTGATCTTCCCAATGTACAATTTTACCACGGTATTTTGTTTTGTATGTGTTCTTTTGCCTTTCTAAGTCTCTGACTGGTCTAACATTAGTCATTCTGGTTCTATGGACACATAATTATCTTGTATGATCATTTATAAATTTCAGTTTCAAATATACTGTCAGCGAACTATAAAATCAATTAATACTAACATAATTAGGGAAGATTTATTTGGTGAAGTACACCAAAAATAAAGAAATTTCGTAAGACCTATAAGAAGAAGAAAGTAATAAATATGAGAGAGAACAATGCTGTTTTGGCCCTGAACTGGAGAAGCAGGGGAAGTGTATCTCAAAAAGAAATTTAACGATTTCATATTAAAATTGTGCTGGATACTTAGTAAGCAGTACGATGGGTAGTCTAATTGTGCTGAGCTTTATGTCCTAGGGGTGCGTGCATTACTATAGAACTACAACGCAAGGTTCCTTGGAGCCCGTGTTTTTTAACTATGTAAATTTCCCCGTTATTGCAATATTGCAGAAATGTTCCTTATTATTGCTTTGAATTTCCAAACTTGGTACAGCTTTTTGAAGTTATCAGCTGGTAAATGCGTTGTTTGACATGTAAAGAATTCAGTTTCAAAGCAAAGCCAGAATACAGCTATTCAGCTTTTAAAATATTCAACCGTCTCTCCGTAGTACTGAGTTATCTTTATATTTATAACAAAAATGAGCAATGGAGTCACTTGACAAAGTGACACACTTAATTGAAAAGAATTAGTGCCTTAGAATATTGTTTTAGAAAAGCAACTGAACCAGGCTACACCCGGAGTAACGTGTGTGACTCAACCACGTGTGGGTGGTTAAAGGCATACGCCTATTGTCGCATAAGGGCTTTTTCCGTCATTAGGGAAGTGCTGGATCTGCAATCACGCTTACTGCTTGTAGCAGCGCAGCATCAGTAGCCCTCAGCAATGAGGACACACCTCATTACATCAGCCCGGGGCCCGACACCGCAAGTCAGAGTGTTGCTAGCCAGTACCGCCGACCAGGAAGCTGTCTTGGTTACCGGCCTGCCCTTATTAGGCCGGATGCTGAGGACGGGGGCTCGCCGATAAACCTGACTAGCTCCATGTAACCGCTGCTGCGCCTATGGGCACGCAGCCAGAGTCCTGCGCAGCCGAGCCAAGGTATAACTACTACGGTGCCACCTGTTTCACCCCGGTCTACACAGAACACGACCTCCGCCGCCGCCCATACTGCGCCTCCTGTGGAGGGCACAATCGCTACACAGGTCAGACATTCTGCCCCTGCATCACTTCAGGAAGGCATCACCTCTCCCACCAGCGCCGTCAACTCCTCAGCAGCAGCTGAGCACTCATCAGTGGCCACATCAACCTCATCATCTGCCATCAGCACCAGCCAACACCATCAGCCAGGAGCAACTCAGAGAGGAAGACCGGTCTGGGGGAGGCCGTCCAGGATCTCCATTCGGAGTTCCTTGTCATAGCGGCCAGCTAATTGCCCTGGAGGACCTTCTAAGGGAACTTCAGGCCTCATGACTACAGACATCACAGTACACTACAGAACAGCAAACCATTCACCGGAAGATTGACGAACTCGCTGAGAGCCTCAGGGGGTTCATCACGAACGTCGCCAGCTTCATTAATAGCGAAACACCACCAGGAATATCACCCGAGAACTTACACTATATCTCAGCTGAAGAGAAGAAGAAGCTCTTCAGCTGACTGTACGTGGAGGAACTGAAGTCTCGCCGCGTGCGGTAGACTCGACATCCTCACTATCTATCTCGGTGCCTGTCCTTAGCAAATACCACCTCTAGCCCCTAGGCTGCAGTCAGCTGTCATGGCGCCTTTTCACGCGCTCGTACCCAAGGGGTACCAGCTTAGGAGCCTTCAAGTAATAACGCAGGTGCTATGCCGGATCGCATAAAGTCACGCCGTTATGCTACCAATTTCCTTCCTATATTCCATGGAGTTTTTAGTGGGTATTGCCAAGGACAGGCAAGCCCCACAGTCTCCTCTTTGCCCTCCAACACAGTGGGGACTCCGTAAATGGAATTTTCTCCACTCGAAAAAAAGGAGTGCTAGTCCACTAGCTCTTCCACCTCTACTATCCTTTCAGAACTGTTTATACTAATCAGTTCCGTTCATTGTCACCTCATTCAGGATTTACATCCAGGCGATACTGTCAAAACGTACGCTCGAAGTTCTTTCGTACAGGACGGTCTTTCCGTCTCTCTCCTCATCCCTCCACTACTAGTGATAGTAGGAAAGAAAGGACCTTTGCGTGCTATTTGTGGTACTCTGCTGTAAGCTTCCGGACGCTTCTCCACTGTCCATAGAGCCTATGGGCTAGAGAAAATAGTTAGCTTTGGGTAACGTATGAAGTTGGAAATACATTTTTAGAAAGATTTGTCAACCATAACGTACAAAAGCAGTAATATTTATGACAATTCCAAAATTTTAAACTGCATGATTGTCTAGATGTTAATTTTTATTATATAAAGCCTTTAAACTAATAAAAATGCTGCATATTGTGTATTCTTTTAAAAAATATACACATTAAAAATTTAAAGGTATGAGTTAACAAAAATACCTACTATATCGTAGTATTATGCAACGAAAGTATTTCCTGTTCACGCTTAAAATTGCTTTGTTTAGGAAAATGTAGTTTATTTTTCAGAATTGAAGCATTGTTTTAAAAGGCACATACACTCCTTTATTCCAATAATGAGGGATAGTGTACAAAATTGACTTGCATATTCATTACCAGACATCGGATTCCGTGCACCTTTAAAGGGATATGAAGTTTACGAGTCGCACAGTATATAACTGCTGAAGTCAGTCCCGAGGACAACACGCAGGGATAGTCCGGTTCGCAACGCGTAGCGTTAGTCTTATTACAACTACTGCTCACCACGCAAGTAGATGTGCCTTTCAGGCACTGCAAGGTGTTGGACATATTCTGTTAATAGTATTACTTTCAGAGCAGCCTTTGAACAATCTCCATTTTATAAACCAAAAGTTTTGGGTTTTATCAATAACCATTAAACGGCTTCAATAATGTACTTTCGAGCTGTCTAAACGTAGTCGAGGAGATGTCTGCAAAAATTAAAAATATAGATACCACCTGCCAAACCAACAAAAAATGAGTTGTCCAGTATTCATTTGTCTCGGACAAACATATGAAATTGATTTGTACTAAAATACATCATTAACGTCATATGACATTGAATGAACTTTCTCCCAATATTTTTCTATTGTTTCAATGAAAGGCGCAGAAAATTCACATTTGACACTTTAAAAATGTATACGGTTGTTCACTGTAATTCCCGCATCGAAAGCAATGAGGAGAATGACATATTTTGACGTAGGTTACATTTTGTATCCGTACCGGACTGTACACACACAGCGCTTCGGTATACTTGTTGACATCGGACGTTTGTTGATGACCTCGTATAGTACATTGTTTGCTAAGGTGTACCGGATCCGATGTTTGCTCATTACTTACACTTACTCTTGATACTTCTACATTTTGTCAATACGCTTTATGCCAATCGAGTTTGCTGATATTAATTCGTTTAAGAACTCGTTTCTTAAACCAAAATATATAAGAATAGCTACACACAAGGTTTAATGAACTACACGGAAATAGTTTTAGCAGTTGTAGTGACTAATATAAGGAAGTTGAGAAAGACAATGCATGGCCCGCCCGCCTCGGTAGCGTAGATGTTAGCGTGTGTGCTTCACGTTCAAGAGGTCCCGAGTTCAATCTCGGTCAGGGTGAGCTACTTTGATAAGGTTTCTCCGGGGTTTTCCCTTATCCTGATAGACAAATGTCCGGTAACTCTATGTTCCATGAATCTCGAACTCATTTGAACATCTTTTCAGTCATTTCATTCATCATCCTAGAAGACTGCTTCCCCCATATAGAAATATCAATTCTTTTTAGCTGGTTATTGGCGTTCTCAAGATTAGATGCCTTAAAGATCTCTCAAATCTCGAACTAATCACCTGCCAGTGCGTCACTGATGAGCGATTAACTCCTACTTGCATAATGTAGCCTACTCTAGTGGTGTTTCTGTGGCTGTTTTGAAGATTCAATATGTAACGTCTTTTCCAGTATTCCAAATGTCAGAGATTTGGGTGCTGTCACTTCAACTTTCTGCTGTATCAAACACCTATTACCTCAGAAGAATACCTAACTTCCCAAATAACAGCAGTGTGTGAAGGTTTTCAACACACAGGTAACTTTGGAAAAGAGTATGACAGTCGTTCGTTCGCCACTGTCAAATTTGTATTGAAAAAGCAGGTCACAATTTCTAGTAGTTCTTATAAACTTAACGTAAGAGTTGCAGTGCTTTTTTATGTAGGTTTGTTTACCATTTAAACCACCTCCTATTTGGACGTGCAGGTATTAAACAGTAATCTACCTTTGTTGGAAGGAATTGTAATTAATTGCACTGGCAAGGTGATGTTTCGCCATAAAATGCACACATTAATACATCAATTAAAGGTTAGAGAAAACATTGAAAAACCAAAGAAAGGAAAAAAATATACAGAAATTAAGGAAAATCGAACTCGTTCACTTCTCACTTGAAAGCTAACATCATAAGCATGGAGTGCTCCTAAATACCTCTTAATTTTCGTCTGTTGTTCACTCTATCTGTGCCATACTTGCACTTTAATAATGGACTGCCGTAGCTTACACATTTGAACCAAAAGGCCATAAGTCTCCTATCTCAAATTACATGTTTAGGATATTTCCACTTGCTTTGAAATTACTTCGGTGTAAATTAATTGTACTTTGACACTGGCCGTGTATAGCCTTAAGTATGGAAAGGTAGAGTCAGACTGAAATATTCAATGTCACAGTCGGGATTTGAATCACGGATCTTCTGGTCTCCATCCAGCCGTTCTTACCATTGAGCTACGATGGGCAACGTGCCGATGTAAATTCCCCAGCTGGCTCGTATTGAATACTTTAGCCTACACACAGCCAGTGTGAAAGAACAATTAATTTCCTTTAATTGACCTAATGGTGGTTAACTATAGAGCCCGGGCCTTAAAGTATTTGCAGCATAAGTAAGTCGCCATTAAGGTAGTTGTATCATGTGTTTATGAGAACTTCTAAGTGGTTTACCGGGAAAAAACACGAGTCAGTTGGAGAATTTACTGTCATACCGGCACGTTGGTCATAGTAGCTCAATGGTTAGAGTGGCTGGAGGGAGAATAGAAGATCCGTGGTTCAAATTCCGGCTATGGCACTTAAGTTTTTAGTCTGAATCCACCCCTCCATTTCGATGTATTTCATTAACAGCCTGTAGATAATACTTGAGAAATAGCAAATTAATACCAATAGCACGTAATATATTGGAAATGGTTAACTCCACAAAGCATGACTCAGAATAAGTAATGTGCATTAACAGTAATAAGATTACGTCTATCTCCTAGGGTTAACCAGTTATACAGTTATCCAAAATGCAGAGGCTTTCAGAGGTTTCTCCTAGATAATTCAATATATAAATTTATGTCTGTTTTTGTGTGAAAATGTCTTAAACATAAAGTTAACTTTAAACAAAATGGAGCCATTATTAATAAAATAAACATATTCGAATAGATTCTTGTGAATTTTAGATACAGGTGGGGATACGGGGAAATTTTTATTGTAATTCTACATAATTAAATACGTTGTTCAGTTTTTTTACAATTTTCATATTTGAAATTCAGTTTTATTTGTGGATGATTAACTGCTTGGTTCTTAAGATCTTACTCTGTATGTTCAAGAAAAGCCGCTTATTTCAGAAACTTTTTTCGTGTTGACTCGCAGAACGATATTTTTTTTTTTTTTTCTAAAAATGCTTATATTTGGAAGTATGTAGTCTCAGAATTATATCTTCAGTGACATATTCCTATCAAAATGTTGCATCAAATACAATAGTTTACTTATATACTGTAGATATGCAGTAGAGAAACTAAAAATTGTATCTTTGAAAGTGCAATTGGTGATACGTGACAAAAAGGACAAGGATTTCCAAAGAAAATAATCTTTGAAGCTAGGCGTATTGATTAGTAAACGTGCGACTGTACATGTATAGTTTTGTGAAATGCTGGTTTAAATAAGCTAAATTTAAGAAATCTTTCCTTAAAGCATAGCATTTTTTGTATTGTGAAAAATTTAACGAGAGTCTATCTCACCAATGTTACAATGGGAGTTTTCTGGTGGCCGCAGCTCAAGAACAACTGAACGCATCAATTATAAACTTTTATTTGTTATTCTACAACATATTCACAATTAATTAAAGATAATATCTCTTATTTTGGAGTTTCAATAAACAATATGTGATTTTTATAATAAATATCTTGAATTTACTTTTAAAAATATTCAATATTTATTTTTTAAAACTTCAAATTGTTACATATATTTCTACAGGTACCTTTAAAAACAGTTTAAGTGTTGCTTTAATCCCAGAAAAAAGTTAGACGTGTAACTGCAGTAGATTTATGGATTAGCGCACCTAAATTTGAAAAAAAAAAAATAAAATAAATAAAAGAGGGGAAATCAGCATTGAGGTTTTGCTATGCTGCAACTACTTCTCAGAATTACCTCAGATGCATATTCTGCGCCTTTTTTATCATCAGCATCCTCCCTCTTTCATTTTTCACTCCTTCTCTTCTTCCTAGACTCCATGATCACGTGCTCTATGATATAATTAATTATTTTGTTAAATTTGGTGAAGGGTGATTGTAAATTGAGAACAGCAGCCAATATCTTACCTGCCTCAATTCCCTTGTCAATGCTTCAAGCCATAAGCAAACCTTACATTTACTTCTGCACCACTTTCAGTATTTCTGGATGTTTCACATGTGTAACCTTTATTACACTTTTGGCAACTAAATGATAATCTAACTAATAATCCATTTCGTTTCTTGGTGCCAAATGATATGCCAACAATTTTATTTTTCAAAACACTTCACTGCACAAAGTTTTTATATCTACTACTGAGAACTTGTTGATGTAATATCATTATTTACATTAGTTAAACTGTCAATACTGCCGTTACACAATGATGAAAGCAATCTTTTCCTTGAAGAAGTAATTTTTACTTCAAATTTATCGCCAATATTTGAGTTTGGGTTTCACGAAAACAATATATTGTCATGTGGTACTATACTTTTTCCATTTTAGGGGTCCTAACACTTAAATTATGTAATCAGGATTACTTAAACTGCTTATACAGGTTTCCATGCCGATTTCTTACACCACAATTATTTTTTCTTCCAATCTGGAAAACAGCACTAGTAATTTAATAAAACATTTATTCGATTGGGGATGTAGAGGCGTAGTGCAAGTCTTGTTCACCCCAAGCCTATGAAGTGCCTCCTTCATTAGGCATTAATTGTACCTAATAGTGGTCCGAACTATAAAGCCCGGTCCTTAAAGTACTTACAGCATTTTAAGTCGCTATTAAGGGAGTTGTCTCATGTGTTTACGAGAACTCTTATGTGGTTTATTGGGAGAAACACGAGTCAGTTGGAGAATTTAATGTCATGTCGGCATGTTGGTCATAGTAGCTCATATGTTTATTGCGGCTGGACGGAAACCAGAAGATTCGTTGTTCAAATCCCGGCTATGGCATTGAATTTTTAGTCTGGCTCTACCCCTTCGTAGTGCGTCCTACACACGTCTAGTGTGAAAGAAAAATTAATTTCCATTAGTTGTACTTAATAGTGGTCCGAACTATAAAGCCCGGGCCTTAAAGTACTTACAGCATAGTAAGTCGCCATTATTGTAGTTGTCTCATGTGTTTATGAAAACTCTTATGTGGTTTACCGGGAGAGACACGAGTCAGTTGGAGAATTTAATGTCATGTCGGCATGTTGGCCATAGTAGCTCAAGTGGTTAGATCAGCTGGACGGAAACCAGAAGATACCTTGGTTCAAATCCTATGCTATGGCATTGAATTCTTCAGTCTGGCTCTACCCTTTCATAGTGCATCCTACACACGTCTAGTGTGAAAGAACAATTAATTTCGAAAGCATGGAAGAATTAATATTAGATGCAGAGAGTAATAATAATAGAGAAAACAAGGACTTCGTTTCCTAATAAGAATGTGATCTGGAATATAGCTTTAAAAAGGTTACAACCAAGGAGAGAAAACACAAATGGCTAATAGGAGGCCTTTTCAAAGTAGGTCTATTTAGGTCTTCTAAAACGATGGAACAGGAATATAAATATTCTTATTTGCTTCTACAAATGTCAGGAAATATTATTTTGACAATAACTCATTTTATGAAATTTCACTCCAGAATGCCCTTCTGGCTCCCCTTAAGTTAGTTATTTTCTCAATTTTGGTGAACTATTTCTCATTCCCTTTGGAATTAGAGCTCAGGAAGTCTGTATGTAGCAACTTCTGCAATTTTATGCCACTCTTTGGGGGTTACTGTGCTTAAAAACGTCCCTTAGTAACAGAACACAATAGAGACATATCTAAGACAAGGATACCTAGCTCGTTTTTTGAACCGCAGGGGATGTTTAGCCTTTCTAGCGCTGCTGTGAAGAACACCTGAAGGGCAGAGAGAGACAGTGATAGTGTTTAACAAACAGAGCCGTTACACAAACACGGAGAGGGTGAGCTTTTTTGCTTTTTTCAGAATAAAGTGAGAGCCCTTGGGGGTAACAACGTTGCATGCTTTGTAATAACAAAACACGTGTGAACTGGGTAGGCTTAGTCACGATTAATGTCATCCTGCCTACTCGATTGTAAAAGCTGCAGTTAGAACAATGTATTAGAGAATTAACGCTTTGTAACGTATCAGCGATGCTAGAGGGTGAACATATGCGTATAGGGAAACCAACATTATGTGAATATTATGTCTGGTACATTTCCATAATTAACACATCAGTACACGTGAACATACTTTGCCTATATTACCGGCTTATCAAAGCTTAAGGGTAATGCGTTTGTCATTTGGGATTGCTAAATTCCTATCAAGTTATACCAGATAAAATTCCTTCTTGAGAAATAGGAATATGGAACATCTATCTAGTGATATACATCTTACTCTAATTAACGTGCTTCTTCAGCACGCTTTCAGCACACACCTATTGAGTTCTCATATAACCAAGACTGACTTGCAGTAGACAATCGCAGTAGAAACTCGGGTTATTCCTACAGTCTGATTTTTAAAAGAAGACACGTGAAGATCATCAAGCAATGCGAAGGGTAAGTGGGGAAGATCGTTGCTATGGAAACGTAAACGAAGTTTGCCAGATTGGTTACATTGTTGAATCACATATGAGGGCTGTTCAATAATGAATGATCATAATTTTTTTATGGTCATAATTTTTCGCACTCCAATCTTATTATGTTCTGTTAGCTTAATGTGAAACAAACACGCCGTAGTAGTTTCATTGTTGGTACTTCTGGTTTCCACCTGTTAATTCACACATGTTCAGTATCAGCTAACGCTGCAATGGAGGTAACATGCAGTTAAAGTCGATGTTAGAGGAAGATCTGGAAATTCTTTAAAACGTAATCACTGCTGATGAAACTTGGCTACATCATTTTTATTCTTAGAGCAAGCAGCAAAGCTCAGTGTGGAAATCTCCTTCATCACCAACCCCCCAAAAACGCAGAAGTGGTTGATTTTGCTGGAAAAGTTATGGTTATCTCATTCTTTGATAATCATGGAATGACTTATCAGCATGTTGTACCTGCACACACATCAGTAACAATACTACAGGGATGTCCTGAAAACATTGCAAGTTTATATCAGGCGCTAAAGACCACATTTCCGTGAAGCAGGCTGGATGCTGAACCACGATAATGCGCGACCGCATATTGCCAAGTTTGTTGCAGAATATCTTGCAAAAATCGACTCGAAGTGCATCCCTCACCCTCCCTATAGTCCGGATTTAACCCCGTGTGACTTTTTTCTATTCCCTAAGTTGAAGAAACGTCTTCGTGGGAGGCATTATCCATCATTAGAAGCAGTGGTGAAGGCTGCGGAGGCTGTTTTGAGGGATCTCAAAAATGTATTCCAGCATGTCTTTGAAGACCGGTTCAAACGCTGCGACAAGTGCATGGCATTCAGGGGAGACTATTTTGAGAAGGACCATCAAAATTATGAGGAAGAGTAAAGATACGTTGTCTGAATAGTTTGTGATCATTCTTTATTGAACAGCCGTCGTATTTCTCTGATCGGTTATCGCTAGTTGTGTGCAGAAACGGAGATGCTTTAGTATTCAGTTGCGTCATGTATTATTAGTCTACTTTGTGAAAACATAATTTAAGTACGTTGTTATGGAAGCAAAACGTAGTGGCGGTAGGTTTAGAGGTAGACGGAGGATTCGTGGCCCGAGGCAAAGATCAGCGTGTTACTTTGCATATTATCAAGCTGGAGAATTTGCCTTTATTGTTAGGGAATTCTTTGAACAGGAAGACGAGAGTTTGCTCTTTATCAATGAATAGCATATTCCTTTCAACCAAATGCGACAGCCCTATATCAGCAGATATGCCTGCATGTAAAAGAATTCCTGTGGGTCAAAATTCTGGTATATCGGCGGCTTTGATATAAACATGGCAATTGACAAATTCGTTAATAATATTCTATTGCGGTACTAATGTGGTTATCATTTTATACGGAACGCGAAAAGGGTTGAAAGCACGAGGCGCTTGAGTGTTTTTTCAGTTTCCGAGATTTCATTATGTGCTTATCACATGTGTGTTGCATACTATTTTTTGAACTATAATATTTACATCAATCTGAACTTTAGTAATTAAGATATTAGCCGAAATATCAGTAAATGTAATTGAAGATAAATTATTTTAGAACGTCCATCGCCTATCTGAGTTTCTATGGAGACATACCGCACTAGAGCGGGAATGTCAACTTACAATGCATAGCAACAATAACAGTAGGTATGGAATATTTGTTACATAGTGCAGAAATTGTTTAAAAGAACGCACACCGGTGAAGACGTTTAGGCTATTACGGATTAAATATGACTGTTTTTGTTGAGATGTGATAACCTTGACGCCTTTTTAAATTTCGTGTGTTGAGAGGGCAAAGAGGGGAGTATGCGTAACTTGGTTTTAGGCAACATTGCAGTACTCCACGTGGAGAAACAGATGACCCTCACGTATCTTCTTTTGAAAATCAGCCCGCCTCGGTAGCGTAGATGGTAGCATGTCTGCCTCACGTTCAAGGGGTCCGAGTTCGAATATCGGTCGGTGTAAGTTACCTGGATAAGGATTTTCCAGGTCTTTCCCTCATCCTGAAAGACGAATGTCGGGTAACTCTAAGCTCCATGGACCCCGGACGCATTGAGCATCATTTTAGCCATTTCATTCATCGTCCGATATGACTAAATGTTGGAGGTCGTAAAAAAAAAGAAAAATCAGACTGTATGGAGGAGACTTAAACGGCAATTGGCTTCTTCAAGGTCAACACTCGCTGTCGGGACACCAGACACAACACGCCTGTGTGGAAAGCATGCTGAGGAAGCTGTCAAAATTAAGACATTTTAATTCAAATTGCTGAAGCAACCTGAGCAAAAGAAATCAGTTTGGTATGTTTCCTAAATGTTACGCTGCTTTCTGTATAACACATAACGTTGTCAAACTATTAGACGTTAATGCTTTGTCAATCATCCTTAAAACATATTTCATGTTGTAGTTTTTGTAATGTCTTCATTAAGAAATAGCAATTCAAACAAGTGCGTCAAGCTGGTTCAAAAATACATCTGGAAACAATTAAAATATTTGTGCTCTTTCCACTGTTATGCCTAAGGGTATGTCTACATCCATAATAGAAGGAATGTAAGTTATACTTGAGGAATAGAATTTTTGGCTGGCAACCTGCAATCGAACCGAGCAAGTTAATTCCGTAAGAAGTTCGCATTCTGTCTTTGATTGCCATTGATTACCCTTCTGATCTTGGAATGTTCATAGTTTTCTCTATTTATTTAGTGAATGATGTGTATTTGATTTCTACCATGACCTTATTTTACTCATTTTCTTTAGCTTTCACTGTGCCTACAGATTTTGTGGTGAGTGGCGGTGCCCAAATGGGTAGAGATATTTGTTAAAAAAATATTTTTGTATTTTGACTTCAGAGAGCTCCGTGGTTGACAAGTCATCAACCCTCCTACGAAGCTCCTTCTACAAATGTTCATTTTACCTTTAAGAACTGAAGAAATAAACTGTTTTCCAAGGCTATGGAACTCCTACAAAACTCTGAAATGACGTTTAGTGAAGATTAATGATAAGAATGGGTTTTCAAATCACCAAAGCAAGACTTTTATAGGATTATGCGCAAATTGGACCTTGTCTTATCCGTGATATAAAGTTTCAAGAGCACAATTGCCAGTCTTTTCCAAGATTATGGAATTCCTAACAGAATTCTGAAGTGACATTTAGAGGAGATCGATGATAAGAACGGGTTTTCACATCACTGAAGCAGGACCTTTACAAGATTATACACAATTGGACATTGTCTTTACAGGGATATAAAGTCTCAAAAGCATAATTGCCACTCTTCCACAAGAAGCGTGGAAGAAAGCTCCAGGTGCATCCAGTGCTCAATTTGGGTTTAAGCTTGAGGTTTGGGCCTACACAACTTAGAGGGAACTCCAGAGGCTTATGAGTTTCTGATATGGTTGCCACTATTGAGTCAGAAAAGAATGAAATAGGTCAGCACAACAACAATAGATCTGCTCTAGGTTCTCTCTAGAAAAACACAATAGAAGATTCGCAAAAAGTATTCCAATTAGCCGATGCCAGGAACGCCCATGAAGAATTTCTCCATTGTCTATCCTGGATCCGTTGCCGTCTAATCGTAGAAAGAAATCACAGAACAGTAAGGAATATAAGATGGAAGAACTTGACAAAACAAAGTAAAAGGCATCTCAAGCAGAGAGGAAAGATAATCATGACGTATCCTCTCGCACAGTGCTGCAGAGAAATCTAGAGTTTCGTGATCTGCATTTCACCTCCGTTTTCTCTTTAAACTCTCTGGTTTCAATATAGTAAGTACTTCTCATATCAAGTTATGGAAGAATTTTAAATTTAGTTGATAATTTGGTGAAGATGATGAACAGAAAGCTCAAAAATCTGTGTTGAGTGATAGACATGTAGTTCAGATTTGGTCCGTATCCTGTATACTTTCTGAAAACGTATACAGATTTCAACTACTGAACACATACAGGTACTGCACCCTTCATCTCAATTTGAGTTTAATTGAAAGTTTAATTGAAACAATCATTGAAAACACAATAACATGTTTCTTGTGAAACCTGCCAAAGAGAAAACAAAACCTTGGATAAAATTGCAACAGCTGTTTGTGGCCGTTACTTTCTGAATTTCTTTCGAAAGCTCATATACTGAAGAGAAAATAAAATTTAGTTAATTTTGGTTGCTTTCCTAAGATAAAAATTACACATTCTTGTTCATTAACAATCTTTAACCGTTTATACATTTTAAAATGTATTGCCATTGTTGGAATTTCTATGTAATAATGAATAATTTTAGAAAAATTCAAGGTGCAATAAACATTTCGAAAGTTTAATTAAGTTATATTGCGTTCAGAAGAATTCATGAATTGGTCTCATTAAGAGTAAAATAAAAACAAAATATTTTCACAAACTTAGTTTTAGGTTTATGTCTACAATGATATTTTGAGCGTCATTTTACATATTTATCACTAAATGTACATTAAATGTGCTTTGATTACTGTATTTTAATTTCGATTTGCGTTGTGAATTCTCTACTATTTCCAGAGCACAATCATACCTCGAACTCACCAAACAATAGAGGTAAATGTTAGTTTACTTTTACAGTACTAGGACTGTTAAGTTTATTTCCGGGAGCCGACGTTATGTGGTTTCCTTCTTCGTCGATATATACTATTTTGTATTATACAGTTTTGCCTTAAATTACTTCCTCTTTGAACGAAATTATATGGTTTCAGAGACCTTACTGAATGGGGAAAATTAAATTTTACGATAGAAACAAACTATAAACGTTACTGTGGATCTACGTTGGTTGTATCAACATGATTGGTCTTATAAAAACATCTGACAACGCTTGATCAAATAATGTGTTTATTAAGAAAGAGATTTTATTTTTAATAATAAATCAAACTAGTTAATATAAGAGATCGTTCCAGTTAAAACACACATGGATTTTTTTTTAAAGTTCTGTCGATATTAAAAAAAAACTTTTGAGGTAATTTTGATGCTATTATACATGAAATCTAGTAAGTTTATTCATAACTTTACAAAATTAGTTTCAGAATTCAAAAGCTACTTTGAATCTTTAGCCCAGTAGCAACCATGATTTCTCTTCTCAGGTCACTATAAATCGATCTGATAACCATTTAAATTCTCAGGAGAACACAGCCAAGTGGTCTGTACTTTCTTCCCGCGTCTTTTACTGAATTTTGAGGTTTTTTTTACACTTTTGCACATAAATATGTTATATTGCACGTATTTAGTAGTATTTTTAAACTCTTCAGCATACAACCACAAATTGTGCTTAAAGAACTGGAATATGCTTTTAACTATATTTTTATTGCCGAGATATGGCAATTAATTAAGTACTGAGTTTAAATTGTTACAAAAATTTCATTTAAGAATCTAAATTTCTTTCTGAAACAACCAGAAAGTGAAAAACGTCGAAATATCAATTTTGTGTATTAACAATTAAACAATATGGCAGCTTAATTCTTCAAAATTATGTTTCCTGCCTCTTCTGGTTCATTAGTGGAGTAAAAGTATATTTCGCATGACGCGTATTTAACACTTGGAAAACGTTCAGATACGTGCTGGAGACGTTAATCACACCACACAGAATAACTCTTAAAAGAATTAGATTAAGCTATATAAATAATGTAAGGAGAAAAAATTATTTAATATGTAAGACAATTTCAAAAGCCTACAGCCATCTTTGACAATTCTTCACCCATTTTGAGGAGCTCAGTGCATTCTAACAGAAATGAGGCTGTAAGACATTTAATTTCTTTTCATAAAATATTAAAAGATTAAAATTATTTTAGCAGAAAGGCCCTGTCCTTGAATGTTGCAAAAATTAGCGTTCTGAAAGAACAAGGTTGGGAACAAGGTGACCAGTTCAACTTGAAAATACCATACGGAAGCAAAATGTGCTTTTACTGTACAAAATATAAACATTAAATTGTATATATTGAATTTTTAATATATAAAAATATCCTATTACATATTTTTCAAGAAATATACACAGAGGGAAAAAGATTACGAAACGAGTGGAACCAGTGAGGGAACTTGTACTGAAATTGCGCCCCATAATGAGACCAAAATGATAACAAATAGCATGGCAACGAAAGACAAAACGTTAGGGGAATTAAAGGTAGCCGAAGATATGCTGGCACAAAGCATTGAGCTAAACAAGGATAATGAATATGACGTATAAGTAGACAATTAACGGAAATTATGGGAGAAGGCTTGACTGTAAATAGAAGAGTAGAGAATTTAGCAGATAAGTACTTCTTAGAACCTGCTGATTTCGGGGATTAAACAAAAGGCAGGAAGGGTTGCGGGACTTGAAAGTACAAGATATTTAAGAAGGAGGTTTGGTAGTGGAAATGAGAGACTGATATGAAATATATACAGTTTTTCTTTTAGGAACAAAAGGCTTTGAAGCGATAAAACAAGTGACGAATCTATAACCACTGACATCTACATTAACGGAGAATTAAATGAGTATTGGGAATTATTAAAAGGGCTAAATAACACAGAAGACAAGACATAGACAAGGGAAATGCACATTATACTATGGATAAGTGGAAAACTAGCAGGAAAAGAGAAGAATGATGACGATATCTTATGAAATTTGCACAGAGGAATGCTTTAGACTCAGGACACTAAACTGACACAAAAATTAATAGACTTGCTGATGCAGAATAAACACAAAGAGAATAAAATAGCAATAAGAGAACTAAGGAAAAATCGGGGAAGGCAATATAGAAGAAAGATAATGAACGAGTCGGAGCGGGAAAAGAGGGGAAGGAAGGAAATACTGAGAGAGGGAACTCAACAGGCATTGCGAGTTGATAGCGTGGAAATTATGTGGATAACTAACAAGGGGACTGATCGATATCCAAGGCAATTGGAAATAAATGTGGTGGTGAAAGATATCTTACTCACGACCAGTTTTAATGGGTAGAGAAAATAATGGGAGAGAAATATACTGATTAGAAGTGTGCTGATTACGAAGGAGAAGAAATAATAAAAGCAGGATAGCTAGTGGATGAAGGTGTGAAAAAGATCTGTAGCTGACAGCAAAGAGAAATGATATTTGACAATATAAGGAACCAATGAAGACAAATATCAGACCATGTGACAGGTTAAAGTGGGGTAAGTAGGTGTGGTGAGAGTGGAATATGAAAGGGATTGTGAGTGGTAAGTGTGGTAATGAAGTAAATAATTTAAGCTGAAACCAGGAGGGAAAACGAGGAAAAAGGCGGTAAAAAGAGGTACGAGTAAGTTTAAGGTACCTATTAAAATTTATGAAACATAAAAAATTAAATGGAAATTATTAGGAGACAATTGGCAATTACTGATAACACCAGGTAATAATTTTAACCAGGGAAATACAAATAGATTTATTTAACAAAAACTGATGCAAGACAGACAAAGTTAAGACATGAACATTTTGCAATCAGCCACAAAGCAGAGATAGTGGTTGGATAACTGTGAGTGAAGGAGTTGAGGGACTGTATATAAAAAATAACGTCATAATGAGACAGTAAAATGAGGATTGCTTACATTAGTGGCACATTTCATGAAAGTTAAGGAGTAAGAGTGACGCTGATTGAAAAGCAGTGTGGGGGTGAAATGGGTATAGAACAGAGATTATAATAGGCATAAATTAAAAGAGCATATGGAAGCAGGATAAATTTAGTGAAGAATTAAGAGGTAAGCTCTCATAAATAGAAATTGGAGAAGGAGAAAGATTATGATACAAAATATAATTATGGAGTTTGAATATACTTCAAACGCAGGATAAATATAAAGCACGAGTGAAGATGAGATATGTGTAAACTTTATGTTATTAAATATAAGCAGTAAAACTACAATTCTTAGACGGGGATGATGTAACACTAATCAAACATAAGAAAACGTTCTTAAAAATTGACAATCGATTGTGTGCCACGTATGTTTGAACATACAGAGCTGGTCTGAATAGTTTCCGACCTAATGAAGCTAAGGCATTATTTTCAACTTTTTTCGATATAATCGCCTTGTAACTCTATACACTTCTCCCAGCAATGCTCCCATCTGTGTAACTCGTCCAAATAGTACTCGGCGTTTTTCTCTGCAAAATAATTTCTCACGAAGATGATTGCCTACTTATTTGATGAAACTCTCTGTCCTCCGAGCGCAATTTTCAGATGAGGGAACATAAACAAGTCGCTTGCATCTAGATCTGATGAGTAAGGCGGTTGATCAAGCACTTAGAACCGTAATTTGTGGCTTTATGCCATTGCAACCGCTGACGTGAGAGACGTTGCGTTGTCTTATTGAAACAGGATCTTTTCCCTGCAAATGTGACCGTTTTTCCCCAAGTTCTTGTGTAGTGTTTAACGCCCGCTTTTACTACATACGGCACCGCAGGCGGTGACACTGATGATACATGAGATGAAGATGGAGCACCGGTGGAACGAGATGGCGGGGGAAACCGGAGGTCCCGGAGAAAACCCGCCCCAGCGCCGTGTTGTCCATCACAAATCTCACTTTGCTGTCACGTGGGATCGAACCTGGGCCGCCTTGGTGAGAGCCAAGCGATCTAACCACTGAGCCATGGCGCGGCCCCCCAAGTTCTTGCTTCAGCTTTTCAATTAATGATGAGTAGTATGCTCCTGTAATGGCTTTTCGCTTTTGAAGAAAATCTATTAAAAGTATTCCATGACTATTAAAAAAATATTCGCTATCACTTTCCCAGCCGAAAAGTAAACAGTTTTTTATTTCTCTTGTAGCCGGTTCCCCCTTTTCAGTCCTCTGTTTGGACTGTATTTTTGTTTCGGGCGTATAATAGTGCATCTACAGTAATTAGACGGCGCCAAAACTCGGATTTATTGCACCTAAATTGCGCCAACAGAGCGTTGGAAATGATGATTCGAACACGTTTCTAGTCTAACGTGAGAAAACGCGGCATCCAACGTGTGGACAGCTTTCTCATGTTCAAATGTTGCCTTAATATCAAATGTTGCTTTAATATGTGATAAACACGTTCGTTTGACATGTTCATAGCCTGTGATATCGCTCTCTCTCTCTTTAATTCGGCGGTCGTCTAGCACCTTTTGGTGAATTTTGGCGATGTTTTTGTCGGTAGTTGCAGTTTTTGGACGTCCCGAACGTTCATCGCTTCCTAAGCTCTTACGGCCACGTTTAAATTTATCTGCCCAACATTTCACTGTGGTAAATGATTGGTGATGAGTCCACATACACCGAATCCAACTCATGTTTTATTTGCGTAGGCGTATTGCTTTCAAAAACAAACATTTAATGACAGCTCGATACTCGATTTTACCCATTTTCATAAAAACACATCAACTTACTCAAACGACTGTGACATAACAACTGAGGGTCCAATATGACTGAAACTTTGGTGAGTAACTGTCAACAGATGGACAAGGAAATTCACTAGCTTTTATTTACGAGTGCTGCCATCTTCATGTTGAGGTCGGACACTTTTCAGACCACTCTCGTATATGTTGGCTAAATTGCCATTTATCTAATTCTGGAGGTAAGTAAAAATAAGTGTCAAATCTCCGATTAGCTTTCCTTCTTATTCTGCAAATAAACATTGCATAATTTAATGAGTGTTCAAACCCTCTTACGTAAGAAAAGGTAAATTTATTACCTTGTATTTATCTTTTGAAGTTCGTAGGCAAGAATCTTAATAATCATATAAATAAAATTGCAAGTTTTATAAATATTTTTTTAACTAAGAATATTATTTTGTTGATGATCTTAGGGATGCCTTTGGTGATTTTGAAGTACAGAACATCATTTAATTTTATATGTAATACCAACTTATATCTGTATAATCCGGAAATTAGTAGTTTTATGTTATTTTACTAAACACTAAAGGCAAGTATGAAAATTTAAAATTTAAATTGCTATAATTATTCAAAAGTTTCTTCAATTCTCATCCATGGATTATTCATTTCCAAGGGTACTAATAGGCTACGTAACATTTTAGGCCTCGGAAGATTGTTGGGGCTAAGTTACAATATTTTGTGTCAATATTCGGGATTTTGCACATTAAAATTATAAGGTACAAAGAGGAGATCATTATAAACGCCCTCTAAGTTATTAAACAAATATGGCATAACTCTACCTCTGCGGTGTCGGGGTAGTAAGTCTGCCTTACATTCAAGAGATGGCGAGTTTGAATTTGACAATGAATTAGTTGTATGAGGTGTCCTTTCCCCAAAGTTGTCCCTTAAGCTAAAGATCAGCATTGGTTAACTCTTAAGTTCTATGGACCCGGAGCTCAATTGGAGAGCATTTCATTTTATTTTATTTAATTGATGGAAATTAATCATTTCTCCACACTAGCCGTATATAGGCTAAGGTTTTTGATGGATAGAGTCGACATGAAAAATTCAATGCCATGGCCGGGACTTGAGCCACGGATCTCCTGGTTTCCGTCCAGTCGCTCCTAACCTTAGAGCTACCATGGCTAACGTGTCATTAAATTCTCCATTTGACTCATATATTTCCCGTTAGATCACTAGGGGCTCTCGCATCCGAGATACGCCGTTTGTGGCGACATACTATCGTAAGTACTTGAGTCCCAGGCTTCATCATTTAAGTCTTATTATTTTAGTTAATTGATGGAAATTAATCATTTCTCCACACTAGCCGGTTATAGGCTAAGGTTTCTGATGGATAGAGTCGACATGAAACAAGGAGATCCGTGGTTCAAATCCCGGCCATGGCATTGAATTTTTCATGTTGACTCTATCCATCAAAAAACTTAGCCTACAAATGGCTAGTGTGGAGAAATGATTAATTTCCATCAATTAACTAAAATAATAAGAGTTAAATTATGAAGCCTGGGACTTAAGTACTTACAATAATAAGTCGCCACAAACGGTGTATCTTGAATGCGAGGGCCCCTAGTGGTCTACCGGGGAAATATACGAGTCAAATGGAGAATTTAATGTCAGGACGGCACGTTGGCCATGGTAGCTCAAAGGTTAAGAGCGACTGGACGGAAACCAGGAGATCCGTAGTTCAAATACCGGCCATATCATTGAATTTTTCATGTCGACTCTATCCACCATTTCATCTTTATGTTCATTATCCTGTACGGCCTGACAGGTTAAAGGACATCAAATATTAAATTAATAATAGCATGCGAGGTAAATGAATTAAATTAGTAATTGAAGTTAAAAAGCTAATATTGTGACATCCTATATCGTGAGGTATTATACATCATTTTTCTTAATAATTAATTGAAACAACTGGTGGCATAAATCTATTTACAATAATCATCTCACTTATATCATTTACCCATACTTATTTGATATATCCAATAGCCGTGATTGTAGGAAATCCCCTTACCTTAATACCAGTGAAATAGTTTTTCACAAAATTACTTTCAATCAACATATAATACAAGTCACACATGGTTCATGTTTGAACTAGATATGTAGTACAGTTCCTATTCGTATAACTAAATACTATATGACCTCTGGACAAAGGCGTAGAGTGAACATCGATTTTGCAAGTGACCCAAAACCTAATGCGGAACTTAAGCAACGTTTTTCCTCAGTGCTTTAAATAGAAAGGTGAAACACAACGTTAGGTGATCTGTGTCAGACATATCGCTCTCGTTCCGCACAACATCTCAGTCTAGCAGTGCGATAAAGAAGGAATGCCACGTAAGAAAGAATTACGTGGCAAGCTGAAGTGCGGGAGGGTGGGGAAAGGTTAAATTCTGAAGAGGAATTCCCTGATATTCTTTCGCACCCTCTGCAGGAGCAAATGGGGGAATATCACGCCAGCTGTCGAGGTGAAACATGGGCCCAGCTCTTGAATAGAAGGCATGCTTTTATCAAATGACCACTGTAGGCTTTTGTTCCTCTGTCTGCAGCATTCGCCACTACAAAGAGATAACTGCGTTCTGCTCCTCAAAGAGGACTTAAATCAGAAGCTCATTTCCTCTTAATGCCTTCTCATTTAAATCCAACATTCAGAAAATTATAACATTCCCTCCCGCATTCACCATGCTCCATTCAACCAATACACATGTTGAAAGAACTATTCTATTTTAACTTAATTACGTTATTTCAATCGCCTTCTACGTAAACTAGATAAACTCTGCTTTTTTCGTGAAACTTTTGTTATATTGCATTCATATGGATTTATTTACAATTTATCAACAAATAATTTTTAAAACAGCATCTTTTTCTATCTTCACGTTGAGATAAGCAACCGCAGAAATGATTTCATTATATATCTCCTTGTAGATTTATTTAAAATAAGGAAGCACAGCTTAAGTGAGTGAGTGAATGAGTGAGTGAGTGAGTGAGTGAGTGAGTGAGTGTGTGTGTGTGTGTGTGTGAGTGAGTGAGTGAGTGAGTGAGTGTGTGAGTGAGTGAGTGAGTGAGTGAGTGGGTGAGTGAGTGAGTGGTGTTTTAGAGTCCATCGCAGCTTAGGTGAACTTGAACTGAGGGATCTGGCGAATTAGAAATTCCATTCTCTTTGGCCAGGAAAAAATAATAAAATACGAAAACTGTAAACATTGAAAATTCAGACTAAAGCAGAAAAGCGGTCTCGGAAATGGTTGTATACAAAATTGTGTACATATTTAGCATAAACGGTAAGTTTTAATGAACATAGCTTTTCGTTTAGAAGGATTTTGTTCAGGTCTTATGGTTTACCATTTATCAAAAAGTCATTGAGAACGTAAAGCACTTCAGAGGCTATGGAATTTGGAAATGTGAATGTCATTTGGCATAAAAAATCCAAAAATATAACATTTTAATTAAATTTTTACAGCCAGTACTGAACAAAATCAACATATTGGAAAGGTTTCTTTATGAAAAGGGATAGAGGATTTCTCTTGAAATATCTATATCTCACATTTTTGAAGGACCTTAAAATCCAATTGTGACTATTAATCGAGCATTAGTTTTTGTGTTACGCTGTTCACATTTGAACATAGAAATTAACCATTTTCTAAAAAATGTTTTCTCAGGAATCACAGATACTTAAATCGTGAATTTCTTCTGAAATCTTGATATGAAAAGATTTGAATGGAGCTGTACATTTTTAGCTGCAATGCCAGTGGTAGAAAATGTATAATTTACATTAGATATATATACGTTACATTAGTCTCTTAGCTCATTTTAACAGAAAATATGCGAATAGTTCGGAATATCTAGTATTTATTGAAGCGTATTACAGATAACCAAATGGCATCCAGCTTGTTATCTGGAATTTCTGTCATCCACAATATTTGGAGAAGTACATTACAACCACATCTGTCATGGCGTGATTCACACATCTGTGTTCCGTTTTCCTTCGTTGTGTTCATGTAGTGTAGCTTCAATAAGAATTTCGACTGATGCTAATCAATAAATGGCGAGTAATGTAATAATTATTCTAAATGAGTTTCTATTGAACTTTGATTAAACAGTGATTTTTTAAATAAACGACACTTTAAATTAACTGTATTTCAATTGTTTGAAGTACGTATAGACGTATATATTAATTAAATAACTTATATTATGAAAGTTAATGTCACTTCTGTAACACAGATCTAGCCGCCTTCGACATTTTGCCATAGCTTCTACTGTTAAGCAAACCTTCCTTCTTATCTGGAAGGTGTTGTATACGGCGTTGCCAAACTTTTGTCATTGCCGTGCGTGTTTATAACAACACACGAATATATAAACAAGCTATTTCGCATGTATAACTACAAAGCTAAAGATTTATCATGACAATATGTGTAATTAAACGAAATTACTATAATCGCTATAAACCTTGCCAACGTTACACATCACAGATTATGTTTTCCTCCGACACACTTACATTAGCAGAAAAGTAAGCATTTGCGCATGTGCAGTACGCTTCTCCGCAGTGCTGTTGTAATTTCCCAGCTCGCTGAATCCAGAGATTGTCGCCTCGGACGTGCCTTCGTCAGCAGCAGGAGCAGCAGCCCCTTCTGTAAATCTCGCGTCTTCCCCTGGGGGACCGGCGCAACAATAAAAACGGATTTCACTTTACGTCAAGCTAGCTGACCCTTGCTCACGTGCCTCTTCAGGTCAAGCAGGCTTTATCCGCACGCACACACCTTACTTTATGTCGGGAAAACATTCAACTGCTAACCATAAGAAATATTTTGCTTCATTCAATGTTTACCCCCTACAACACAATGCGGGAAACGGAAGTTGACGCTGCCTATTGCTTCCGACCAGTACAAAACAGTAATTTAGTGATGTAATGGTTGACTGTACCCACAAAGAGTGTATGTTATTAGTTTTTTTTTTTAATTTAACGTCCGCCAATGTTAAGTCATATCGGATGATAAATAAAATGGGTAAAATGGTACTGAAATGAGGCCAGGGTTCGTGAATCTTAGAGTTATCTAGCATTCATATTTTAAAATAAACAAAAACTGCCGACAAAATTTATCCAGATAACTTACCCTGACTGATATTCCAACTTGCACCACTTGGAAGTGAGGCGGACATGCCACCACCTACGCTGCACAGGCAGATTTGTGCAAGTTAGGAACACTTATAAAATCTCACATATAGGATTTTAATTAATTGTTACTACTAATTCAAAGCATTCGAAATAAAATTTTAATTAATATATTTCTGCCTCTACACTATTGTACGTAATGAAGTTCCCTGAGCGTTAAAAATGGAGGAGGAGAAAGAGAAGGTAATCTATGCCAATAGTTTCTCTGAGAGCTTTTCTTTCTCCCCTTAATTATGTGTCCGTGTGTGTGTTGTGATAAAAGTAAGTTTATATGCAAATATCAACAAAGGTACTTGAATGTTTTTACCATAATATATATATATATCATGGAAATAATATTGTGATTATTCTATCATTTACATTATTTAAATATTCTTAAATGAAGAAAATTTCACAACAAATTAATCCCCACGAGTTATAAAATTCTAGGGCCTAAAAGTATCTTGGTTACCTTATAGAAATATTTTGTGTTGGAGCAAACTTATGTAATTATTCAGTAATTTCTATATCTTAGCTTATATTTTACACAACAAAGAGACAAAAATATTTTATTTAGGTCTTCGAATTTGATATAAGCAGCCTGCATTCTCCATTTGATTGTGTAACAGCGTTAGAGTTAAGTAAAGTCATGCTAAGTGTGGCTATCATTGATTCATAGAATATTAAATAAGCGGGTATGAAAACTATACCTGGAGAACGTGTTTTGTGACAGGTAAGAAACATATGATTGTTTTCAGATAAACGAAAGCGGTTTGAGAAAGTCATATGTGCTTTTTTCCATCTCACTGCGGATCCTATGAGAAACTTCTGGGACTAACCGCGCCATCCTGCGGCAACTTCTCTAGCACGGGCGATGTGCGGATTGCGTGAGCAGGTTTTGTAGGCGTAAAGGGAACAAGAGAGGAAAATGCCGAAATCGCTTTTTCAACTGTTCATTCTGTGGCAAGTGAAAACATAGGGTACCACCAGTGAAGTTTATGTTTACTAACGGCTGCTTTCTGAAGTTGGTTGCAAGTTCTAGTGAATAGGTGCACAAACAATGGTACATTTTGAATTCTCCTTTTGTACAAATTTCAAATTATCTGAGATTCTGCTATCAAATCATTCAAATTATTTACAATCGAAAATATATTTTCGTGAACCTTTACATTTTAATTTGAAGAATTTGTTTTTCAAAAATGTATTTTTAATTGTGAAATAGTCCACGTTACGAATATTTTAAGTTTCCTCCACTTACCTTTTTTTTTTTTTTTTTTTTTTTTTTTTTTTTTTTTTTTTTTTTTTTTAATTTTACGTCCTCCAAAACTAAGTCATATCAGACGGTGAATTAAATTGAATGAAAGGATGCTAAAATGTTTCCAGGGTCCATGGAGCTTGGAGCTACCCAACATTCGTCGTTTAAGGATAAGGGAAAACCCCGGAAAACCTTATCAAGGTAACTCAACCTGAACGAGATTCGAACTCAGGACCTCTTGAACGTGAGGCAGATGTGATACCATCTAAGCTACTCTTTATTATCAAACATTAGTTCTGTGCAAAATTAAAAATTATTGGGATGGTTGCCTTTGCAAAAACGTATGGGGCTCGCATTTGTGGCCTCCACGTGTGCTTCCCGTCTCTGGTCCACATGGACGTTGATCCTTTCTGACATTCTCTGGTCGGTAGGTTAACATGGGAATGGTTTCTCCCCTATGCGATCTTCTTTCAATTATTTCCCTTTAATTCTATTTCAATCTTGTCTCTCAAGCGTGTTTGTAGTTCCAGCCGTATGGTGTCGCCCATGGAGTGTCGATACCTGACCTATCTACCTGCAAATTGGAGTCTTCTGTCGGTTTTCATTTTCTTTCTGGAGGGTATTAGTAACAATAGATATATTTAGGTAAAAATTATTTGTTACAAAATATAAAATACTATATCATACATTTTCTGGAAAATCAATAATGCTGGACTATTTCAATTTTGTAGGAATTAAAAGCCTACATAGAAAGAATACAAATGTATGTTAGACATAAATAAATTTTCTTTAATTGCCTTTTAAATGAACAGTTGCATCATGAAAGACACTAACTGTGCAAAAACATAGCACAACAATATTATGTACTTAGAGATGTCAAATTGATTCTCGGCTGGGGTGAGATAATTTTGGTTTTAATAAGAATGATTGTTCTATATCCTCCACAGAATGTGCAAGTAGCTACAGGTGGATGTGATTTTTAATGAAGATTCATAACTTAGAGAACCTACACCTTGGGTTAGTTATTTATAAGTTAAACACCCTGATGTGACTTTAGAAGCTAAAGGAACCTTAGCTAACAAACTTAAAAAATGAAGCAAAGGGAAAATAAAATACGATGCACGTCCAGAAAGTAAGTTCTGTTTGGTAATAACATTAAATTGTGTACAGACACAGAAAAACTATATATTGTACAAAATTCTACAACTCGTAAACTACTTTTCCACATGACTGCCGAAATTTTGCAGGCATTTGTCACAGCGAGGCACAAATATGTGTATATCTTCTTCATAGAAGTTTGCCGCCTGTGTCTTCAACCAGGTGGAAACATTTTCTTTCAGCTCTTCGTTATTGTTGAAGTGTTGACCGCCAAGGAAAGATTTGAGATGCAAAAACAGATGAAAGTCGCTAGGAGCGAGGTAAGGGCTGTACGGGGGTTAGTCAAATACGTCCCAGCCAAATCCCTGTAGGATCTTTTTCGTCACATTTGCAGTGTGTGGTCGTACGTTGTCGTGAAGAAACACAACACCTTTTGACAGCATTATTCGGCGCCTATTCTGTATTGCTTGGCACAATTTCCTAAGTCTCTCGAAATAAACGTCTGCTTTCATTGTATGACCACGCGGTAAGAAATCAATGAGTAAGATGCCTTTCCTGACCCAGAACACTGTGCACATTATTTTTAAAGGTATCAAGATTAATTTCGGCTTAACCTCTGCTGGGAATGAAGTGTGCCTCCATTCCATTGATTGACGCTTACTTTCAGGGGTGTCATAAGGAACCCAAATTTCATCTCCTGTGACTATCTGTGTCAGAAATTCTTCGCCGCCGTCATCATAACAGGTCAAAAACTGAATTGCACTACCCATCCGTTTTGTTTTGAATTGCTCAGTAAGAAACTTTTGCACCCAACGTGAACAAAGTTCATGAAATTTCAGTTTTTCGGTAGCAATTTCATGAACTAGTGATCGTGAGATTTGGGGAAATTCGCTAGCGAGAGCACTAATTGTAAACTTGCGGTTTTCCTGGATCTTGTCATCAATCACGTGAACCAGTTCTTCTGTAACCAAAGATGGACGCCCACTTCGTCCTTCATTGAAATATTGGGCCCATCTTCTCACCATTGTATCACTCTTCGCATTTTGTCCGTAAACATCGCAAATTTGCCGATAAATTTCAATTGGTTTCATTTTCCTAGCGTTCAGAAAACGAATCACAGATATGATTTCAAAAGCGGCAGGATTTTCAATCGACACCGACATTGTAAACAAGCACAACAAAGCGTACGTGGCTGACAGCGATCTCACAATGACGCACGTTCTTCTCCTTGATACAGAGAAGTGCGGAACTACGATCGCAGCGCTGCAGCGGAGATAAATTGAAACAGAACTTACTTTCTGGGCACCCCTCATAAAATTCTTTAACTCCAAGCACTATCTCTATACGGTCATAGTGATTAGAGCGTACGATTCGTTACTGTCGTTGTTTCTAGGAAATTAATTGTAATTCTGAAATACATTTTTCAATCAAATTAATATTTGGAATATAGTGAAGTATTCCGCAAGAAAAAGGTTCATAAACATTGCATCTCGTAGTATTTGTGATAGGTAAGTATTCTTCAATACTTGAAGAATTATTGCGTTATATGCAAACCATTAATAAAATGATTTCCATTAGCTCCAATATTACAAAACATTAAAGCTTGAATTTATAAGGCAGGCATTCACTTTCATAACTTTCATTGGGTTGCGCTCCTCTTTCCTTCTCTCTTCTAGCGTACGTTTATATATAAGAAATTCACACATAGAGAACTTCCAAACGATGGCTTCCTGTATACACCTACAGGATGTATTGTTACGTGTCATAGGTAGAGGATCACAGTCTATGAAAGCAAACACTCGGTTAGGAGTGTCGAGAAGTCGACCAGATTTTATCGTATCGGTTCGCCGATTACCCATATCTGCCTTGCGTTGTGGGCGTGAAACCGTTAGTTAGGTTTTCAGGCTCTGGCTCACTTTTGATGTTACACGGCGAGTGGTTCATATATTATGTTGATAGGAGGACACAAGATGCTGATACGACAAACAATTGTTGTAAACATTAATTTGGACTAATTTACACTGCCGCTCAAAAGCTTTTGTTTAACCTGTTTGTCTGAAATTTGCACATATATAACGCCAAACAAAACCAATACCATATTATATATGGTAGAAATTCATGGAAACATAATTACAATTTACTCTGCTTCCTTTGTTTTTCAATTATGTGCACTTTTAAAATTTAGCATTTGTTGACTCTTATAGGAATGCTCAACTTAATGTTGATTTGGATGTCATAGTATGTCTGTGAACTGTAGATGTCGTTCACATATGTTCTAAAAATAGGTAAAATGCACTTCAGTGCTTCCTGAACAAGTCAAAGGTACACAGTGTTTACAACGTAGTGGAAACGTTTTACAATAGTAAAATGACACACCATACGCCAAATTGCCACAAAGAACAATTTTTTGGGAAGTTTCCATTACATCGTAAAGAGGGATGTAACTACCAAAAGCAATAAGAATTGGTATCGAAAGGGAAGGCCAAGGGTGACTTCTTAAATTGAGTATAAACATTTTATCGTGACCAGCAGATGCAATCGTTTCAAAACAGCAGCCATGCTAACAGCGGAACTAAACCAGTTGTGGGACAAATCTGTGAGTTTCCACACTGCGGAGATGACTTCAGTATACACACCTGGAAGGTTGCACTTTGGCAAAGAAACCACTGTTGAGAGCTGTTAATAAACGGCTGAGATTGCAATCGGCCAACCGAAATGTAAGCTGGACTGTTATCAGTGTAAAAAGAAGCTCTTTACTGACAAATCTAAACCTTGTTTCACATTAGCTTGCCCCGTATCTCTTAACGGTCACGTGACCTTGGTACGGCTCATTGGCTGCTGTTGTTGTGCAAACTGTTGTGTGGTAAAAAATTAGTTCGTTATTTAACATGGATCTTTATATGTTGGAAGGGAATTGCCAAATTTATATTTTCGTAACTGTTTTAATGAAATATATTACGCAACAGAGTTGATTTATCTGTAATGCATGTTAATTCCTAAACGAAGTAAAATGTAGGTTCCTTTGCTCTCAAGCACATGGCACGATAGCACGTTATTTAGCGGTAGTGATGAGATATTTGTTTATATGACTTTTATCACTGAACTTGTTTTGAACTGATTAGTCATATATCGCCATTCGACGATGTGCTATGCCGAGTGCGAGAGCTAAATTATTTTATTGCGTGTGTACTTATTATGTGTACAATGGCAGAGTCTACTGCCAGTTTTTTCGCTGAAGCATCGCAAGGGAAACAATTACAAAGCGGTGAAAAAAGAATTGTGGTGCATGTGTTTAATGCACTCACAGAGAAGTATCCGTCTTTTTCAGTGAGAGAAGTCGAACAGCTGTGCCCTGAACTCACAGGTGTGTTAGATGCGTAGGAACATCGCGACATGAAATTGAGACAACAGGAAAACTTACCGCTCCAGGGGCGATATTGCTGTGTGGCGAAGACGTTATTTAAGGACAATCAGACTGTACCGAGATATAAGTCACGAGACTTGGGTGAATAAAAGACCCGCAAGAATGGCGTGAAACGACTTTTAAGACTGAAGGGCAAGCATTTTTGCAATTGCTTAAAAAATGCCAGTGGAAAAGGCAGAAGGCCTTTCATTATTAACTTGTTTCAGTTTCATTGCTCATTCATTCAGTTTCAGCTTGCTCAGTTTCATTATAGATTTCCTTATTTTTGCATTCCTTCATATTCTTATTTGTATGATTTTATCTATCTTCCTGGCAATTATTTATGACGTTTACTGCAGGTTTCAATGTGATGGGAAGGCACCGGCTATGGCCTATGGCGCGAAAGCATTAGCCTATTAGGATGAGGGGGAAGGTAAGTACACGCGGAGTGATACATGTTAGCGGGACAAGGCTATATGAAACAGATATTAGTATGAGCTATTTGGCTAGAAGCGTCGCCAGTTTGTCCGGTGTATAAAGGTTGAACACATGGCACCTCACTGCATATGCCCCAGTGCAGTATGGGGATGGTTTGGTGGTAGTACGGGGTTATATTTGTGGCAATATGACATGCGATTTTACAAAACTACCAGGAATTACGAAGGAGCTTTATGGAGACATTCTCCAATGCCATGCCAAACCATCTGAGATGCATTTATTTGGCAAGTGTTTCATTTTGCAACAGCATAATGACCTGAAGCATACTTTTTGCTCCGTAATGATACGTTGAGTGATTGGAACAGACAAAAGACTTGAAGATCATGGTTTGGCCTCCTCAAAGTGCTGACTCCAATCAAGTTGATGTGGACAGAGAGAAACAAACGACTAGTGTAAATGTATTGTGGAGCTTTGTGCAAACCATATGTAGGGATATATCTAAAGATACACTGGCGCACTTAATAGAAAGGATGCTAGAGTTTGCAAAGCTGTAATTAAAGCAAGGGGAGGTTACGTCGAATAAAACAAAATCTAACACGTATTTCTGATTTTCATTATATATATTACGGTTACAACATATTATGTCTCATTTATTTCCTTGTTTTAAGAAAATGAGGTGTGCTCAAAAACTTTTCAGTGGTAGTGTAAATAAAGACCCTTTGTTGCTGAACGAAATTAACCTCTTAATACTTCGAAATGCAGAAGAATTTTTGTAAGTCTTGTTTCAGCTGCTTGATCAGTAGAAATTCATAAAAAGGAACGAATATTAACATTTTGAGATTATTGTTTATACCAAAGCGTTTGACTTACCTTGATGCAAAGTTATTTTCACATCAATTACTTATATACTGGAAAAGGTTGCTGTAGCATTGGTCGCTAGTTTGATGCAGCTTATTCTTATGTTGTAAATTTTGAAGCAGTGTGACCTATGTTCAGGGTAGAGCAAGAGTTCCGTCAAAGGGTATGCGTGGATATGTATGGGAGTAACGATGGTTCTAATGACACTGGAATGGAAGTTTCAGACTGGTTTAATGACTGCTTCCTTTCATCATCACTCAAAACCGAAGTTGCCGACCAAGGCCTACCAATATATTACTGTTCCGAGTTACCGTATGTAAAATGCATATTACGCGATAGTAATTAATTCGTTATTTACGTAGGAACCGAGAGACACCTTTCCTCTTCGGTTCTGGTCTGCCTTCACCGAAGACCCAACCAGTTCTTTCTTACTGGTCCGCCAGTCCACCTGTGTCGTCCTCACTTCAGCTGCGTGTGACTTTCACCTCTCGAAATCTGCCTTTATACACACCAAAATTTCTTTTGTGACTCTTTTGTCAATTGTCATTATGAGTCTCGGTCATGCCATTAAGGGTCCGAACAATGCCTTTTCAAACGGAGTCAAGTGTTATCAACTTAGAATCCCTGCTAAGAACCCGCTTTCTCCCATCACTTTGTTACACCCCAACTGCATCTGCACGCGTTTTAACAAATATACATTTTCGCTTGACATCCATTTCGATTCTTAATCATTGCATCCATTAATTTCGGTATCAACCTATATTTTTCTTTTCATCAGTAAGTTTGGCACACATTTGTCGTTTCGTAGCTGTACAAATGTATAAAAGATAAACACAAATTAAAATAACTTCCACATCTTTTAAGAGAAAATTACAGATATATGTGTGTCGTTTATTATTCTAATATCATAAGTACATGATATTTTAAGCAAAGTACCAGACACGTTTTGAAACATGAACAATAATACCGAAATGAAGTTTAAAATAAATAATTTTGGTCCTCACCCTCTGAGCACCTTCTCCTGGCTCCCTGAAAAAGGACTTGAGATGTTATAATCAAACCATTACGTTATTCATAAATCACTAAAGTAAAGCATAATATTATTATGTGTTTCAAATGGGAAGGTAATTGTCCTTGAGTGCTACTAGGTGAGCAACCAATCTGAGTACTGCGGTGTTGTCGTACTGCATTCCCGCTAAGTGCTGTATGCCGAGCGCCAACATGATCCATTTGTATGAAATTCTATTCGCGCTGAGTCAAAAATTCAGATTTTGCCAAAACTGATCCATGTGGAAGGTAGAGAGTAATGTATCTAACATAACCATGAAAACGTCATATTCTTAGCTCAAATAGTTTTTCTAATACAAATAAACCACTATTGTCCGTATTATAATAATAAATCGCGACGTAAGCACTGTATGAATAACATTACTGATTGGCATGTATGCGTGTACGTATATTTGTAATTACTCAGAACTGAAACGTAAATGTTTGACATGACGTGATAAAAGAATTACTTTGAATTAGCCCATTCGAGCGAGAGGAAACAATACATTTCCTGCAGCCCTGGCAGAACGTATCTGTTCGCATTATATCTTTGTTTATAAATTATTCGTAATCTCTATTTACTCTAGAGAGTAGTGGTGTGTATGTATATACATATTACTTTTAATCACTCAGAACTGAAATTTAAACTACTGTCATGACGTGATAAGAGAATTACTGTGAATAAGCCAAGGTGCTAAATTCGAGAAGGAGCAAACACTTCATTTCCTGTTAGCCTGTGGAATGCTGTATGTTTATGTATATGAATGAATGCTGGATAAGTAGTGTTTATTTACTCTGGAGAGTTCAGATCAATATCATTCACTTGTTCTTTACGCAACAGTAGAATAAGGGTTAAATAGGGCAATTGCTTCTTGCTGTGAATTCAGTGGCGAGTCAAAAAGGCAGGTATTGCAAAGTCAGGCTGGAAGTATTTTAAGGTGTACACGTTCTTCAAATTTTTTCGGAAACAGAAACTAAAAATGAGTTGTTGCAAAGAGTACTTCCGTTTTAAAACACGGAAAAAGTGGATCAGCTGGATCACCTTGCAATTGAAAGGGGTCACGAGGTAATTCGATTCCCATCTTACCACTACTGATATAATCCAATTGAGTTGGTGTTGGATCAAATAAAACGGGGGATTGCAAACATAAATAATACTTTTAAACTGACGGACGTTAAACGACTTGTTCACGAAGAAATTGACAAATTAACACGACAGGACTTGGAAAACTACGTGAGGCATGCAGAAAACCCTCAAGAAGACGATTTTAAGAAAGAAGTAGCACGTGACGAGATTTTGGAACCTATAATGATGAATTTGCAAGACTCAGATGATGAAGACAGTGACAACGATGAATTGTCTCTTAACGGAAGTGTCATTGACACCGATATGGATGAGACACTGGCAGTTCCATTGGATTAGAGAAACAAATATTTCATAAACTATAATTACAGTTAGAGTATTTTAAAATAAACGTAATTTGCGAAAGTGCTTTTTAAAAATTTTATTTTGGCAACTGCATCATTGTAAAAGTTTGTAAAATATAATTTACTTACCCTTACGTCTGCGCCAAGCAGACCTGCATGTTGCATGAGCGTGTGAGAGAGAGAGGGAAATATAAAAGGAGTGGGGTAACAAGCTGACAACGCTGAGGGTGATACGGCATTTGCATTTGAAACACATAATATACCGTTTTACAGTAAATAAGTAACCACTCACTTATTGGACAGCTGTGGTAGAATAATCGTTTCCGAAGTATTCCAGTAATTGCCCAAAAATTTTGAGAATTGAGGACGGTATGACTGTCATATGAAGTCATAAGATAAAGGACTGTATGTGTGTAGTGAAAGCTCAAATGAATCTAGGATTCTAGTGAGCTTATGTAGCAGATATTCTGGTAACTAGTTAAGTAAACTTCACCAAGAAATAATCAAAACTGACTTCGAACTAAACCAATACTCTTAGGAATATACAGTTTCTTCTACACTCCAGGGCTAAGCACAAGTTATTCACGTTCTTCAAGTAAGAAGTCTTGTACTAGGCTTCAACTGCAGAATAGTCCCCTTTGCCTGTGAGCTGATATAAGTCGACTTGTGATACAAAAACCGAAGCGCTGTTTTCAGATTAGGGTTTTACAGTTTACTATCTGAAACTACGGGACATAGTCTCTAAAGATGTTTTCTTCTTGTTGTGATTTATCGATTTAGGATTTTGACTTGTTCCCAGATCAAGGGATCGAGTTTATTCATCTGGCGCATGGACCTCCAACTCTTCTTTACCTTTAGGTTGGTAGTGAAGTAATGTCTGTGGTAATCTATTTTGAGGCATACTACTTATGTGTTCTAACCGGTTACTTATTATTTGATTTGTTCTGTTGAATAGGCTTAATTCTTTTCCAATACCTTCATTATGTTTGTATCTGAAAGTGTATATCCTGGTTAAGAACTTCATTTCGCACGATCCTATCTTTCTTTTATCTGATCTTATACTTTCATAGGCTTAAGTTAACTTGAGAAGCGTTAAAATTTTGTTGAAATTTAATTGAGTAGTTTTTAATATTACTATCATTCCTTTGGCAGTAGGATACGTTCGCTCCAAGATTGTTAAAATTATATATATATATATATATATATATATATACCACCACCACCACCACCACCACCACCACCACCACCACCGCCACCACCACCACCGCCGCCGCCGCCGCCGCCGCCACCACCACCACCGCCGCCGCCACCACCACCGCCACCGCCGCCACCACCACCACCGCCGCCGCCACCACCACCACCGCCACCGCCGCCGCCGCCGCCACCACCACCACCGCCGCCGCCGCCACCACCACCACCACCGCCGCCACCACCAACACCACCGCCGCCGCCACCACCACCGCCGCCGCCGCCACCACCACCGCCGCCGCCGCCACCACCACCACCACCGCCGCCGCCACCGCCACCACCACCACCGCCGCCGCCACCGCCACCACCACCGCCACCACCACCACCACCACCACCACCACCACCACCGCCGCCGCCGCCACCACCGCCGCCGCCGCCGCCACCGCCGCCGCCACCGCCGCCACCGCCACCACCACCACCACCAATCCATCATAATTTTTACCATCATCATTATCTTTATCGTTACTATCTTGTGTCTTTTATACTCACCAAAGTAGTAATTTTTATCATTTTCTAAAAGTTAATTAATTTCCTCTTCATCAACATAGTTATCTGCATCGGTGTCAACAGATTATGCTTCAGGTATGTCTTCATTTTTGGAATCCATTTCTTCAAAATTATACTCATCTTCGTCGAAAATAAGGCGATGTATTGTGCTCCACAGGAGAGATAGTCTCCGAGACCTGAGATGCAGACGGGTTAGCGAAGTTTCCCACACCCTCCCTGGACAAGTTTATGACACCCCATCTCAGTACAGTTAGAGACCATTCAAAAACATTCTGACGTCTTCTACTTTTGTGAATGAACCTTCTGGCTTTCAGTGTACAGAGTGAATATGGCGCATGTTTGTTTAAAGATCTGCTCCTTGTGTAGCAGGCATTCTCTTTCACACGCATTCGCTGTCCTTGTTGCACTGTGTAAGGCAGCACATACCTTTCAGGGACCTTTTTTGCGATGCTGGACAGTACCTCCTCCAAATCCTCAGGATTTTCCAAATCATAAGCTTGACTCATTTTCAAACCTATATACGATTCACAGCAATAAATGAAGGCACTCTTAATTTACCTTGCAACAACGCAAATACTTATATCAGCATTCTCTAGCAACAATATGGTTGGACCCAATGCGTAACGCGAGTTGGCATGATGTATCTGACAGATACAACAGCACACAATTGATGACGTTTGCCTCGTTTTCCAACTTAGCATTAGGGAGATATGGCTGAAACTTACAGGAAACAATAACAAAGGTATGGTGGAATATGTCCTGTCTCGACAAGCCTTTACCTCCATTTATTGCTATAATAATGAAACAAACTTAGGCCATGTATCTCTCAGATGCATGCGCGACCTAACGAAGGGCTAAACAACTTAATCTCAGATTGTGTCAAAATTCTCTATTATATATAAGGTCTATAAAGTACACAATTTATTTAAAATCAAGTTCTGTGCCATCAATTATTTACCGTTATCTGATATTATAGGCTTCTTTGTCATGCTTCTTTTAAACAGCTGTGCTATTTGGTTAATTTCGGGAGGAAATCGTACAAATATATAAAATTACATACATTTAACCTAAAATAATTTTGAAGCATACATGTTGTTTTATTTTTTTAAAAGTTATCGTGTCGCCAATATTCTGAATATGAACACAGTACCTTTTTGAAAACAATTACAGGTTCTATTTTGCTTATGCGTCGGATGATTTGACACGAAATAGCCCATACACCAGAGAGTAGTGGTGTTTTTAAAAGCCGGTAAGTGAAACGAGAGCTAATTACTTTCTGGAACATATGAAGCATGCACATAAACACCGGCACAGCGATAAATGTGGTCGATTACTGAGAGTCGATCGATATCTCGTGCGTCGTCTCACGCTATGTTTCTCGCAGCGCAACATACGGAATCCGATTTTCCGATACTTTAGCGACCAATTTTCCGCGGCACATAAATTTCAAAATGAACATCCAGCGATCATCTCTGGGAAGAATATTGTTGGGACGATAAACTCCGGTTAACCCGACCATGGATATTTTATCGCGTTCATGAACCTTTGTTTGTCCTACAGTCAATGAAAGGTCAGAGGAGAAGAGAATGAAGGTGGTGGAGCATAACGCAATAAAACCTGGAAAATGGATGTCGTTTCTCCGCTGGTGATTTCCCTGGACGGTTGCAAGGCTTCGCATACTACCGGAACCTTGTCAGCTTTAAACAGTTTTTATAATGGATGCACTCCAAAAGATAAACAGGCTTAAAAAGAGAGGATTTCAGACTTTCCGTTCTAATTCCCATTCTACATTTCTCCACTTTCGCAGCCAGGAATGTTTTTGTTTCACTTTTAGGAACACGAAGGGCTATTGTAAGAAGATTCGCAAATGAGCTGGCCTGGCTCAGGGGATACCGAACATAAATGTAAGTATACCTATATACCGCCATTAACAATTGATATACTGAAAATTGAATGTAATGGGAGCTAGCTGAGCTCAGTGAAAATATTACAAAGCACCCAGGCTTCTAACAGTTAAAATTTTAACCCCTTCTTTTTCACATAAAAGCATATCAAAGCGTACGGCAAGCGAATTAAACACAGGGGAAGCAATATTCTCAAAACACCAAAGTTCACCAATATGTCTTAATTAATTATTTACTCCTGCCGTAAGCTAGTAAAGTCATTTACCATAAGCTTTCAACAGAAGCTTAACTCATAGCACAAAGGGCTTCTACGAATGCTTCAGAAATAATAACTGCGTGCAAAAGGCTCCGATAAAGGCACCCAAAGCATTCAAAAATTATTATGTACACACACCTCTAGGGATAATTCTTAGACAGCATTTTATGTGTTTCTTTAATTTCAACCTTATTTATAGTCGCTAACTACATGGTCATATTGCGACTGTATACAAAGTAATTACATAATATCTATGTTGATACAATAATTAAGTTACAGCCATAATTTTTCGCACTAAAATTCAATCTTGTTCAATTCTTTTAGCTAAAAGTGAAACAAACACGCATCAGTAGTTTCATTATTATTACTCCTGGTTCCCAACTGTCAGAACCAGGCAAGTTCAGGCATGTTCAGTACCGCATACCGCTGCACTGGAGGTAACACGTGAGGAACAATATGCGGCTTTGAAACTTCTGCCTTCGTCTCAAAAAATCTTTAGTTGAGGCCTGTACAATGTTACAGAAGGCCTATCGAGGGCCTGTTCTTCCCTAAATTACAGCTCGAAGGTGGTTTAAAATGTTTAAAGAGGAAAGAAAATCAATTTCAAAGCAAGGAGGACCCGGTGCTCCAGTTACTGCTCTTACGGAAGAAAACATCAACACTGCTGCTACCATTGTGAGAGTAGATCGACAAATTACCTTAAGATCACTTTCTAAACTACTGAACATTTCATTGGGTGCCACCCAATGGTGACAGAAAAATTACACCTGAGAGGTGTTTGTGCGCAATGGTTTGCAAGACTGTTGATTCCCGAACAAAAGAACATTCGCATGCAGGTCTGCTTGTAGTTAAAGTTGATGTTAGAGGAAGATCCGGAATTTCTTTCAAACGTAATCACTGCCCTCGTGGCAGGAATTATCCATCATCAGAAGCATTGTTCAGGGCTGCGGAGGTGATTTTGAAGGATCTCTCAAAAATGGTTTCCAGCATGTCTTTGAAGTGTGGCAGAAACGCTGGGATAAGTGCATCCCATACAGGGGAGACTATTTTGAGATGGATCATAAAAATTATGACGATGAGTAAAGATACTTTGTGAAAAAAGATTGTGATCATTCTTTATTGAACAGACCTCGTATAACATTAAACATAACATTGGCACAACTTGTAACATTGTTTGGTAAGTATACAATAAAGTGAAATACTAACGACAGTACAATGTTGAGAACAATAGTGATACACTAAAATTACAACTGAAATAATGACGCTCCTTTTGTAAATTTTAGAATGTTACTGATAACTTTAGGATTATTATGTACAGTAGAATCAGCACATGGAATCTTGTTCTTCGTTTGCCACTTTGTGTATTTGGCACATTTAGTGAGACATTTAGAGTTGTTAAAGCTGTCTGACACATCTTACATATGGGGGATGGATCCTTGGATATGATGCGTGATTCTGCAATGACCAGTTCTTAGTCTAGTTAAAACAACTTGTTCTGTACGTTTAAGTTGTTTAAAAGTTGTTGTCTTAATATTCCTTTAGTTATTATATCAGGCAGTTTGTTGTTTTTTGTGTTTTCTTTTCTTTTTTGCCACTGTAACAGCTAAGGTGACGTCGAGAGATTTGACCTACATTTTTACCTACCTTCAAACTTTAGACTAGGTGTGTTTTTTCTCCACTTTGTACTTAAGAGTAAGTAGTGGAGATATTGTACTTCAACTAGATTTAAATACAGATATTTCACCAATGTTACATACTTTGAGAAACCCCGAAAAATTAAAATCATTTTTAGAAAAACAAGTCTGAATGTTTCCAAATCACGTGGAAACAAACAGAGCATTTAAATAGCAAACTGCGTATTTAAAATTACCATCTATAAGGATGAAAAATGCCAATTAAAAGTAAAAAGCCAAACTATGCTTTACACGAAAGATTTACCGAAAGTCATAGCTTTTTAAAAGTTAAAAGCTTTATGTTAAGTAACATATTTGTGGAAGTAATCATTTTCAACTTGTCTCTTGTTTTTATTTTGTAATGTTTGCAAGGAAGTTTTTGAAGTCCTCATTCCATTTATATGTTCCTGGAATGCAAAAGAGAATGGAGTTTCCTAGCCATCATATGAGTAGTGCCCGCCTCGGTAGCGTGGTGGTAGCATGTCTGCTTCACGTTCAAGAGGTCCCGAGTTCGAATCTCGGTCAGGGTGAATTACCTGGATACGGGTTTTTCCAGGGTTTTCCCTTAACCTGAAAGACAAATGTCGGGTAACTTTAAGCTCTATGGACCCTGCGCTCATTTGAGCATCATTTCACCCTTCCCATTCATCGTCCGATATGACTTAATGTTGGAGGACGTAAAATTACACAAAATAAATAAATATTATGTGTAGTAAGTTTGGTTTTTCACTTGCGGTTAAGCACCTATACAAAATCCATTAAGTATTAATTTAACTTCATGATCTATTCCAATATTTTTCGTTTACTTGTCCAACAAATATATTAAAATATTTCATTTTAATACTAGAGTCGTTGTTGAGAATGTTGAAACAAGAAATATGTTTAATTTGATACATATAGAAAGAAGTATAAACACACGTACTTTATATAGATTGCTTTTATAGACCAAGATGCCCTCTAAAATATACCAATTCCAGTGAAACACTTTACTGAATTCTTGGCTGAAGTTTAAGGTTTCTACTTACTACAGGTAAGCAGAAGAAAATAAAACGGCAGTTAAACGTTTTATTGTCTTCAGAAGAAATATAACCAGACATCGGATTCCGAACACCTTAGCAATAGGCTTGTTTACCCAAAGGAACTAATAGGCAGAACAGTGTGGAAATAAAGAGCCTACAAAAACAGATGAAGATAGCCCGGAGATAAAAGACTTACCGACACAGATAAGTGAGTTAGATGGAACATTCTGGTGACGTCTTGATTGTTTTATAGAACATTTGATTTCTTGTTTGTTCCAGAAATATCTAGAATTATAAATAGAAGTATTTATGGAGGCGGTGACTTGCCAAAGAGAAGTCGTAAACAGGAGTAAACAGTTGTAGAGTGTTGTTGTAACGGGAGTTGATGTAATAAACAAATATAATCAGAGTGCTGTTTGCTGTGGTCATCGACCTTGGTAGATTGTGTTCGTGTATGTGACATAATGCAACTACTGTAAGAATAGAACAGAGTGTATTTCTACAGAAATAAAGAACATTTGGAATTTCTGCAACTTGGACTTTTAATTTTATGAACTCACAAGGTCACAGTACTCTACAAGTTCAAGCGCAACATCCACAAACGTCTGTGTTAACAAGTATACCGAAGCGCTGTGTGTGTACAGTCCGGTACGGGTACAAAATGTAACCTACGTTACAATAATATGTCATCCTACTCATTGCTTTCGATGTGGGAATTACACTGAACAACCATGATTATTCGTAAATTGTGGAATGTGAATTTTCTGCGCCTCTCACTAAAACAGTATAAAAATATTGGGAGAATGTTCGTTCAGCGTCACATGACGTCAATGGTGCATATGAGTAGTACAAATCATTTTCATATATTTGTCCGAGACCTAGTTTACTTCTCTTATTACGCAGCACTGCAAATCCAGAATATTTGTGATGAATACTGGAAAGTTCATTTTTTGTTACTTTGGTAGGTGGTGAATTCTGTATACTGTTAATTTTTGCGGACACCTCCACTGGTTTTGGACAGCTCGAAATTACATTCTTCAAGCTGTTTAATGGTTGTTGATAATACCCAAAACTTTTTATTTATAAAAGAGAGACTGTCCAATAATTGTTGGAAAAGTACTGCTCCCTCGAAAGACAGATCTACCTGCGTGGCGATTAGTAGTTGTAATGAAACTAAAGCTACGCGTTGCGAACCGGACTATCCCTGCGTGTTGTCCCCGGGACTGACGTCAGCAGTTATATACTACGAGACTCGTGAACTTCATATCACTTAAAAGGTGTACGGTCTCCGATGTCTGAATATAACCATAAAAATTCTAAACAGAAAGCACCTGGCATGAGGGAAATCAATTTAAACTCTGTGTATTAGCTGACTACTGTATTATAAAATGAAAGAATTGTATAAATGTATAGAAATTCATAATTGTGGAAACAAAATAGTTCAAATAGGGTAATTCAAAGAGATTTTCTGTATCTGCAAGATGGTTTATGATTGGTTCAACGCCAGTCAGAGGAATAAGCACCTGTGGGACATAACATAATTTTATTTATGGACAGTTTATCAGAGTATGTGATGGTGAGTATGTTGGCCGTGGTAACTCAATGGTTAAGAACAGCCAGATGGAGACCGAAATATCTGTGGTTCTAACTCCGGCTACAACATTGAAATTTTCAGTCTGACTCTACATACTTTGGCCTACACATAGGCATTATGTAAGAATTTTTCTGGAAAATAAACTGTCAAATTTATTAATATTACATTCAAGATAACTGAAGTGAGATACTTGGACTGGCCCCGAAGCTCTGTCATGGAGCTCCTGCCTGCTGTGGTAGGGTTCCCTGTTTCGCTTCTCGACGGTAAGAGTGGGGATTTTTCTCCGACCAAGATAATTCCCCATCTTCGCCCAGAGTCTGGAAAAATGAATGAGAGTGCGAATGTGTGCGTGATCTAATGATTAAAACCCAACGAATACGAGTTAATACCACTGATATGTTCCAACGGAAAACGGCCGCCAAAATGAGCATTGGAATTAAAGGTGGGGTATAAATGGAACAAATAAATAAAAGAATGAGATACTTGATACAATACTTTCCGAAGAATTAGTATCGTGACACGTGCGTGAAGAACACTGCGGGCTACGCTTAAGTAAAAGCATTCTGCCCTTTGTCTAGCCTAGGGGTGATCAAATCTAAAACATGTACTCGCTTTTTCTACATATTTTATTTTCGCCTTACCAGTGACCAAGCCAACGAGAGACAGACCTACTAGTCAGGGACGGAGGAATGTGTACACCCTTTGTACTTAAGACTGACACCACAGTGCTGTCACAGGTACTCAGTAACATGCATAAGTAGCCCATTCCTTTGCAGCGGATGGAAGAGGGTGCTTGGATTGTTATCAATGTAACTAAGTGCGCGAAATTGCCTGAGTAGCACGCCTGGAGGGCGCATGTACTGTCCAGCAACGTAAGGAAGGTCCCTGAAAGGAATGTGCTGTCTTACACAGTGGGACAAGGACAGCGAATGTGTGTGAGAGAGAACGCCTGCTACACAAGTTATAGAACCGTTAAAAATATGCGCCCTATTCACTCTGTACACTAAAACCGAGAAGATTCATTCAGAAAAATAAAAGCCATCAGAATGCTTTTGAATGATCTGTAACTGTACTGACATGGGGTGTCATAAACCTATCCAGGGAGGGTGTGGGAACCTTCGCCAACCCCGCTGCATGTCAGGCATCGGAGACTTTCTCTCCTGTGGAGGAGTATACTGGCTATTTTCGCCTTACCAATGACCAAGCTAACGAGATACAGGCCTACTAGTCAGAGACGGAGGATTGTGTACACCCTTTGCTTCCTGTACGTAAGAATGACACTGCAGTGCCGTCACTGGTATTCAGTAACATGCACAAGTAGCTCATTCTGTTGCAGCAGATGGAATGAGGTGATTTCAGCTTCCGCTTTCAAGCTTGAGTTAAGCAAAGTTGGCCTAACCGTTTGGATTGTTATCGATGTAACTATGTGTGCGAAATTGCCTGAGGGCGCATGCATGCCACTTGTTCTAGCACATCGCACTGTTACAGCTATTAGTCCCACCTTTGGATCGAATGGCCCTCGAATGACCTACACAACAACGGCAAGGCAACAAACTTTCCATATATGCTCCCCACAATTATGGAAACTTCCTCGAGAGCAGGAGAGATAGAGAAGCAGCCTTTTTATTTGACACTGTTAGCGTCTTACTGGAGTCCATTCAGTTAGGCCCGTTACGCATCTTGCTAAAAAAGTGAGTGCTGCTGAGAATAGAGGTGGCGAAAGAAATTACTTGCAAGTGAAGTAATATTTTGAAGTAATGAATGTTTGTACTCATTCTAACGTAATTCCTTTCTTTAAAGGAAATTTCTTTGATTTAGTCGTTCAGATAAAATGTATTACATAGCTCTTATCGTAATCTATACACTACTTTGAAAATTATCCTCACAAGTATTTTTTGTCCTCCAAAGAATTCGGAGATTAACCCTGAACCATAAGAACTAAGCACTAATATGGCAGTTTTCTACCTTGAAAAGCAGTCATCTTTACGCATTAACTTGCAATCATGGGCTCGTATGCGCTATGTCCCTCTTTAAATCAATCTCCGGTTATGTTTTAAGTTTGAAATAAAAACAATAAAAACAAAATGAGTGTTTATAGCTTTCACAACAGCGGCGCGATTAAAGTGTTTTTCCCCATAAGCTGCAACAAGGCGTTTTGAACCAAAAAATGAAACAAAACGCTCAATTTTATTGATGTTTTATTCATTTCATCTTTAATCCTAAGAGGCTTAACAGGGCGAGCAGCTGAAAATTCAAACTATAATATTTTTCTCCGCTTGTAATACTTAAGTCCCGCAGAAAGTTGTAATAATATGTCAAAACACAACAGAACCTCACATTCCGATTCTTTATTTATTCTGTCTTGGAAGCAGGTGCTTGCTGCGCGCAGTTAAAAAGAAAATTGAAAATCGTTTGTCATTATCGACATGTTTACCCGATCTGTCGAAATTATTAAAAATTGCCCAAGAAAATTATTGCTTAAAATTCTACGTCTGCGTCTTCAATTTCTAGGTAGGGAAATTGATGCACAAACTTGTTTTCATATTTCCCACCTCGCCAATTTCTTAACAGCAGTTTTTAGAAGTGGCACCTGAGACCTAAGCTTGACCTGGATTGCGTTCAAGACAGACACAAACTGCCAGAGATTGGATATGAGGAATCAAGATCGACTCTAACTAGTAAGTATTTCTTCAGACGGTAGCCAAAAGCAGTCATCCTGGACATAGTATGGCAAATAATTCATTTACAAATAGCCATCCTTCCATCGAATTTAATAACTTATAATAAATATCTTAAATCATTTAAGATAATGTCGATAAATATTATTTGAGAAATTAGACACGTCACAGGTTCAATGATCTATCTTTATAAACCTTATCCTACATGCAATAAGTTAAAATATGTTTCTTAATAAAGCATTCCTATAATGGTTTTATGAAAATAAATTTTAAAGCATAAGCAATTAACTATCGATATCTAAGTACTTGCATCAGTAACAGTAGTAGGCTTTAATTTTTTGCACATAGGCTTTTATTTTAATTTACATTCGCCATTTAACATAACAGAAAGATCTGCTTACTCCAAAAATAGAAGACATTTTTCAGTCCTGCTACACACGCCTATTCACTTCATTTAGCGAACATGAAAATGAAATTCTGAGAGATTCCTCAGCAAATTCCGTGAGAACGACCACAGAGAACACTGAAGCGGAAACCTCACACAGATCTACTAATTTGAAATGACCTAAAAATAGTTTAAATGAGAACAGTCACTGGATTGCCATCTTAATACGCATTTAATACTCTTTAAAATAATTGTATTTCTGTTATCCCCACTAAAATTAACTAGGTTTAAAAAGTTTTCAATAAATAAAACAGAAACAAATTAATTGAGAACATTCCAATAATTACTGAGAAAAGAGGCCTTTAAACCTGTATACCCTTCACTAACAAATGTGAAAATCAAAAACACCTGTATGTAATTGTAAATAAAAATAAATATCATATTGCCTTGAAATATGAGTATGTAAACTTAAAATGTAGAAACGACACCAATTTGTGACTCAAATAATCTCCTAAAATATAAGCTCAAGTGTACCTCTGTGTTTTGAGAAGTTCAGACTTATGATATTTCATTTCTCTAAAAACCACGTAATACAACATTCGAAACAAAAATTCAAATTCAAGATATCAGTTGTTATACATGTTTTTTTAGAATATCCAACTATTAAAGAAGAATACAAAGTTAACCACTTGCGTGACAGCCCCACGAGGGCCAAGGCCTACCAGCCTGACTGCCGGCCTCACGCTCACCCAACCGATACGGGGAGGAGGTGTGTTCCGTATCTCGGCATCCCCAGCCTGAACGTTGGTTTTCGTGAATAGGGTAGCTTACCTAGGTACCTAGGATAAGCTCCTCAGTTTTCTCACGATGCTGATTGAGCGGCGGTCCTATACCCGGGACTTAAAATCCGTACCCCATGGCTGGAATCGAACCCGGGCCGCTTTCCGTGGCCAGGGCCCAAGGCATGCTGTCTTAGCCCGCTACGCCACTGTGTCGGACATTAAAGAAGGATATGCTTTGCAAAAATGTGAGTATGTGTGTACAATTGTGAACAGAATAACCCTAAATAAAAATGCGATAGGCATTTAATGTTAATTAATTTTAAATCTGATGAAAGCTAAATATTTAAGTTTGGCGTCTTCGGGGATGTGACAAGACTTTCAAAAGCATTGCAAACATGACTTACAGAAGTGCACAAGTATAGCCAACTACGTTTCGAGAAAATCAACAAAAACTTCATAACTTCTGAAAATTATGTGCCAATATTATGATTTTTGTAACATATGAACTTCGGCTCATTAAATTTGTTTTCCTGTTCAGTAATTTCAGTTACCATTTGTATTTTGTTATAATATTTATAATAAATTTGTTGGACTTGTGCAGTTATGAAACTCGTCTGGGTGGACAAATGCATTGAAAGGACTGTATTATCAAATGCGTAGAGGAATTACCTCAAAATATGCAAGGAATTGTGAAAATATTTTACAGTACTCATACGTATGTTTAACAACATTTTATTTGTAGCATAATTAAAAAAATAGATATTACATTCTTCATTAGCTTAATCTGAATCCCACACCTTACTTCCTGATTCCTCCCCACTATATTTATCACACAAAGTTTGAAACTACGGTTGTTTTTCAGGAAAAGCTGAAGCAAGATAGTTTGAAATGTCCTTGACTTTTGCAAATATAATATATAATAAATATAATATATAAATATATATTATATATAACTATATAATAATATATATAAATATAATATATAATATAAATATAATATATAAAATTAATAGAATTTTAATAATTTTATATGTAGTCACTTTCCACTTCTCTTCCTTTTTGGCCACTGGCATAGGTTCCTTCACCTTGCTGAAATACATCTTACAATCCTTGATCATATACAGTTGAACATCACATACTCTGTTCTTGGATGAGTCCTTTATTATGATTAAGCGCACGATGCCTGTTTGAGTTGTAGAATAACACAAATCCAGGGTCTTGTGTAACAATTAAACTCACTAACTCAGTAGCAAGTGGAAATGCCTGAAACTTCAGATGTTTTAATATAATACGATAGAGTTCAATGAGACAATTACAACGATTATGGCCCAAACCATCTCTATTTTTAAGAGAGGGAAACGGAATGACTGTAGCAATTACAGAGGAATATGTTTAGTGGATACGGTCTATAACATATTTGCTAAAATAATAAACAAAAGGTTGCAGAATATAGCTGAATGTCTTCTCTCGGAAGCAAAAAGTGGATTTAGAAGAGGCAGATCCTGTGCAGATAACATTTTTATTTTTAAACAACTAATTGAAAAACATAGGGAGTTTAATAAAAAAACGCATATGGCGTTTATTGAATTTGAAAAACCCTTCGATAGGGTAAACGAATGCAAAATGTGGCAAATATTGGAAGAAAGAGGATACCCACAACAATTAATACTTTATCACCTACACCTTTTAGTATTTATATTGACGACCTAGTATGCAAATGGAAGCAGCTAGTGAATGTAGGTTTTAAAATTCCAAATAAAAACTTTTTAAATATTTTATTGTTTGCTGACGACTTAGTTATTATACAAAATAGCGAGTCTGCCCTGCAAAAATCTATTTTTAAACTTACTGAACTCTGTAAGCAATATAATATGAAAATTTCTTTTATAAAATCAAAGGTAGTGGCATTTATTGGGAAAGAGCCAATTAGAACAAAAATAGATATAAATAAACGTTGTGTTGAATAGGTAAGCCATTTTAACTACTTGGCAACTGATGTTATTTATGACAAGGAATATGATGTCTACAATAAATATGCATATTTCAAAGAGTGTGTGGAACAATAAATAGAACATTTAGAAACGAAATATGTAAAGAAACAAAATTGAAGTTCTACAAAGTTATGGCTGTACCTATACTGACATACGGAAGTAAAACTTTGATGTTAAATAAAAAGCAACAGAGTAAAATACAGTCTTCAGAAATTAAATTCTTGAGAAGTGTGAAAGGATGCACGAGGAGGGACTTAATAAGAAATGAAAATATAAGAGAAGAGCTGGACGCTTTTAGTATGAATGATAGGTTGAAAGATCTCATACAAAAATTATACAAGTAACATGTTGAAAGAATGCTAGATAATAGACTTACAAAACAAATATTACAGTATCATCATAAGGTAGGAGATTGGTGGGCAGACCCAGGAAACGATGGCTGGAGGACTTCGAATGCGGAACAGGCACTTGATTGCCTATGCCATGAAGTGATGGAGAAGAACTCATATAGTGCCAAAAAGTGGACTTCTGCGCTTACGAATGTCACGTCTTCAATTTCTTTCCGGAAACTACCCTTTAAATGAAAAAGTTTACAAAATGTCTTTTTTCTCAAAAGTGAATAACATGCCATATATTTAACAACCTTCATAACAAGTGAAGCGCATGTCTTGAATTTTCGCGGAATATACTCAGAAGTAGTTTCCATTCTGAATTAAGCCTATATAATTGGTAAACAGATAAAAATATACATCTTAGTACATAGGACCTCACAAAAACACAAATTTGTGTCAACAATAGTCCTTTTTTGTGGACTTGTATACTTTTTTCTAAAATATTTTAGGTCACACTTTTTCTAAATGTGAAGACGTTACACGGCTTCTCTCTAGTCTTGCTAAGAGAATAGAACTGCAAAGCTGTCGCAGAAAAGCTAGCTTTCAAGGTATGTCACTATTACTTAAATTTACTATGCTTCCAAATTTCCATTGCACCTATAAGCAAATACACAGTGGTACTTTATTTTAAGAATAGTTTTATGAAGAAGTTTGAAATTACATTGTTTATTTTCTATCAGGTTCATAGTGTTGATTACAATCAATGATATTTCACAAGAAAGACACGCTTTTTGATTAATTTATTGAATGAAAGAAATAATTATTATCCTTTATCAACCACACTTTTTAATTTGTATGTTGACGATATAGTAAGGATTTGGTGGAATAAAGTCAATGGAGGCATTAATATATCAGGAACTAATTGAAAGCTATGTTGTATGCAGATGATCAAATAATAATGGCCACAAATGAAGATGACCTGCAGAAAATGCTGTATAGTCTAGATAAAATTGCTACAGAATATGGAATGAAAATATCAGCAAATAAATCCAAAACCATGGAATTTAAAGGAATTGATCCAGAAAGATCAGAAATAGTGTTATATAATATAATAATTGAGCACAAATCACACTTTAAGTATTTAGCATGCAACATCTCGTACCAAGACGAAGCGGATATAATAGAGAAAATAAATAATTTCAACTATATAACAGACACAATAAAAAGAACATTAAAACATAAAGCAAGGGAGGACTCTATAATAAAACTATACAAAACATAGGTAATACCAACTCTGATCTATGGATCAGAAACATGGACACTAACTAAAAGGAATAGTACGAGAATACAGACATCAGAAATGAAATTCATAAGAAAAATAGCTGGATATACTAAAATTGATAAAAAACGTAGTCAGGATATTACAACAGAATTAAAAGTAGAAGAAATAAATCATACTCTTGAAAGAAATAGAAATCAATGGAAAGAACATGCTCAGAGGATGAATAATAACAGAATTCCAAAAATAGCCCTAAACTATAAACTTATAGGAAGAAAAAACCAGGGAAGACCGAAGAAAAGATGGGCAGACCAATTGGGAGCCGGAACGGGGTAAACAATCCATAGCCGTGAGGTAGAAGAAGAAGAAGAAGAAGAAGAAGAAGAAGAAGAAGAGCTTTCTCTCTTCCCCTCTCGCCTACTCCCCCTCTCACCCACTGTGTGTGTGTGTGTGTGTGTGTGTGTGTGTGTGTGTGTGTGTGTGTGTGTGTGTGTGTGTGTGTGTGTGTGTGTGTGTGTGTGTGTGTGTGTGTGTGTGTGTGTGTGTGTGTGTGTGTGTGTGTGTGTGTGTGTGTGTGTGTGAACAGCGTAACTGCAAAACGAATAAATAGTTAATACCAAGCTTAAATATCAAGTTCAGCTTATTCAAATACCTTTTTTTTTTTTTTTTTAATTTACCTCCTACAAGTTTAAGTCATATCGGACAATGAATGAGATGACTTTCATTCTACAGGTCAAGGAAAAGACCCGAAAACATACCTTATCATGATAATTTCCCTCATATGACGGCATTGACCCTGTTAAAGTAGATCAATCAGATTCATGAAATTATACACAGCACCGATACCTATTTTGTTATCGCACCCACAAACACGATAACATATTCTGCACGTTTACGATCAGGCGAAGGATCATACATCTCATGAAGCGTCGACTGTTAGCGCGACTTTCATATTGTCACCCTGGCGGTAGAATCGCGAAGCCGATGAAAAATGATGACCGGTAGCGATGGACAGTTGAATGTACAGTAGAGAAAATAAACAGTTATGAGGTTAGCTAGAAAATGTAATGGTGAACAGTGTATTGCGAGGAGAATAAAGTGTAGCTTTTTGAGTTTTGTAACCTGGTTTTATTATTTCACGAACCCACAAAGCCACAATATGTCAAAATGGCTGAAAGGTTTGTATGCCGTGACTTTTGAGGTTAAGTTTCATTCATGTGCTAATAAAGGCCTATGTGATTTAGCGAATCAAATAATCTTTATACTGATTTAATTTTTTTTTTCCTGAAATACCTATCTCTACAAATGCGACTCGTGGTTTAGAACTTTCCTAGATAAATTCCCTCACGACTTCGTCTGTCGGAACTTATCGGTAATTTAAAACACTCGTCACATTACCTATGATAACTTACGCCGGACGAGATTCGAACTCGGGAGCTCTTGTACGTTAGGATGCTACGATACTACCTATGCTTCAGAGATGGGAAAGTACCATTCCGTAAGATGTGTCCTATGAGGAAAATAATAGGTATATTTTGAATTTTCTGTGAAAAATCTGGGATGCCTTCTTCATTTTGAAATTCATTTGTGTAAGCTGCTGAGCTGTAAGGGATACATATTTCTTACTATATAGAAAATGTCGGTCTATTTAAATTAATTTTTGTCATATAATGCATTTGTACAATTAATTATTTCAAAACCAACTTTTATCGATATTTATTTCCAAATGCTTATTACTTAATACTTCTCTCCAAAGGAAAACAGCTATATTTTGAATTAATTTGTCTCCTGGTCTGTAAAGACAACAGAGTTTCAAAGGCATGACATAGCGACCCACACTTGGAAGATTTTACGATAGCTTAGGCACACTCTGCTTCCCAAACTTCCTCATACTTTCAAGGAAATATGCAAATATAGCATTGTTCTAGAGCTTTAACTAGATTAGTATGGTGTACATACATTTGATTTCAAGTATACTGAAGAATGCATAGAGAGATTTGAGTGAAAATGGCACATATTTACTATTTTCTGGTTACTTACATAGTAATTAATTAATTGTTATTTATTAAACCTAGCATAATTTCCATGTATATTACTTGAACATTTTGCAGCAGTTTGCAGTGGTTGTTGGCTTGCATGATCATTTCAATTGAAGCTTATTTTCCATGGGACAGATTATCGTGAGTAATAAAGTCACCGAAAATGTTTTTATTCTGTTGGTGGTGGCATGTTAATAGCAGTATATCGTGGGGCCTAAAGATGGCATCACGCATGTCCGCTCACTAACTCCAGCTAATTACTTTAATATCAATATTTACTCACGCGTCTAATAGACGCTACCATTTTGGTTTTGTTTACTGGATGAACTGCTTTGTATTGTATTTCAAGATAACGCTTGTGTTGATTTCTAAATGTGCCACTAATTGAATAATTAAAATAATCACTGAAATTTTGAATGGCATTTGTTTAGTGGAGAAGTAAAATTGTGCACACAATCGGATATAACTTATGTAGAAGCAATACCGAGTGGAATGGCTCAGGAGGTTTAGTCTGTGGCCCACATTCGGATAGTGTGGTTTCGGTTTCCGTGGCCGACCTACATGGCACAAGGTTTTATCGGGGTTAGCCCAGCTCGCTAGCCGAATTTTGGATAGGTTAAATACATCCCCCGAAATTCTTTACCTCCCATTTCATCTCCATCATAATTTCACATCTGCATTCTGGTGGTCTCTTTCAAGGTAAAAGTGTCAGCGTGTGTCTCGGTGTTGCATGGCAGGATGACATGCTCCTGTTAAACACTTTCTCCTTCGGTAGGGTGGTTTAAGGTCTCCGGACCGACCTGATGGAACGTTTCCAGCTCTCGGTGGGTGGGATCCAGTTGTGCTGGCCGGCCGTAGAGTTTCCAAGTCAAGTAGGGTCAAGTAGCGGCGAGCGTATCCACGTGGGCAGCTGCCACAAAGCGAACACCGACCTCCCTCTCTACCAGGGAGTGACCGAGCTGTCCCCGAAGTACACCCGTCGTCTCCAAGGCACTTGCCATTAGGGTAAGACCTAGAGACTAACAAGCCAGCCCCCCTCTACTTAAAAAGCTCTATACGGGTGGAAGTGGATACGCCATTTACGCGCGTTAACCACGCAAGGAAGACTACTGAATAACCTCGGTGATCTAGCACACCTTCTACTAGCTCTGCAGGCTAGTACCCGTGACTTCTTAGGCACACCTCCGGGCGGGCGAAGCCTGGCCGGAGGTACCCGATCTCCACGGGTAACGGGAACACACTGCCCCCTCTAGTCCAACCCAATCCGAAAATCTCCTCGACGGAAGGGGCTCGACAGTTCGGCCCGAGGTTCCTCCAGTAACGTCAGGAGTACCACGTGTGCTAGGGGTCCGCGGCGTCCGCACCACGGCAGCTGAAGGGAACGGATCACCTCACCTACGGGAGGAGCTTCCATAGGGAACCTGCCCTATGCACCGTTGTGGCTTCTTGGGTTCGGCCACCCTCTCTTTCCTCTCCCCCAATCTTTTCTCCTGGAAGTGCCCCACTTGGGGATAGATACAATTGATCAAGACTGTAAGCAGTGCTGAATCTCCACTTTAACGAAATCAAAACCAAACGAATCTTCAAGCATTAATATTGGTGATATTTTTAAAGTAAAATTTGGAACGTTTTAAAGTAATGCTATCCCTAAACGCTTCTTAAGTTTTTTGGAAATGTACTGTAGTCCATTATTCCTGCCGTTAATTGCAGATAGAAGTTTCAACACATTAAACTACGGGAGGCGAGAAGCAGCAAAGCTCATCCGAGGTTGCTGATAGTAGGGAAAAAATGCATGGAGATTTATAGAAGAGTTTAGCAGTGGTAAAAAAAACACCCATGAATTTTCCTCCACCAATCGTAGCCTAAGACTGTGCTAATAAAGTATATCTGTCTCGTCTATCTAACCTTCCATATGCTTAAAACAGAATCATTCTTTGGAAAGAGACTTACACGTTGTAAGTCGCCATTAAGGTAGTTGTCTAATGTGTTTAAGAGAGAATCTAAATGGTTTACCGGGAAAAACACGAGTCAGTTGGATAATATTATGTAATGTCGGCACGTTGGCTCACTGGTTAGAGCGACTGGGCGGAAAACAAAAATCCGTGGTTCATATCCTGGCTATGACATTGCTGTCTGACTCTATTATTCCATACTTTAGCCTACACACGGCCAGTGTGAAATAACAGTTAACGTCCAGAATCATTCTTGTTTGAGACGGGTTGTTACTGTTGAACCAAATGTGGCTACAGGCTGGTGGAATGATCTCTGAAGCGATTATTTGGGATGAAAGTGGATGCAGATTAATTTATCAACTTAAGTGGCGATCTTGAAGAAATCTAGAAGCTTCTCCTGCAACTCTGGATAAGTAGGCGCATCTGTAATTCTTGGGCGATGAGTTCTTTTACTTTTCCGGGGTCGCGGTAACAGAGCTGAGAAAGTTAATAATATGACTTTTGAAGAATGAACAAATAATCCTTTTCTTGTTCAAAGATGAAAATTTAATTCCACATAAATATTTTTAAATTCTTTGATACAATCACAAATATTATTAATGTTGTCTTTTTACAACCACCAGTAGATGCTACAACGAACTATTTCTTTTCATGCGCAAACGCTGCTTATGCAACTTTGATGCACACACAAAATTGTTTCTGCACATACTTGGAGAAAAGAATACGTCTTACCCTAAGACCTTCATAAGCAGAAGAATAAAATCTTTTAAAACATTTAGCATCTTATCATAATACGTTGTCATGGTTATACCATTACCTACATTATTTTATTACAAATACTTATCTCTTTGATTATTCTTAACAAAACATGATATCTCTAAAATAACTGCTACGAGGGCTGTTCAGCAAAGAAAGGTCACAATTCTTTTTTTACAACATACGTTTACTCATCCTCATAATTTTGATGGCACTTCTGAAAATAGTCTCTTCTGAATGCGATGCACTTTTCTCAGTGCTTCTGCCAGTCTTCAAAGACATGCTGGAAACCATTTTTGAGATATCCTTCAAAATCGCTACCGCAGTCTTCAGCACTGCTTCTGATGATGGATAATGCCTCCCGCGAAGAGGTTTCTTCAAGTTAGCGAATAGAAAAAAGTCTTATAGGGCTAAATCCGTACTTTCGGGAGGGTGAGAGATGCACTTCATCCTGGTTTTTGCAAGATATTCAGTCAAAATTTTGACAGCATACAGCCTGCTTCACGGAAATGTGGTACTTTGCACCTGATATGGACTTGCAATGTTTTCAGGATATCCTTGTAGTATTCTTCAGTTACTGATGTGTATGCAGGTACAACATCCTGATAAACAATTCCATGATTACCGTAACTTTTCCTAGCAGAAGCAATCACATCTTTTTGCCGGTTGGTGATGAAGGAGATTTCCACACTGAGCTTTGCTGTTTGCTCTCAGGAACAAAATGATTAGCCAAGTTTCACCAGCAGTGATGGCTTTTGAAAGAAACTGCGGATCTTCCTCTAACATAAACTTTAACTGCATGCAGACAACGCATGCGAATGTCCTTTTGTTTGGGAATCAAAAATCTTGGAACCCATCGCGCAAAAATACGTGTCCTGTGTAATGTGTCTGTCACAAACGTGTGGATGGTACCCAATGAAAACTGATCTTAAGGTAATTCCTCGATCCTCTTTCGCAATGACAGCAGCAGTGTTGATGTTTTCACCGGGTGCACCTTCCTTTGAAATTGATTGTTTCCCCTCTTTAAACATTTTAAACCACCTTCGAGATTTGCTATAGGTAATAACAGGCTCTGCATAGGCCTCCTGTAGCATTGCGAGGCCTCAACTGAAGATCATTTGAGACGAAAGCATAATTTCAGAGTTGCATGTTGTTCCTCGCGTGTTACTTCCATTGCAGCGGTAGGTGATACTGAACTTGTCTGAACTTGCGTGGTTCTCACAGGTGGGAACCAGGAGTACGGACAATGAAACTACTACGGCGTGTTTGGTTCACATTAAGCGAACAGAATATAATAAAATTGAATCTTAGTGCGAAAAGCTATGACCGTAAAAAATTATGATCGTTTTTTATTGAACCGCCAACGTACATCTCCCACATAGCAACAAATTGATCTTGATTTTTCAGAACATAAAATGTACCTCATGCATGTTGTATTGCTGGTCTTAAATTGAACTAATGCTACCTCTGCATTGTTTGGAAACCCATTCTCTGAGAGATAGCAGTATATCATAGCATAATTAACACTGGAGATATTTTGAAGTGTTTATCCACTTATTTATTCTCCGGTCTGTTTTTACATGTCTGCTTGGAACTATCCGTGCTGCAGGCAAGTTATTATCTCCAGGTAAGAGAGGAATTAATTCACGTAAAACACTTCGCTAAATCAGTCAGAATGAACTGCAGTGCCGGCAGACCAAAATAAAGCGAGGCTTCTCTTTATTTGCAACTGTCACGAACGTTACATGTGCACTTATAAGTCTGTTATTTCTTTATTGGGCTAATGGATACTAATGCCCCAAGCCAGGCGCTTTAATTCGCTCGCGGCTACCTCATGGTAAAAATGAGGATTAAAGTTGTGAGTGTACTTGTATATGTATCTTGTTAAACTAAAAGTTGAGCGGCAGGTACGTTTAAAATTAGTGCTCTATTCTTGACAGCGTATTTTGTAATTACGTCATGCAACAGCATACCGTCAGAAAACACAAACAAGGAAAATGAATAGTTCTAATTTCATTTCTATGAAGCTGTTCTAACAGGCGTGTAAAGGAAGGTCTTTAAATTTTAGATTACGTTCCTGCGATTTCTACTATCTACTTACAGTAGATAAAGTAAGTGTTTTCACCCAACCAATGTACAATTTCACCAAATCTACATGTACTTAGGATCACTGAGAACAAAAAGGATTGCCATAAACATGCTTACGTGTTCTTTTGTGTTTAACCCGTAACCGGTATAGTGCAGTATTTGTAGCACAAATGGTACGGTGTGGTCAGGGGGACCACATTTCAGTTTTGACAATTATGGATGGAGAATGATAAATGGTAATAAATTAAAGGTAAGTGTAGTACTCAGTTATATTTAGAGATTAAGCATAAACAACACTTTAAGCCTCTGCATGCATGTCTACAGGGTCGTTTTTACCATGTGTATAATATTCGTTGAACGATGACAGTTTTAAGAATCAGCTATTCTGAATCAAATTAAACGCTTTGCTCTGGAAAAAGTTGGAAGTATGAAATTAAAGATGAACAGTAACTAATAAAGTTGTTTAAATTGAAATGGATAAAGTACCTGGACAAAACCACAATAGGTGTTTAGTAGCAATCCTCACAAATACCTTTTGTGCATTCGCTGCATGTCGGTGTACTGCAAGCTACACAACATACTTTTGTTTTCATATCTTTCGTTCTAGAACAATTTGCACATCTAACCCGTTTTGTTATGACTCCTAATTTCTTGGAGATTTCGCATTTGAGTATCCTGGCAATGTTACTTCTTAACCCTCGAGAGAGGTGTGGAATACTCGTCGTTTTCTGTGGAAGTGGTTCAACTATTTGCCATGACAGAGACTTGGTGAACTTGAAGCGTAATTTTTGATGATTTTCCATTAATAATGAATGTAATACAAATGCATTCAGCATGGAAATGTTCAGCATTGTGTAGAACATAGCAAAAGGACGCCTTCTACAGCGACTATTCGTCGCGTAAACAGTGCATCTTTCATCAAGTGCATCTATTGCTCCTTTTGTGGCATTGTAGAACTCAATTATCTCATTACTCAATTACCACTTCTCCATCCCCATTTTGTAATACTTCTTCAAGCTCTGAATCACTATCATGAACACTGTCATAGTCTGGGTCATGTTTGGATCATCAAAATTACTAAAGTCACTCTCTAACTCATTTGCAATGGATAACATCCATTCTTCAAACTGTGCGTCATTTGTTTCTATGAGGTTGACGCCATCTCTCTGTAACAACATACCATGTAATCTAATGCTTTTTGTTAACGTAAGCTGTTGATATTTCCTCCTGAAACAGGAGGATATACTTACGTTATCAGTATGGTGGGGTCACCCTGACCCCGCTAAGGAGAAAAACAACTGCTAATGATGCGTACACATTCTGTTCACCACAACCTCAACGCTAAACAACTCAAAGTATACTGCCTGAAAGGTACTGAGAGCCGCAACGCCACACTGCGAAGAAAATAGGTCTCACATAGCAAAACAGTTTTAACTGGGGTCCTCCTGACCCCGCCATACTGGTTACGATTTATGCTATTCTATTCTTTGTTTACGAAAACAATGTCAAGGATAACTTCAGCGCCACCGGTGTGCCGGAATTATTTCCCCGCGGAGATGTTTCACTTGTCAGCAAAATGTGAGCGTAAGATCAAATTATTCTAAAGAAAAGAATCCATATATATCAAAAGTGATACTTAGGTTGTGCTAATCACAATTATTTTAATTTTTTGAAGCCGTTTCAGCTTATGAATTCTAAATAATATTGGTAGTGGCCGTTGAACAGTATTGTATTTCTATTAGTCACCGTACTGGTTGTTCTGTTTCATTTTAGGTAATATTTTATGTAACTGTTAAGCTTTATACAAGAAGGAAAAATTCATCAAGAGCCATTCCCAGAAAATTCAACATACACTGCTGATAAAAGGTCTTAAATATGTTATATCTTAATCGAAATCGTTACAGCTATTTTTGATAAACTCAAAATTTACGAAATATTTTCCATGTAAAATGTAGATTAAGATAGAGGACTTTCTTCAAAACATTCTTTTCATGTTTTAGAAAAATGGAGAATTTAGGGACCAATTTTGGTATTTAACAGCTTTTTGCTATTGGGTTATGCTCATCAGTATTTGAACCGATAACGCTCTGAATGCGAATAGAATGTACTGTTTCCCTAAACACGAGTAATTGGACTTGTTCCCTGAGTATATAAAGTATATAATTAGATAAATGAATAACGGCTCCCAAATTTTTAAACTGCAGAAATGCGCCTTTATCTTATATTAAACATACGAAGTGCTGAGAGCCACAGTGCACCAAATCCAATTTTGGAGTTTTTGGAGCTGATGCCTTTTAGGGACGCTATGCTGAATTATGGTCTTCACAAAATGGTTGGTTTGGAGTAAATAAAATGAAATAGAAGTGGTCAGAAGCAGAAGTTGTTAAGTCGCTGTTTCAAAGTTGTGCAAGAAAGTACTCAAAGTTTCGAAAACTAATTTTAAATACCAAAATAGTAAACCAAATGAAAACATTTTATGTGATGGGTCCGTTTTGAGTACTGTGTTAAGTGTTTCTCACGGTTTGCAACATGTGTGGTAGGATATTTTATTATTAGGACTTAACAACTTCTAACTTCAAATGGATGAAAAGTTGCTAAGTCACTTGACTAAACAGCTTCTGATTCTTAATGTTAGAGTTTTTCATGATACAATATTATAATATGTAGCCAGGGATAAACTATTACTTTATTTTCATCAACACAACTTTACTATAGGCTAATCCAGTATGCACTTCATGGATTTACATACAACATTGTCATCAAAAAATCAATCCACATCTACTACATCATCTTCTACCTCTCTTCCATATGTCGCAGTGCCATAAAATATGGTACCTTCTGGCAGAGTGACATGTTTCAGTAGGAAACGAACATCGTAATATTTTGCCTTCTTAATCCTCCAAAGCCTATCTGGTGTGTTTTGCCCAATATCACACGCCCTCTGCAAGGCTAGCAACCTCACTACTCTCCTCAAAAGAGCCTGGAGAGGATAAAGTGAGGAAGACATTGTGTGACGAACTTCTGGTTTACATCCTATTTGGAAATGCACACCCCGGATTAAAGTAAATTCAGGAATACTTCTTACAAGGACATGGTCGAGAGCATCTTTGAAGTCAGAAACTTCAACAACTGGAGTGACATCATGTTCCCCGTTATCGGTCAGTGAACGTTTGACATGGTCAACATCAATGGGATTCTTCTGTAGTGAATCTCTGATCAGTTTCACCCATGTGGAAAGAACTAAGATTTTATCTGTTGATCGTTTCTTCTTCTCAATATTGCCAAAAATTCTGTCAATAGCCATGAAAAACTGTCCTGGTATTAGGAAGTACAGATAAACTTTCTCAAAGTGCACTTGAGGAATGTCTAGAAATGTTCTAATATTTAAATATCTAACCTAAAATGAGCTGATGTTAAAGAGCTTGGTTGGCACAGTGTAGTTGCACTTCCAATCGGCTAATACGGCAACTCTTAACAACATCTAACTCGAAAAGGCTGACTTAACGCGCTAGCGTGGTGTGTGCATGGGTTCCTGATCACGTTGGCTTGCGTGGAAATGAACTTGCGGATTCGGCAGCTAAGGGGGCAACGAAGACTTTGGACTTGTTATCCGTAGGGCGGCGCTCTTGTGCTGGCGCGATGAGTGGTCCGCTCTGCGTGGCAACGGGCTTCGAATGGTGAAGGAGCTCCTGCTCATCGGGTGACCTCCTGTCGCCCTTCTCGGCGGGAGGAGATTACTTTGGCTCAGTTGCGCATTGGACATTGTTATTTTAGCCATGCTTTTTATTGAATAGGACCCCGGTTCTCGTTTGCCCACTGTGCAGTACTGACCTGACTTGCTTTTAGTTTGTTTTAGCTTGGCACGTCTCCGCAGGTCTCTCCAGCTGCTGGCCAGCTTGGCGGAGATCCTCGAGGATGACGAGACGGCGGTGGGCAAAGTTTTAGCGTTTGTTTTAGTTGTGGGTTTTAGAATTTAATCCCAAGTAGCATGTTTTTTTTTTTTAGCCATTTTAACCTTATTCTGATTATATGATCTTAACTTCTATTTTAATCTGTGCCTCCTCGGTATGGCGGTGTTTTTACCTTGGTTCTATTTGATTGTGTAGTTTTCTAGTATTTTAGACTTTTATTTAGCTTTTAACCCACTTGTTTTTAAGGGCGCTGATGACCCAGATGTCGAGCGTCCTAAAACACAATCATCATCATCATCATCATCATCATCATCATCATCATCATCATCATCATCATCATCATCATCGCTGACTTAACTTTTATTTCTAAAGTTGATGCCCATCCAATATGCCAGCGTCATAATATGTTCGACTTAAAATATTTTGATCTGCAAATCATTTAGTACTATTACAGAAGTGGTATTAAGAGAGCTTATCGTGTGTTTAACAGGATTTCTCAAAAACATTGACTTAAAAACTTCTGAATCTGCGTGCTTCAATTTCAATTCTCTTAAGAGCCATAGCGGGCTAAATCTAAGCAGCCAACTAGAACACGCAACTTGTACCACGTGACGAAGGCATTCAACATGCCTACCGTAATGAAAATAATTAGTAAAGAAGCTACAAAAACAAGGAAAAGTGTGCAAAAGTGTGATCAAACTAGAGAAAAACCAAAAAAATGAAAAGGAACACAGTTCAAATGTATATGAATTAAAGTGGGAGACAAAAGCCTACACAGACAAAGAGTCTAAATGCAGCTTGCGATGTTTCCAACATTTGGGCGATATATTCTGGTCGATCAGAAAAATTCTCATATTTCGGTAATGATTCATGTAATGAAAACAAAGAGACGCGGTAGAAATGCTGATTCTGAAGAAAGTCATAAACAGCATTCACATGTTTATTACATCAAGTTGAATAAATACAATACAATTTTACAATACAATACAATTTTACAAAAAAGGTCTATTTTGGTACATAACCCCAATCATTTTAAAATTATTTTAATTGCTGGACGATAGTTAACTATCATAATTAATTTCTGATTATAAATTAAGTAGTATTAACAGTGTCTGTGTTAGTTAAGGTGGTACTTTTTCCTTCTTTTAGGGTGACAGTAATGTCAGAAATTAACTATTCTTTCACACTGGCCGTGTGTAGGCTAAAGTATGAAAAGATAGACTCAAACTGAAAAATTCAATGCCATAGCCGGGATTTGAACCACGGATCTTCTCGTTGCCGTCCAGCCGCTCTAACCCTTGAGCTACTATGGCCAACATGATAACAAAAGATCCGTGGTTCAAATCCCGGCTATGGCATTGAATTTTTCAGTCTGACTCTATCTTTCCATACTTTAGCGTACACACGGTCAGTGTGAAAGAGCAGTTAATTTCCATTAATTGACCTAATAGTGGTGAAATATGAAGCCCGGGCCCTGAAGTATTTACACGTTGTAAATCGCCATTAAGGCAATTGTTTCATGTGTTTGTGACAACTCCTAAGTGATTTACCGGGAAAAACTCGAGTCAGTTGGAGAATTCAATGTCATGTTGGCATGTTGGTCATAGTAGCTCAAGGGTTAGAGCGGCTGAATGGCAACCAGAAGATCCGTGGTTCAAATCCTGGCTATGGCATTGAATATTTCAGTCTGACTCTATCTTTCCAGTAATGTTAGAAATCGCAAAAACACATTTCTCAACTTGCATGGAATCAATAATGCGAGATTATAACAAATTCTATCGAAGCAGTTGAGTTCTACTTCTATATTTGCTGTGCAGGATGAACTTTTTTCGACCAAACAAGTCATTATAGCCCTGTAGATCACAATAAGTACCAGTTGAAGTATTACTAAGCAAAACGTATGAGTTTTGTTACAAGAGCTGCCAGGATAAACAAATAAATCCTGTTAAAGAATGGTGTTAGAAAAGTGTATTTAACACAAAATTCAGTTTATTTTTCAAGAAACAAAAGTGGTGCTCGCCTCGGTAATGTAGACGGTAGCGTGCCCGCCCCACGTTCAAGAGGTCTCGAGTTCAAATCTCAGTTAGGGTGAGTTATCTGGATAAGGGCTTATCCAGGGTTTTCCCTTATCCTGAAAGACGAATGTCGGGTAACTCTAAGCTCAAAGGACCCTATGCTCATCTGAGCATCATTTCACCCTTTTCATTGATCGTCCGATATGACTTAACGTTGGAGGACGTAGAGTACAAAAAATTATAATGGTAATATATAAATACAAACAGTAAAAATGTGGTGGGTACTCTTGTTATGAAGGAATGAGGGTTACCTTAAGCCAGGGGGGAGAATATTCTCTTTCAAAAGCTGAATGGGAATTATATAAACGGAATAATAATAACTGAGAGACTAAAGAGTGTGATTTTGAAGTGTCACATATAAACTAAATAAATACTTATTTTTTGTGAACATTTCTACAAGTTTCTAATTTTCCTATCCTATATAATCTGGTGACAACTTAGGTTGGCAACGTTGTTGTATTCACGCGGTGGTTAGTAAGATGTGAGGCAATAATTGAGGAGATTTTCATGGCATAACTTCGTGATAGCCAAATACAGCTGGTGTTTTATTTCCTGGCCAGAGAAGGGAAGATAAAAATCACTTTATTTAAGTTGGCTTGCGTGAGAGCCATTGGTCTTCATTGTTATTACTGCAGAAACGTACCACGTCTTCCAACAGATAGCACGAATATGAAAAACGAGGCAATGCATGTTGGAGGAAAAAGCCTTTTATTGGTTGCATGCGGCGTAGAATTAACTTGCCACCCGCAACTCAGATGGTACCCAATTCGGCGACTCCAAGGATGGAAACAACTGAATGAGTGAAAATATCGCTTCACCTAAATAACTTTAGTGTTAATCTCAAAAAGGACTTTTGTATTGTTTAAACATTGCATTGTCAATTCACTTCATTGTAGAGCATAAGCTTAAGTATATTTCTAATTGGATCCAAGATTTACAACACCTTGTTGTTGCTCATATTTTGTATATTGCTAAAATTATATTGCAGTTTTCTTAAATTATCATTTAATTTACCGAGCGGATTGGCTTAGCCAGTTTAGCCTGTGGCCCGCATTTGGGAAGTCCGGGTTCGATTCCTGTGGCCGACCTACCTGACTCATGGGTTTTGTCGGGGTTTTCCCGCATCGCTAGGCAAATGTTGGATAGGTTAATTGCATCCTCCAAATTTCCTGTTCCTACATTTCACCTCCATTATCACTTCACGTCATCTCTCATCTGATTGTCTCTTTCAGGAGAGAAGTGTCTCGGTGTTGCATGGCAAGATGATATGCTCTGAGTGAGTCCAGCGGGACGGACTCCAAGCTCCGAGCCAGCCAATTGGGCCGAATCTGGAACATGGCTGGCGGGATGCCAGTTGTGCAAGCCTGCCTAGAGTCTACCTTGCTCTAGGGGACGACCTCCGGTCTCTCTCCTAACCGGCCTCGGGACTGTTTCGACGCCTTGGTAGTTGGAATTACCATTGTCCTGACCCGCCGGAGAGTTTCTATCTAGAAACGTGTAGCGACCCAGCGCTCATTACTGTGGTTACTCCTTTGGGTCGGACACCTGTATGCTCTCACCTCATCCTCCCTCCAGGGAGTGCCCATTTCGGGCATAAGCGCAAAGGACCAGTCCGTCAACTGCCGAATCCCCTCCGAACAGTCCAATCCAATCATTAATCTAATTATTTTTAAGGAAAATCAATTATTACTTGTTTTTGTGATATCAACATGAACTTTACATATAACTTCTCATATGAAGTGATGTATGCAAATTATTTTCCCGTCTCACTCCACTACAAAATATGGTTGATAAGTCTAATTATTCCTCTTCTCGTCATACAGGCTTCTTTGTAATCCTTATTTACAAATTTCGTTGTTACATTAATAAAATAGAAACAAAATTTAAGGAACGCACCATTATATATGATAGTTCCATGCGTCTCGTCTTCTCATTTGAGAAAAGCAATATATCAAAATTAAAAACCAATAAAGAGGAATACTTCGGAAATTGTTTAAGCTACAACAAAAGTTAAGTTGATAAAAATTATGTACCTTACTTTGTTGTTATAGTAAGAATTTGCTTCTCTCATAGGATTTACCAGGTTTTAAATGTCACTCAAAATGAAGAGTACTTGAGAGAATCATCAAAGAAATTCAGAATATTGTTTATTATGAAAAAACGACATATTGCACACAGTTTAAAGTATAATGTTCCTGCAATTTTTTGATAAAGGAAAACAATAACTGTGAGAAAGGTATTTTGGTTTTGGGGAAATTGAAAATCTTCCAGACGTGGCCTTCGAACGAGGTGAAGTTAAATACTAGATTTCATATTTGATCCACTTTGCTTTTACGAAATATGTACTCTTTACCGACAGACATCCAGGATATTTATTTCTGTAAAGTTTTACCTTTTGTCACAAAAACGTATTTCCTGTAAAATTTATGTGTCTAACTTACTGGGTTGATTGCAATATTTCTTCTGTTTCCTTCATAAGCAGTAGAGAACGAAAGAAGTCATTGAGGAATGTATGTCTCATGTAATAAAGTTATTAACATTTCTAAAAAAATATCAAAGTTTGCACAAACGTTTTAAGGGGATGCAGCAGCGAAAGCTCCAAGGCCAGTAATTTTCAACCAAATTAGCTGAAAATTTTACCAATTAGTTCTGGTGCATAGTGGACGTAGAATTCAAAATATCGATTTTATATCTTCAAAGGTTTTTGAGCAATTAATTTTTTAAGTTCAAAATTTGGGCAAAATTTAAACCGCACCACGGGATGAAATTTTTCAAAGTTTTAACTTCTCTTATTCTAAAAATATTCAGATGGTTATGAAGGAAAGACCTATCATATGAATTTCTTATACTGGCGTTATAATAGAAACTTTGTCTTCTTTCTAAGAACATATGTTGAACATTTTAGAGGGACTGAATCAAAACTGCGTCGTGTGGAACATTTTGAATGACAAAAATGTTGAAATAACTGAGTAAATCAAATTTTAAAATCCAAAACATTTTCCTTCTCAGCTACATGCCTTGAAGTAGACTAAAACCCTCCAGATAAACGTTGGACTCTTCTGTCCCTTTCTTCTCTCTTCTGCAGCAGGTTTGTTCAATTTTTCTTTCCTTCTGCATGTTTTAGAAGTTAGCTTTGCAGAAGTTGCTGAATGAAGTAGGCGTATTTGGTCCTTCCCTTGGCTAATTTTTAGAGATGCTGGTGAAATCTTTGTCCATTATGTATGACTGCAGCTTTAGTGAGGCAGAACAACCAAAATTGAATTCACTGTTATCTGATGTCACAGAAACCTGAAGTCTCTGCTTTGAAGCAAGTATTTCTTTTGGGCGATTATGCCTTATCGTGCTATGTAAACTTTCATTGCATTTTCTGTCTTACGCAATGTACATCTCCTTAGGATTTCATCTGATGCCAGCCTTTAGTACACAGGCATTAGTTTTCTTACCACATCAGGCCTCAAGTATGTTCCCATTGTTGCGTTACGTTCAGGTGTTTCTTCCCATGTATTGTTTAGCCTATTCATGATCCTAACTATGTACACAGTCAACAGAAGGTCAGCTGTTTCAAACAATGTTTTACCTATAACCTATATAACAGTTATATGCACTTTTTGATGTATAAATACCTTTACAAATGTTAAATGGCACACTAAAACTCATCAACTATATATAAACAGTATGTAGTTTAACGAGAAACACAAGAAAATCCCGACCGTTAGAAACTCACACAAAAGAAAACATATAAACATTATTATTTGCTTTCAATGTTTGTAGCCAGTGTTTTGTTTCCCTGGTGCCACATATTGTAAGAAATAACCATCATACCAACACAAAAAATTTCACCAGAACCTTTGTCCGCTAGTTTCAAATGTATTAATTTAGTACTTTCAAACGAACTCAAATGACAGAATACTGCGAGTCCAAGGGCCGGCATAGACGTGCGCATGGGCATTTAAATTGTCATGCGAAGTTATTTAAGTGCCTGAAACTCAAATTTAGTTGTATTATGATACCATAAGATCAAAGTATTTTATTACCTCAAAAATAAAAAAAAAAAATATTTTTCCCGTATTCTTAGCCAAGTTCGGTGCTGCATTCCCTTAGGAGGAACTTTTACATGAGTGAATTTACACCAAAAATATAAAATTACCTCTCTATCCTTAAGGGTGCATCTTACTCATAACTTCTTTCATAACTGATCAGTGAAATTTTCTCTTCAGCTGTAAACTTTTCCAGCTAATATGACAAAAACCTAAAGATATCTCGGGATACTTTCAAGAAACCAGGAGGACATAGGTGCTGCTGGTTACTTTAATGATAGTTATAAAATTTAGAATGTAAGGATAACTGCACTTTTAATTTGTTTTCAAAAGAACTTTTATTTTATGTATTTAGAAACACAGGAAAAGTTTGTAAGATGTATAATATATGAAAAGAAAAACTGAAACATGGATAAAATATTATGATCCTTATCGGAGGAGATTATACTGTCATTAAGTAATGAATATTTTCCCCTAAAAAATATTCGTTGTAATTTTATTACAGGTTATTCATCATTTGTCAGAGGCAATTAGGAGGATATTTGAAAATCCATCACCAGTGGAAAATACGAATCTTCCGTTTCGCCTTTTAGTTGCCCATCACGTGACTAGATGGTTTTAGAAAGTAAATAAAATGCTACCACTAAGCGTTTGTAAGGAAATGTTGTACAACAATAGAGAAAGTCATGCTCGTGACACACGTCATGTACTTTACGGGCACACTGTTTATCCCTATTGTTCCAATAAATATATAACTGAATGAGACTGAGCTTTATGGAGTTATCACTCGAAATCTCTCCCTTTTACAATTCCAAGGATCCCGTTCCTTGCTGTAATATTGACCCTAAACCCAACCCACTAGGCCTATCATAATTTCTGCATTACTTGAATTCGCACTTAACTGAAAGCTAGTGGCTGTAATGGTGAGCGTGAAAACCCTCATAAAACCGCTACTCTTAAACTTAGATGGCAGCTATAGCGGAAATAATTTTAAAAATAAGAGCAAACCCTGCTGGCTTTTTGGTGCAGTATAAGAGGGTTGCACAAAAATCTCAGGCGGAGTTTCTTTTGTACGTTGAAGTTCCTTTATAGCTTATATACACAACTTTCTCTGTCCTCTCTTTTTAGTGTAATAAAAACAGGTGAACGCGGAAGTACAGCTTTCTATTGAAATAACTTCAACGGAACTATTCCATGAAGAATATCAGACAATTAACTGATTATTTTCAAACAAGTAAACTTACAGCGGCTTACATATTTTAAAAGCTTCAGTCTAGAAATATAATCCTAAAACAGTTATCTCATTCATTTATTTTAAAGAAAATAATATTCAAATTTAACACATTCTTGAATAACACATTACATTATCAGTCCTCGCAAAACAACCTAAGCTGCATATCTTGTAATGAACCACCGTATACATAAAATACTACTAAATAGAAGTTCAACTTAACTGTATTTTACTTATTTGACTTGCAAAGAGTAGTATTCAGTTTAAACAGCATAGCGGAAACATATAACCTTTCAATCTCAGAAAACAAAACTTAAGACATGGCTTTTAGAGGAAAGAACAACATAAGAGCAAAAATAGTTATAAGCAATAAAATAATAGAACAGGTTAATAGTTTTAACTATCTAGGCTACACAGTAACAGTAGCAAATAACAACGAGGATATGGTGGTGAAATTAAACAGATTCAATCAAAGGTGTGGGACTATAATAAGAACGCTGAACAGGAAAACACGAAAGGAAAACCAGATGGAATTTTATAAGATAATGGTAGTCCCAACGTTAACATACGGTTCCGAAATATGGACACTGGCAAAGAACCAACGCTAATAGCTAGCATCGGCAGAGATGAGAGTTTTGAGAAGCGTGGCTGGTTATAAAGGAATAGACGAAAAAATAAGAGAAGAGATTGGGATTTTTAATTTAAACAGTAAAATAATAAAGAACAAAACTGAATGGAAAAATCGTATTTTAAGAATGGATGCGGAACGACTTCCAAGACGAGTTTTAGATTATACGCCGAAGGGAAAGAGAGATGTGGGACGCCCAGCTCTACGCTGGAAGGATCAGTAGGCTCTTGAAGAGAACGGAACGGGTCACAGGGCCCAATCCTTGAAGATGAAATGAAATGTGTAGTGTTTAACGCCCGCTTTTACTACATACGGCACCGCAGGCAATGACACTGATGATACATGAGATGAAGATGAAGCACCGGTGGAATGAGATGGCGGGGGAAACCGGAGGTCTCGGAGAAAACCCGCCCCAGCACCGTAATGTCCACCACAAATCTCACTTTGCGGTCGCCTTGGATCGAACTAGGGCCGCCTTGGATTGAAGATGATAATGATGATCATGATGATGATGTTATTGTATTTCTTATTCTTATCAAAATAGCCTTGTGAGATTTTTGAGACAAACGGCTTGGTTATATTACAAGAAACCTGTTAAAACCTTGTATGCAATATTTTGATCTCCACACTGAACGAAATCATTGGATATGTGTATACACCTGGCGATTATTTTTACGAAGAGGTGTCTGAAATTATAAATCTACCAAAATATGACATTAATCCGCATGAACGTCCTCCCTCCATTCAACAAAGGATCCTTACAAATACCTATTTTTCTGTCAACGAAATAATTACTCTTAGAATTGGCTTATTACATGTTTTATAGTAGCTACAATGCGAACAACAGTCCACAGTAAGCTACCCTCAGAATATTCAATGTAAGCATTTCGTTTATCATGAAAATATCTCAAATATATGGTAATTTTATCGAAAAAAGTGCCATGTAGAAGTAACATCCATAAACATAATAGCTTGTCAAAGCTAGCTTAGCCTTCGTATGGAATTATTGTGAAACTTTGAACTTGAAACACTTAGTTGGGTATAAAATATACGTTTAGTTTTTGAGTTATGTTGTTTACATATAGAGAAATGCATTCACACACAGTGAGACACAGACATTTTCCTGAACATCTTGTATGTGTACTCCAAGGCATTTTCTACTTTCGTACTACCTTTTTTTCCAAATATTTATTCCTCTATCTATTTCATGTTAATTGAGATAAAAATTTACGAAGATTTATTTTATTACTACGTTTCTTAAACGTAGAAGGAGTATATGGGAATGCAGAAGACTTTAGGCAATAGTAAAACTTTGAGATAGGTACCCTGCTATGGCTATGAAATTTTGTTCTCTCTGAATGGCAAAAAGTTACAAAATGAGTAACAACTTCCGGAACAGAGCAAATATAAGTAAAACTAAGATAATAAAACGCAATTTCTCCAAAATACTCCAGTCCACAACAAAAGGAATTATACATAAAATATACGTAGATTTGCAGTTTTATAAGGATTGTCTATTCATTACCTTTACGAAGTAAAGAGTCTTTTCAGAATGAATAGGACTTCTGAGAAGATTCTTAGAAAATTTGAGATATGCATTTAATTTGACGTAATAGAAACATCCTAAGCAAACGCCATTTTAATATTAGAACAATTTTTAAGAAAATAAAAGCTTGACGTACATCAATCGCCATTAGATATCATGTTGGAACATTCAAACCTTTGAAACGATTTCTTGTGGGAATATAAAGTAAAATTCCATACGTAAATAATAAATGTCACTCTGCTTGAACATGTATAGGGTAACGAAGTATTAGCAGTGGAAAATTTATCTTCTATTAATGTACCAATATATTTTAAGCAAAAGTAGGTAATATAATTAAACTATTTAAGCATTCGTTTGTTAGTTATTCAGAGATGGACCTATAGAGACACAAAGATATGCACGCGCTTTTTTTTAAAGATTCAGAAGTCCCAAAACGTCTACTTTGGTGAAGTCTTTATATCAAACCTTTTGGTGGAAGGCAATATTCTCCTACGCATTACACGTGGTTGAGTCATTAATAATGACATTCATTTTATTTATTCGGGACGTCCCAAATCATTTATTTCTGGGCAAATCTCCATATTGGATTTAAGGGTAGAACAGACTTCCTCTACTTAAGGTAAATAATAACCATCTCTGCATTGAAACAGTTGGTAGAGTAAACTAAGAGGAAATCCTCCGCCTCTATAGCTCCATCTCACATTCAAGAGGTACCGAGTTCGAATCTTGGTCGGGGTGAGTTACATCGATTAAGCTTTTGCTAGGGTTTTGCCTTATCATGAAGCATCATATCCGGAAACTCTAGGCTTTATGAAACCTTGGCTCATTTGACCATTATTTCACCCATCTTTTTCATCCTCCGATATAACATACTTTGGAGAACGTTAACTTAAAAAAGAAAACTTTAGGAAGCTGAAAACATGACGTGCAATATTAAATGAGTCCTCAAAAAGCAAAGTTTAAGGAAAGCTTTTGCTGAAGAAATGGGTAAAAAATGTGATATGTGAGAGAAGTGGAATGGGAAGAGGCGTGCGGTAACAATCCAATTAATATAAAAAAAAAGAAGGCGTTTCCGAAGAAGCTGTTAGTTCTTCTTTAATGAGGCGTTCATAATTATAATAAGGGTTTGAAAATGGATGTTTCAGCTGCATTCAAAACTTGCTTCTCTTTAGTTCAGAGCTTCGGAAACAGCACTGTACTAATTCAAGTTGTACGCAATTATTGTTTTATAGTGTTTTCTATTTCTGTTTTACAAGATACGAATGTATGAAAACATCAGTAGTGGTTATTTGTAGAGACAAAGTTGAAGGTAATAAACGACACATACACTTACGCTTTGAAATTATGGGTTAGGCCATGACCTCCTCTATATCATATTTTCACAGGTATAATCACTTACACATCCATCTCGACTTCGGCGCTGGAATCGAACAGACCGACTCCATATGTAACTTGGTTTGCTGGCCACTGAATGACAGAGGCGGTCTTGCCATTTTAATGCTGTGTATTGTAGGCATTTTGAATGGCAAACTGAATCTTGTCTTCATGTTGTACATTTAGTCCTCTTGTTAAAGTTATTTTTTATTATTGGATTACCTGTAAGAGTAATTATCAATCAACCCAGAGTATGTGGCTTATGATAAGAACAGTTTATGAAAGTTTTCACATCCCATTGTACATACAACGTAAAATTGTCTTCTTTTGATACGCCTAAGTCTACATTTCACAATAATCAGGTTTTGAAAAGTGCCGAATAAGATCATTTTTGCACGGACTATTTCACTCGGAACTGTATACTCGAGGATAATTATTTTCAAACAACGGCTTACATATTTTAAAAGCATCAGTCTAGAAATATAATCCTAAAATAGTTATCCCATTCATTTATTTTAAAGAAAATAATATTCAGATTTAACACATTCTTGAATAACGCATTACATTTTCAGTCCTCGCAAAACAACCTAAGCTGCAGATCTTGTAATGAACCACCGTATACATAAAATACTACTAAATAGAAGTTCAACTTAGCTGTATTTCACTTATTTCACTTGCAAAGAGTAGTATATAGTTTAAACATCATAGCGGAAACATATAACCTTTCAATCTCAGAAAACAAAACTTAAGTCATGGCTTTTAGAGGAAAGAACAACATAAGAGCAAAAATAGTTATAAGCAATAAAATAATAGAACAGGTTAATAGTTTTAACTATCTAGGCTACACAGTAACAGTAGCAAATAACAACGAGGATATGGAGGTGAAATTAAACAGTTTCAATCAAATGTATGGGACTATAATAAGGACGCTGAACAGGAAAACACGAAAGGAAAACCAGATGGAATTTTATAAGATAATGACAACTCCCAACGTTAACATACGGTTCCGAAATATGGACACTGGCAAAGAACCAACGCTAATAGCTAGCATCGGCAGAGATGAGATTTTTGAGAAGCGTGGCTGGTTATAAAGGAATAGACGAAAAAATAAGAGAAGAGATTGGGATTTTTAATTTAAACAGTAAAATAATAAAGAACAAAACTGAATGGAAAAATCGTATTTTAAGAATGGATGCGGAACGACTTCCAAGACGAGTTTTAGATTATACGCCGAAGGGAAAGAGAGATGTGGGACGCCCAGCTCTACGCTGGAAGGATCAGTAGGCTCTTGAAGAGAACGGAACGGGTCACAGGGCCCAATCCTTGAAGATGAAATGAAATGTGTAGTGTTTAACGCCCGCTTTTACTACATACGGCACCGCAGGCAATGACACTGATGATACATGAGATGAAGATGAAGCACCGGTGGAATGAGATGGCGGGGGAAACCGGAGGTCTCGGAGAAAACCCGCCCCAGCACCGTAATGTCCACCACAAATCTCACTTTGCGGTCGCCTTGGATCGAACTAGGGCCGCCTTGGATTGAAGATGATAATGATGATCATGATGATGATGTTATTGTATTTCTTATTCTTATCAAAATAGCCTTGTGAGATTTTTGAGACAAACGGCTTGGTTATATTACAAGAAACCTGTTAAAACCTTGTATGCAATATTTTGATCTCCACACTGAAAGAAATCATTGGATATGTGTATACACCTGGCGATTATTTTTACGAAGAGGTGTCTGAAATTATAAATCTACCAAAATATGACATTAATCCGCATGAACGTCCTCCCTCCATTCAACAAAGGATCCTTACAAATACCTATTTTTCTGTCAACGAAATAATTACTCTTAGAATTGGCTTATTACATGTTTTATAGTAGCTACAATGCGAACAACAGTCCACAGTAAGCTACCCTCAGAATATTCAATGTAAGCATTTCGTTTATCATGAAAATATCTCAAATATATGGTAATTTTATCGAAAAAAGTGCCATGTAGAAGTAACATCCATAAACATAATAGCTTGTCAAAGCTAGCTTAGCCTTCGTATGGAATTATTGTGAAACTTTGAACTTGAAACACTTAGTTGGGTATAAAATATACGTTTAGTTTTTGAGTTATGTTGTTTACATATAGAGAAATGCATTCACACACAGTGAGACACAGACATTTTCCTGAACATCTTGTATGTGTACTCCAAGGCATTTTCTACTTTCGTACTACCTTTTTTTCCAAATATTTATTCCTCTATCTATTTCATGTTAATTGAGATAAAAATTTACGAAGATTTATTTTATTACTACGTTTCTTAAACGTAGAAGGAGTATATGGGAATGCAGAAGACTTTAGGCAATAGTAAAACTTTGAGATAGGTACCCTGCTATGGCTATGAAATTTTGTTCTCTCTGAATGGCAAAAAGTTACAAAATGAGTAACAACTTCCGGAACAGAGCAAATATAAGTAAAACTAAGATAATAAAACGCAATTTCTCCAAAATACTCCAGTCCACAACAAAAGGAATTATACATAAAATATACGTAGATTTGCAGTTTTATAAGGATTGTCTATTCATTACCTTTACGAAGTAAAGAGTCTTTTCAGAATGAATAGGACTTCTGAGAAGATTCTTAGAAAATTTGAGATATGCATTTAATTTGACGTAATAGAAACATCCTAAGCAAACGCCATTTTAATATTAGAACAATTTTTAAGAAAATAAAAGCTTGACGTACATCAATCGCCATTAGATATCATGTTGGAACATTCAAACCTTTGAAACGATTTCTTGTGGGAATATAAAGTAAAATTCCATACGTAAATAATAAATGTCACTCTGCTTGAACATGTATAGGGTAACGAAGTATTAGCAGTGGAAAATTTATCTTCTATTAATGTACCAATATATTTTAAGCAAAAGTAGGTAATATAATTAAACTATTTAAGCATTCGTTTGTTAGTTATTCAGAGATGGACCTATAGAGACACAAAGATATGCACGCGCTTTTTTTTAAAGATTCAGAAGTCCCAAAACGTCTACTTTGGTGAAGTCTTTATATCAAACCTTTTGGTGGAAGGCAATATTCTCCTACGCATTACACGTGGTTGAGTCATTAATAATGACATTCATTTTATTTATTCGGGACGTCCCAAATCATTTATTTCTGGGCAAATCTCCATATTGGATTTAAGGGTAGAACAGACTTCCTCTACTTAAGGTAAATAATAACCATCTCTGCATTGAAACAGTTGGTAGAGTAAACTAAGAGGAAATCCTCCGCCTCTATAGCTCCATCTCACATTCAAGAGGTACCGAGTTCGAATCTTGGTCGGGGTGAGTTACATCGATTAAGCTTTTGCTAGGGTTTTGCCTTATCATGAAGCATCATATCCGGAAACTCTAGGCTTTATGAAACCTTGGCTCATTTGACCATTATTTCACCCATCTTTTTCATCCTCCGATATAACATACTTTGGAGAACGTTAACTTAAAAAAGAAAACTTTAGGAAGCTGAAAACATGACGTGCAATATTAAATGAGTCCTCAAAAAGCAAAGTTTAAGGAAAGCTTTTGCTGAAGAAATGGGTAAAAAATGTGATATGTGAGAGAAGTGGAATGGGAAGAGGCGTGCGGTAACAATCCAATTAATATAAAAAAAAAAGAAGGCGTTTCCGAAGAAGCTGTTAGTTCTTCTTTAATGAGGCGTTCATAATTATAATAAGGGTTTGAAAATGGATGTTTCAGCTGCATTCAAAACTTGCTTCTCTTTAGTTCAGAGCTTCGGAAACAGCACTGTACTAATTCAAGTTGTACGCAATTATTGTTTTATAGTGTTTTCTATTTCTGTTTTACAAGATACGAATGTATGAAAACATCAGTAGTGGTTATTTGTAGAGACAAAGTTGAAGGTAATAAACGACACATACACTTACGCTTTGAAATTATGGGTTAGGCCATGACCTCCTCTATATCATATTTTCACAGGTATAATCACTTACACATCCATCTCGACTTCGGCGCTGGAATCGAACAGACCGACTCCATATGTAACTTGGTTTGCTGGCCACTGAATGACAGAGGCGGTCTTGCCATTTTAATGCTGTGTATTGTAGGCATTTTGAATGGCAAACTGAATCTTGTCTTCATGTTGTACATTTAGTCCTCTTGTTAACGTTATTTTTTATTATTGGATTACCTGTAAGAGTAATTATCAATCAACCCAGAGTATGTGGCTTATGATAAGAACAGTTTATGAAAGTTTTCACATCCCATTGTACATACAACGTAAAATTGTCTTCTTTTGATACGCCTAAGTCTACATTTCACAATAATCAGGTTTTGAAAAGTGCCGAATAAGATCATTTTTGCACGGACTATTTCACTCGGAACTGTATACTCGAGGATAGCGCTTCTGAAAATAAAAAAGACAAACTTGGCACTGTATATGCACTTTGTATACCCCTGATTATATCAATAACTTATTCCTTTTCGAGATTGCGGTGCTATACGGTAAGTTTATACCAGGAATATCGCACGAATATATTTATAGTACTATAAACACCAACTTAAAACCTAACCATAAAAAACAGTAAGTGGTGCATAACCTTATTTCAGATCAGGGAACAGGTTCCCTATTTTCGATTAAAAACTGCGCCCTAGTCTTTATATTCCTCACCACCATCATATGCCGGTCCTTAAAACAACAGAGCACCTTAACATTTTCATCCACTTATCATTCGGTCTATGATATCCGAAGTATTAAAGGGTCAAATCCAAAAAGTTGTAAAGGAATTGTGGGTTAGATGGATAATTGCAATAAGTCAATTTGTATGTTAGAAGCATCCCGAAAGGAAGGGGATCCGACCGCTTCAGCTGCTGTGGTGCGAGTGCTGCGGACCCCTAGCACTCGTGATACATCTAACGTTACTAGAGAAACCTCGCACTGAACATTCAAGCCTCACCCGCAGGAGAGTTGTTCCGATTGGGTTGGACTCGAGGGGGCAGTGGTTCCCGATACCCGTGGAAGTACGGGTACGTCCCCGGACGGGGTTTAGGGAAACCATATATTACCGCGTACTAGCCTGCATAGCTAGTTGTGCTAGATCACCAGGTGGACCTACCGAGGTTGATCGGTAGCCATCCCCTTGGGGCTAGCGCGCGTAAGTGGCGTATCCACTTCCATCCCGTCTTGTGTTTTTGGGCCATATGGGAGGGGGCTTGTTAGTCTCTAGGTCTTGCCTATGGAAAGCCCCAGGGAGGCGCCGGTCACCCTTCGGGAACAGCTCGGTAACTCCCTGGTCGTCACAGGGGTTTCGGTCTTCACTCTGTGTGGACTGCCCTGGTAGAAACATCCCGTAGGGAACGGGATCCGTCTCCTTCAGGTGCCGTGGTGCGAGCGCTACGGACCCTTAGCACTCGTGGTACCTCTGACGTTACTAGAGAAACCTCGGGCCGAACTGCCGAGTTCGGCAGTTGGGGAGTTGTTCGGATTAGGTTGGGCTCGATGGGGCAATCTGTTCCTGACACACGCGGGAAATCGGGTACCTCCGAACAGGCTATGGCCGCCAGGAGTGGACAGAGGGTTGCCTAAGATGTCCCGGGAACTAGCCTGCAGAACTAGTAGAAAGTGCGCTAGATCATCAAGCGGTCCTACCGAAGTTATTCGGTGGTCTTCCCTGCGGTGTTGACGCACGTAAGTGGCGTATCCACTTCCACACGTCTTGACGTTGTTGTAGATGCGGGGAGGGTTTAGGACACAGAGGCGATGCAATTTAAGATTTCAGGTAAGCTCAACTAGATAGGCTAGTGTAACTAGGTAATAGGTCAAGATTAAAGTCAGTTGATCCGAAGCTGACATGTATCTAGAAATAAGATGTGCATATATCGTTAGGTAATGTACGGTGATAGAGAACATTCTGAAAATTGTAGAGCTCTTGAAAATTAGAGATTTAAGGAAATTCTCGGGATTTTAGCACGATTTCGGGCACAGTTTATCAATTTAAGTGTTGGTAATATGTAGTGGGAGTATTGATTGTAGGCTGGGGGTAATTTAAAACAGTACGAAGTATATACTGTGAACTAATATGCGAAGACCCGAACACCGGGGCTAAATTATACTGATTTAGCACACTTATTTTGGACTGTTAAGTCTGGATACCTGACAAGATAGCGGATGAATTATAAGAGTGGAAAATTTTTTAAAACTTAAATGTTTTGAGTCTTAAACTTAACAGCCAGAAACTCAATTCAAATACGTTAGAATCGGAAACCTTACGGCAATTTTAACATGTTGTTTAACTTCACACCAGGTATGCATATCTGTAGATAAAGATCTCATTGTTCTTAACTGGAGCAACTGCAGCATGTAAACTAGAGAATAATACGAGCGCTGTTCAATAAAGAACTATCACACATTTTTTGACAACGTACCTTTAATCAAAATACTCTCCCCAGAATGAGATGCAATTGTCCCAGCGTTTCTGCCAGTCTTCAAAGATAAACTGCAAACCATTTTGAGAGATCCTTCAGAATCGTCTCCGCAGCCTTCACCACTGCTTGTGATGATGGATAATGCCTCCGAAGGCGCTTCTTCAAGTTAGGGAATAGAAAACATAACATAGGGCTAAATCCGGACTATAGGGAGGGTGAGGGATGCACTTCACGTTGGTGTTTGCAAGATATTCAGCAACACCATTGGCAATATGCGGCCGCGCATTATCGTGGTGCAGCATTCAGCCTGCTTCACGGAAATGTGGTCTTTTGCGCCTGCTATGGACCTCCAATGTTTTCAGGATATCCCTGTAGTATTGTCCAGTTGCTGGTGTGTGTGAAGGTACAACATGCTGATAAACCATTCCATGAATATCAAAGAATGAGATGACCATAATTTTCCCAGCAGAAACAACCACTGTTGCTTTTTGCGGGGTTGGTGATGAAGGAGATTTCCACACTGAGCTTTGCCGTTTGCTCTCAGAATCAAAATTATGTAACCAAGTTTCATCAGCAGTGATTACGTTTGGAAGAAACTCCGGATCTTCCTCTAAAATCAACCTTAACTGCATGCGGACGTATATGTGAATGTCCTTTTGTGCTATTGAATCAACGGTCTTGGAACCCATCGCGCACAAGCACGTCTCATGTGTCATGTTTCTGCCACCAGCGTGCGGACGCCCGCCTTTGTACCGTAGATAGTCGCATGACTGCCTCACGTGTAGGAATCTCGGATAAGGTTTTTTCCGGGGTTCTGCCTTATCATTCAAGACGAATGTCGGGTAACTCTAAGCTCCATGGCCCCTGAAGACTCATTTGAGTATAATTTCATCCAATTCATTCACCGTCCGATATGACTTAACGTTGGAGGACGTAAATTACAAAAAAGAACATGCGGGCCGCACCCAATGAAATGTTCAGTATTCCAGTATTTCTTCTATCCTCTCTCACAATGCCAGCAGCAGTGTTTGTTTTCTTCCATAAGAGCAGTAACCAGAGCATTGGGCCCACCTTCCTTTAAATTGATTATCTCCCCCCTTTAAACATTTTAAACTCCCTCGAGCTGTAATGTAGGGGAGAACAGAGTCCGCACAGGCAATTTAATTATTAATAAACTTCGTGAAGAATTTAAATTATTAATTGGTAAGAAAAAAATTAATTGCTTCTTACTTAATTTAATTAAGGAAGATTGATATTTCAATACTTTTTGAATGCAAATCAAATCTGTTACTTTGTATAGGGCTCAACGGAAAATTTGTTGAGACAAAAGCAGAATTTCAAAGCCACATTTTGTTCCTGGCGTTTTTTTTTTTTAATTTACGTCCTCCAACGTTAAGTCATATCCGACGATGAATGGAATGGGTGAAATGACGCTCAAATGAGCCGAGGGTCCTTAGAGCTTAGGGTCACCCGACATTCGTCTTTCAGGATAAGGGAAAACCCCGGAAAGAGCTTATCCAAGTAACTCACCCTGACCGAGATTCTACTCGGGACCTCTTGAACGTGAGGCAGACATACTACCACCACGCTACCGAGGCGGGCTGTTCCTCGAGTGTTACCTCCTTTGCAGCGGTAGGCGATACTGAACATGTCTGAACTTGCCTGGTTCTCACAGGCATGAACCAGGAGTAGCAACAATGAAACTACTACACGTGTTTTTTCACATTAAACTAACAGTATATAAAAAAGTTGAATCTTATTGCGAAAAATTATGACCGTAAAAGGGGTTATGATCGTTCTTTATTGAACAACCCTCATATTTAAAAGCTTTCTGTCAATTTTCATATTGAATTTTTATACAAACCGCGCTATTAGAAAAGGTAAAAGTACCTCGTTTATGCCTGATCATCTCCAGTGTTACAACTAAAGCCTACAAAGGATAGAGCCTGCAGGGAAACGACTTGCTGATTCGGAGTTCAAAAGCGACACAATGCATGTAAAGTCTTTGCCTTAAGGTAAGCACGGAAAGATTTACGAGAGAGAGAGAAGTCCTAATAAACACATTTGGGATCAATGCGAGGTGAAAAGCTAATGTTGCCGTTTTCCTTCTTCTTCTTCCGTGCTTCTTTAGCCACCCGTTTGGTCCAAATTACTTTATATGCTTGGTTATAATGGAGGCCGGTAACAAAACCGCAGAGGATGTACCATTTAACCAAATTCAGCGTTTGCTTTTCGTGAGCGTTTGAATAATACAGGACTCACCTTTCCCAGCACACACACAAGGGGCTGTAACCCACCAAACCCGCAGCACTGGGTGCTGCATACAAAGAGTTGACTGGCGCCAGCCGTACAACCTTGCTGATGGTTCCACATTGAATACATAATAAAGTGGTCTATTTCATTTGTTTTTATTTTTTGCTTTCTCTACAACGTGTCTTGAGGAGAGAGTAAGTGCGTCATTCTATCCAAAATTTGAAATATAGATTTGATTATATACATGTCTTAAGTCATCCTGAGTATTGCACATGAACAATATAAGCTACATTAACTCTTGGATAATTACCAACCCGAATTTTTAAGATCAGAACCATCTAAGAATATTTCTCTACAGCGAGTCTCATTTAAATGAAAAATATTTCGATAATTGTTTTCCCAAATGGGTCAATATATTTTGATTGGAAAATCATATATTTAAAATGTATAATAAATATTACATTTGCGTTTTACTTTACTGGTATAAACACCGAAGACCTCCCAAAAATATAGCTTGATGGCTGCGCAGTGGATTCTCACGTCGGTTTGAACTCTCATCAGTTGTTAGAGTCTTGCGGCCTGTGGCCTTGGCTGTGGCCTGTGGAACGCATATGTGGCCTTGTGCGGTTTCCTCAATTTATCCCTTGCTTTTGGGCAGAGTTAACCTTATTAGATCTATTTAGAGGCCGCAGTGCTCGATGCATGACTCTTCCGTGTGTACCCCTTAGCCTTTACATCATTGCACATCTAAGATGGTGACGAGTCCAGCATCTTCTCTTAAGCTATCAGCCAGAACAATTCTTTAAAGCTTTCTGAGTTATCAAGAGCTAATGTCGGTATCATCTTCAGGTAATTAATGAATAATGAGCGACATTAACTCTTAAAAGCTCAGAAATCTTTTCAGAATTCACCTGGCTGATTGAGCGAGTTAAGTTATTTCCATATCATCGCCAGATGGACGACAGATGAACTAGAGAGTGCAATTCGCAGCGCCACGTCACAACACGGCTCTCCTCCCACGGATTTCACTACAAGATATGTGTAAACAAGAAGCTCCACGAGCCAGAAGAAGACCGTAAGTGCATATTGTGCGGGCAGAAGTGTAGTGTTGGCCATAGTAGATAAGTTGGCTGGAGCAACCGTACGGAGAACGGGATATCCGTGGTTCAAATCCCGGCTATGGCATTGCATTATTCAGTAGATATCACATCATAACATGCTCGAAAAGGACCAGGACAATTACAAACAATTATAAAAAACATTTATAAAAAGACTGAAATGTTAAAATAGCCTAATGCTCAAACTTGAGTGTACATTTCTCTATTAAATCATATCATCGCCAGGAATGCTTCAAATCATTATCATTCCAATATCTGGTGTGGTTACCACGAAGAATGAATTGAAATTCGCAATGAAAGGGATGATAAAGACAAGCGAAAGTTATCAACAAATTATCAAATCCGGCATTCATTGTGACCAATGAAAGCTGTGAGAAAACCTAATGTTAAGTTTGTCGGCCCCGGAGGTTTTAACTCTTGACCTCCCGAATGCCAGAGATACAGTTACCTCTGCGTCAACTTTCTCAGTTATCAGAAAGACTAGGAACATTGTTTGCAGAACTTAATATATGAACTAAGTGAGCATAATTAGAATGCGTTAAATTTGTCTCAGAACAGTGATGGATACACCGGCTAGTTATAACAGGGGAAAAGGAAATATTCTGTTTAAGACGCAAAGTAAAAAAATATCTAGTAAGAAGGGGATTAGAAACTTGGCCAAATTATACATAAAATAAATGCGAAACGCGAAACTTACCTCAATCCAAACACACCACGAACAGCGGGAAGGCCACCAATAAACATAGATCATTATTAAATGAATAAGGCGGTTTAAGCAAACAGGAAATTACTATGAATTAAGATGATGATTTAAAGAATGAAGTTTCAGGTAAATTATAACTTTGAAGGTGTACTCTATTTTATTTTACTCTGATATTTCTCTTTTCTCTAAAACGTACTTAGAGAAAAGAGGGGACATAAGCATTAGACCTAAAAATTCAAAACCTAGGTTTCACAATAAAAGTATATTTTCAAACTATTTCAATTAAATAAAGAAAGAAAATGACAGCATGTTTATAAAATGGTTCTTTGTGTGGTATATGTGTAAATTAGCGTTATGAAAGTATTTTTCGAAAAATTTAATTTCAAAAAATTTGTCTCACGATTTGGATTTTAAGATATATTTGAAGAATGAAAGACTTATGCTGAGTTGTTTGGCAATAGCCTATGAAGTCTTAATTCCCCATCAATTTTACGTACTTACATAGCTGTACGTACTTACCTCTGTGGGAGGTCTAAAAGTACAAAAAATATAGTATTCTATAATGATCCGATTTCATACCAAGTCATTTGGAGAGCTGTTTTCCCATAATTTGTTGTCCTGAATTAACTTCCGAATTCAAAGCAGTTGTCCATATGATGTTAGCCTATATTTTGTTGTGTTTATTGCACAAGATGCAACACAGAACGTTTAGCTCTGGTTGAAGCACGTAATGTAACCCAGAGTGCGACAGCCCATGTAGGGCCAGAACCTACCAACCCGACTACTGACCTCACGCCCACACACCTAAGGTAGATGCGCGATCATCCAAATGATACGAGGAGATGTGGTCAGCATCTCGGTATCCCCCAGTCGAAACGTTGGTTTTCGTGACCAGGGCCGCTTACCTAGCGTAAGCTCCTCACTTTTCTCACGATGCTGAGTCCTATACCCAAGACTTAAAATCCGCACCCCATGGGTGGGATCGATCCCAGGTTGCATTCCGTGGTAGGGAGTCAGAGCGTGGTCAAAGCACGCAGTTTATGCAAAATACATTTTATTGTGTTGAGTCAGATATATCTTGTTACACGGGTTTAATTTTCCAATAATTAAGACATTTTTCAAGTCATCGTTTTTCCAATTTTTTCCTTTTTTTTCGTCTGTTCTTGCAAAGAGGATGTATTTTCAAGATAATGACATAGCGTCGAGGTGTTAAAAGATCTGACTGTCGCTTAAGCACGCTCTATTACTTAAATCCCATTGATACCGAAATTATGGGGTGCAATGTATAAAGAATCGTAATGGATTTCAAAGGAGTCTTGTATGTTTGTTACTACACGAGCAGGTGCAGTTGGTTGAGTTGTTTAACAAAGAACACGGGAAAAAAGGGTTTTCTTAGTACGAATCCTGAATAGATAACACTTGACTTTGTTGAATGTGCTATTCTTTGGACCCTTCTTAATGGCATGACAAAATAGTCACAAAGGGAATCTTTGGTTGAATAAGGGGCTTTCAGAAACTGAAAGCTATACACCCACGCACAACTGCGCAGGACAGTTCGTGGATTGGAGCCGGTTAGGGCAGTCAACTTCTTCTGTCTTGGTCGAGGACAGACCAAAAGTGCTGAGAGGAGGTATTTGTCGGTTTATACGTAACTAATTAAGTATTATCGAGTAATAAGCATTCCGTCTTCAGTAACTTTAAACAGTGATATTGGTAACCCTTGGTCGGCAACTTCGAGTCTAATGTAATAATAAAAGAAGCAGTCATTAAACCAGTTTGAAACGGGCATTCCAGTGTCATTAAAACCATCCTTCTCATACATATCCACGCATACCCTGGGAGAAACCTCATTGCTTTACCCTGAGCTAAACATTATTGTATCAAATTGTCGTCCCAACGTAGAAATCTTTGCTCGCCAATATATTAGCTTCAATATTTTGACTACTATAAAATATGTAAAACTATCTCGATTACAATTACGTATGTAATATAGTCAATTGTAAGAATTAATTTGTACAAGAGTATGTGCAGCAGGTAAATTGACTGCAATATATTTGTTTTCTGTATTGGTTGGGCGCTCAAATTCAATATTTCAGCTTGAATATTGAGATTTACAAGAATTTTTATGTAAGGAATTTTCTTGTTAAATGGATGGACTAGTTCAGTTATAAATTTCAAGTAGCTCTTAAGGATATGACGGAGAGTTGTCTTGGAGGGAGAAAATCTAAATACCCCAAACAACTTTTAACTTTGAATATGGAAGTCACTCTTCTGCGCCATGAGGTAATGTGGCAGACACTTTTACTCTTGTTCCCTGCCACAGATTGGGCCCGTGGTCGATTCCGTCCATGGGTATGCGGATTTTAACTCCCGAGTGTGGACCGGTGCTCACTCAGCATCGTCAGGAGTTTGAGGCACTGCAATAGGTAGCAAATGCCGGTCAGATATACCTGGGGGTGCCGAGATGCTAACGTCTACTCCCAACATCGGTTGCATGATTGCCCACGTTCATGATCGGTAGGGAAATAAATCCGGTGGTTCTGTGCCGTACATTTCGGCACGTAAAAGAACGTTTAACCTGAAAAGGAGACTTCTGAGCAAAATAGAGTCCTTCAAGCCTAATGGAACGGTGAAAAGAATAGCTGTTAAGGAGCGTCCGTAAATAAAAACCCAGTTTCAATTTACACCATAATAGAACTAATAAAATGGGATCAAATATCCAAGTGCTTAGGGTTTTCCAAGTTTTTCTTCTGGAACTAAGAGGACTCGACGAAGAAGATGCCTAAAATCATAATCTCTTAAACTTTAATTAGGCAAAATAACAACATGCCAAGCAGACGTGCCAGATCCAAAATTTTCAAATAAGGAAATGGTGTTCGATTTCTTAGGTAATTGACTACATTATCAACGTGCTTTCAAAATGTTTTATGTAAATTAATTTGCATACTGCCACTAGGACAACAAACTTGATTGGGTACAACAATTGTGTAAATTTTTTACACGATATTTGTTTTTCCATGCAGTAATTACAAATACAAAGACAATGATTTGTATTCTGAAATATTTAAAACCGCTCAATGCGGAGCTCCGATGAAGAACTAAACTGAAACGCTTATAGGAAAAATTCCCTTCTGTGTATGGGAAAAATAAATTGCTCGTGTGATGCTTGGGATTTTCACGTAAGCCAGTGATGCTGTTGAAGCCGTATTGATGTCCTGCTGATACTCCAAACAAGAGCAGTTTTTGGTAACTGCCTTAATAGGTGTCATTTGCACGTCGGATGTCAGTGACATCTGCCTGAAGTTGACGGAGTGAAAAGCTGATCCGCCCAAAATACGGTGGAGTGACAGCAAGCCACGTGCAATATTTCACACCTACCTGGCTGTCGCGTAGTGGAGAGATGCTTGTTTGCTTAGTTTACTTCTTTTAGTGTACAACAGCAGTATCAGCTGTTATTGCTTTACTCTTCATTTAAGAGGGACACCTACACTCTTTGGAGCTCATTAATCGTGAACAGATGTTCTGAAGTGGATTAAATTTTTAAATCTATTGTTTTCAAGTTGAGCATATATTTATACAAGCAAATCATATACAGTATTAAATCGAAAAGAAGATAAATTAAATACCACAATTTAAGTTCAGTATATTATGAAAATTCGCTATTATTTTTATAGAAAACCTTTTGGTTACGTTTTACTCAAATAATATATCGTGTTACATATCTAAATGACTAATAAAATGCATGTCCGGATAGTACTAAAGTTGCTAAACCAAATATACAGTTACATCTTAGGTCTAAAAGCATAACGGAATGGACGTAATCATAATAGCGAATGCCCTGGTATCTATATACAGATTATGTAGACTGAGTGGCACTCTAATACCATCTGCGGAGCATGTGTAGATGCAGACGTATTCTTAAATTAGTTACCCAGTACTAAGGGCTCTGTGGTCAAGTTAGTGTCGAAGCAATGTCAACCGGTTCCGTGTAAACCCAATAACAGTTGTCTATACCGGGGCTGTACTGAGTTTATATGGCGATGTAAACAAAACCACGTATATGTGTGTAACATTATTGGTTCTGTAGCCTTGTAACTTCCTGCGGAGGAAAATATAGTTCACATATCACTTTGAAGGACTCTACATATTGTGGAAAATATAAAAACAACTCTATATTACTATAAATACAACAATCAAACAGTAACCAACATTTTATTTTATATATCTTGGCCACAGTAGCTCAATGGTTAAGAGAAACCGGGAACAGATATCGGGACATCCATGGTTCAAATCCCGGCCACGGCATTCAATTTTTATTGTGGTTCTACTCATCCAAACCTTAGCCAACACAAGGCTAGTGTGAAAGAAATGATTAAGTTCCATCAATTTACCTAAAAACATAGCACTTTAAGTATGAAGCCTGGTACTTATTGTACTTACAGCATACTAAGTCGCCACAAAAACGTTCGTATCTCATTGTAAATGAGAACCCGCAGTGGTTTCACGGGAAACATACGAGTTAGTTGTGGAATTTAATGTTATATCGACATGTTAGCGATAGTAGCTCAGTGGTTAAGAGCAACCGGACGGAGATCGGGAGATACGTGGTTCAAATCTCGGCAATGACATTGAATTTTTAAGTTTGGCTCTACTCATCCATTATAGCAAAAGTTTTCTCATAAGTTAATCCAAGAATACTTCAGTTATTAAGACAATGTTAAATATATTACAATTGTTAACATTGAATTGAATTATACAAATTTATGTTTGCAAAATTTTATCTACGTTACATATATGCTCATATTTCTTAATCTAGGTGTATAAATTTTGGTTCTTAACCTGCTAAGCCTACTTGGCTCTCAGGCCTTCAGTACCGCTAAAAGCATAGTCACCCTTCCATCCTGTACTCTAGTTCCCTATCTGTTTCCCATTGTTGTCCCAGTATATTTTCTTTTCCCTCTTTACTTTTCTCAACCACTTCTCTTTATCTTTCCAAAACTAGGTCCCTGTGTTTCTATTTCTACTTTCATTTTTCCTCTTAAACATTTTATGGCTATCAGCTCGCTTTGCATCTTTCCCCATTTCTTTTCCTATACTCCCTGTCTCCATGATTCTGCTCATTACACTGTCAAAATATGAACTGTACTCCACATAATTCATATATTCTATCCTGTTATTTTTAATCCACTCAAGAACCTTTGTCATGTCCTAATCCAAGGCATTCTTTCCCTCTCCTGCCTGTTACATTAGTCTATATATCTTTATCTTCCCAATTTTCTCTTTATCAAGCTACAAATGTTAACGATTTTCTGTTCACATATTTCTTGTCTTTCTACGTCTTCCACTCTAGTTCTATTTTCCAAAAGCCTTCTACATTCCTATTTTCTAGTCTCCATAAATCGCCCATTCTTATTCCTACCACAGTTTGTTCCGCATCCGGCCACTAAATTTGTCTACTTCCCATTTCCTAATTTAATATTACTATTTATATTATGTAGTGTTACTAAGAACTATATGAAAGTACTTTCATAAATTACATTTTCCTGCACTAATTTTTGTTGCTGCTACTATTAGGAGAAGGCTGTTTCGCGGACTGACTGCCTGTCCTGTGTTTGTTTCGTGTGGTAGGTGGCGCCTCTGTTCCGTAATAAGATCATCTAACGAGTTCAACTATCTTGATATGGACTCTGTTCTTAAGCTCTTTAATTGTACGCGTGCATGTAAGTGTGTCGAAATTATAAGCTTCGTGAGTTCTCAGTCACTACAGTCACTACGTTCCTAGGGCAACCAACTGCATTCTTAGACATTTCTGATACTTTTGTTTTATGAGGTTGGCTCAATAAGTACCGTGTTTCAAAACGGAAATTTATGCCATCATCATGCACTGGTTGTTCAACGTGTTTTTACCAAAATGGAAAAAGTGCGCTATCATTCAGTGATTCGTCTTTTACTTTTAGACGGAAAAACTTGCGAGGATATAAAAGCAAAATGGGATCCTTTTTATGGAGTTTAATCTTCTATGACAAGAGTCTGATATTCATATATCAAACTTAAACGTAGTCGAACATCCGTTTTAGACGCTGAACGCCCAACAGACTGCAGTTGTGGTTACCAAGGAAGTCATTGAAAACGCCCACGATATGATTCTCGTTGACCGTCGAACGAAGGTTCATGAACAGAGACGATAGGTGTATCCGAAGGACGCAAATAATATTTTCACAATACGCTGCAGATGAAAAGTTGTTGGCCAGATGGGTGCCGCGTTTGCTCACAGTGGAGAACGACGGGTAGTGCTTTAAAATTCAAAGCTGCCTTTTGTGCGTATGCGAAATCCAAAGGACCTTTCAGTCGAAATGTCACTATGGATTAATGATTATACTCCTGAAACCAAAAAACAATCAAAACAATGCATTTCTTCCAGAGTATCTGCTCCAAAGTAGGCAAAGACGGTCGGTCCCATTGGCCGTACTAGAGATGGCGACGATCTTTTGGTGGGATATGGGTGTTATAGTTGTTGACTTCTTGCAAAAAAGAAACACAATTACTGGAGCATACAGCAGTGAGTTGTTGCTCCAGTTCGACAAGAAGTTGAAGTAGACATGATCTCATATGCCGAAGAAGCATATAATACCCAGCACATTCATTGGGAGTTGCTGCTGCAAATCTGTGTGCACTGCGTTATCAATTGCTGCCTTCATTCCTAACTACTTACCGAACCGCCCTCACTCATGGACCTTTCATCTCACTAAATTATTTCAACAGTCATAAAATACAACTTGAGAACTATATATTTATTCCGATTTTGTGACTGTCAGTTGGAAATGTTAAACGTTCTTGTCCACTCCAGTTAATCGCATGATAACATCAATCCTAGTCTGTTGCGAGGTCTCGGTGTATTTTGAGTCATTTTGAAAAGCATAGGCCATATATGAATCTACAATTAAATCGCCTTCTACATTCATACTTCGCATGGCACATGTCGTTCGGGCCTGAACATCCACGTCTCAGTAACATAGTGAATGACAATGTATGTTTTCAAAATTGTTCCCATGCTAAGCGTTTTTCAATACTGAAGGATAATATGGTTATCTAATAAATAATAACAGATTTCTATTTTGTTGTTTAGATCGTGTGAGGTCTAGAGACATTATTTGGCTAGGCTTTATGCTTAATGTCGTTACCTTATTCCTACACGTAAGATGCAACGCCGTGCTATTCAGGCAACTTCTCCGCCACGCGCGTTTTGCGCTTACATCCTTCCCCTTAATTTGACGCTACGGAAATAGACACCTAGTGCCTATGACGCGCGCGCGCGCGCGCACACACACACACACAAACACAGAGAGAGAGAGAGAGAGAGAGAGTATGTGTGTGTGTTCATCATTGTGTGGCAGTAACTTAGCTCTTTTGATGCTTTCTTGTGTCTTGTTTGAAAAATCAAACTGTAGGTTATCAATTTTGAATTGTACCTTTGGACTGGAGTTTCAGGTTGTACATCTCTCGAAAAAAAAAAAAACGCCAGTGAAAGAAACAGAATAAGCCCTATCCATGTATCTGATTACACTGGGGCTCATAACAAAATGAATACAATACTCGTCTTGTATAACAAGTGGAATGGATTGAGAACAAGATGCAGTTCAATCTCCAGTATATCAGCAGACTCATTTGAAGGATCTCATTTTGTTTGAAGTCATGAGTGTTTTAAAATCTCATTCGATGGACAACTCAACTTTTGGAATCTACATGAAGTTATCCTCGTAATACGAGTTCTTTTAATTAATACATTTAGTTTCTCACCCAAACATTTAACTTTGAATATTACATTTCCTCTCCTGTTTTCGTCGCTTTAGGTTTCCTCACTTTACTGATTTTCTTGTTGTTTTACACTTATGCGCAATACACACAAACATCCATGCCCATGGCGGGAGTCGAACCCGCGATCCTCTGCTCGGCGGAACGCCCAATGCATTTTCTGTAGTGTTAAAGGCTACATGTGCAGGCATTTTCCTGGTAGTATTAAATCTCCATTCTTACTATATAAGACGCCCAGGCTTGGGCCACTAATAATAAGTGCAATTATATTTGGGAAATAAAAATTGGAAGGAAAAGTTTGAGGCCTACGTCCAGAGTTCGTATCAAGCACTTTGTAGTTATAAGAAGCGAGAAAGGGCTGTTAAAGGAACAATCAATGAGGACGGTGCTAACGGGATTTGAACCACTGATATCTTTAAATCATGCTGGACCTGGGTTCGAAAATATTGATTTTTAGTACTCTGTCTCGTAAGTCTTTCTAAACGAGAGGTGAATACACCTTCAAACGTCGTGGCTTCCTAGAGTCCATATTTCCTTCCCATATTTCAGAACGATGTAGATACTGCATTATTGATTCCCCATATTATATTAGTTCATTGTTTTGCCTACATATTTATTTATGCCTCCATTGGGTACATATTTTATATTTTCTTGCAGATCAGTATGCATGTCTTTGATGGTTGTTATCTTATAGATGTTTAAATTACGAAAGCTACTAAATTTATACCAGCAGGCTGCCCGATGTTGCACGGATAGCCTTTTTTATCAACTTAGAAAGATCAATTTATTTTAATTACCACCGTTGTGTATGAAATTATTCTCCAATCATCTAAAACAACTGTGTGTTCAAACCTCCTTTTAACTTTTATAACTTTATTCGTGTTTAAATGCGTATATTTCTAATAATGGATACAAAATCACTAGATATTCATGCAAAACAATGATCTGTAACTGCCCTTTAGTTATGGAACTGCCTGAAGGTAGACTAGCTTGTTAAATAATCACGCTACGTGAATTTTTAAACTTATGTGGTTTCTTTTAGTCTTGTAGTTATTTCATAACTTAAAGGGTATATCATTTATCTTAATACAGAAAGTTTTCACGTGTAGAATGAAATTGAATTTCAGATGTTTAATATGAAAAATCCAAATTTCTAGGTCACTGGTTTATCATAGCTTGTGATCATTACTATGTGACGTTGTGGGTGTTTACGAGACGTCACGAGGGGAACTAGGACCAGGGGTAAAGCAACTATAAATAATTAACTACAGAAATAACATGACTTTACCTATTAAAGTGAATACAATAGTTCCATTGTTGAACAGTTCCAGCTAGCATAATAATTTTTACATAGTACCTGGACAGTTGTAGCGAGTCCGACCTCATGTCCACGGGCCTGGGTTCAACTATAACTTAACGGTCGACATCGATACACCAACCTCCCTGCCTGAATCTTATATTCTTATCTGAACCTCCTACACGGAATGAATAGTCCCACGTGGGTTGAAGTACCTTTGAACGTTATGATACTTGATACTCATTTCAACTTGCATCATTTGTGTGACTATGTCAGGAAGTGCTTCACAACCTTCTGGCACATCTTTGTCTGTGACTAGGTTATCATAATTTGTTTGGGATATAATCATATCGCTACATTATAACATATTGGTTCGCTGATTTCTGAAGTTTGAATTTCCTTCCTTTATGCAATAATTTACTTAGCATTCCCCACCAATCGGTATGGAGGTGGCGTCCGTGGTCCATACTCACGAGGTCTTAGATTCAATTCCTATGATCGTTCTTCTTGACCCATGGGGTTTTCCGAAAGTTTCTCATCGCCACAAGGTAAATGTTTAGAAGCAAAATTATATCCCGAGAATTTCCTTTCTCACCATTTCACCTTATTTTCGTTTCAGTAAACTTGTCTAGGTGTTTCAAGTGTCGACAGAACTTTCAGTACACGGCTTATGTGCACTGCTCTCTTTAAATCCTCATCTTCTAAATCAGGGTACTAACACAGCTGATCGTACTGTTAATTACATTCTAAATAACGTAAAACTGTTTTACTGGGAATTATACAAAATATTTGGTAATAGTGTTACATGTATATCTTTGCGTTATAAACAAGTACGATTATCTTTTGTTTTGCTGTACCTTAGTTACAAATTGGCGACTATATAGATATATGCTGTTTAAAATGAAACATCCACATAGTTTGTCTTTGTCTACGTGCACGTTCTGCATTGTAAGCCAAACAATTTTCTTCTCCATGACTTTTTAAGTCACAGCTAGTTTTTAATTTATTCGAATTTAGTTAGAAGGGTTTTTTCCTTTCTTTTCTTTTCAATGTTTTAATAACACTGCTCTGCAATTTAAAAATCTAATGGCATTTTCCCCTAATTTTGAGGCTCTGATTTCAAACATGTTCATTTCCTTATATCACTTCAACAGTTACAAAAAAAAAAAAAAAAAAAAAAAAAAAGGAAATGAAAACAAAATTTTTATATTCACTTGCTAGCGCTATATATTTATACACTTCTACAAGTTCACTATTATGCTCAAGAACATGAGTGTGTGTAAAGCAGTATGTAACTGTGTTATTTTGAACATAATGTATGTACATTTTACAAGTGTTGTCAACTTTAATTCGAAAAAAGTGAGCTAAATAGGAAGATTTTAGTTTGTTTGTTTGTTTGTTTGTTTTTTGTAATTTACGTCCTCCAACGCTAAGTCATATCTGACGGTGAATGAGTTGGGTAAGACGATGCTCAAATGAGTCCAGGATCCATGGAGCTTAGAGTTACCCGACATTCATCTTTCAGGATAGTTGAAAATCCCGGAAAAACTTTATCCAGGTAAATCACCCTGATCGAGATTCGAACTCGGGACCTCTTGAACGTGAGGCAGACACGCTACCATCTACTCTACCGAGGCGGGCTAACTAGGAAGAAATTACCTTCTTTTGCACGTCTTCCGTATGTTCCCTTTTCAGAGACCAGCAATAGTACACCATCATGTTAACACTCCGTCCACCACGGTACCTTCTGTTTATGTTTTTCAAGTCCTGGTGGAAACGTTCACCGTGTTCTTTACAGGAAAGCCTACACAGCAATCTGAAAAATGGTCATTATGCAACTTCAAACTCATGCTACTACCAAGTTTTCTCAAGTTGTCCAACGCGATGTTCAATTTAGTTTTGTAATCTTGACTCCTTGTGTATACTAAGAAGTTGTTTACAACATCTTTTTAACTCTGCCAGGCAAACTTTTCTGTTTGGTTCATTTTATTTTCAAAATTGAGGTTCACACGTTAATTTTCTGATCTATGGTGCAGTAAAAATACCTGCACTCAGCTTATCTAGGGCCACTCTGTTATAAATACTACACATGTGCTTAAAAAACTCACAATACAATGGTGTTATACTTAAGGAATAGAAACTTCCTAAGCCCTATTATGAAATTTTATGAGATACAAATTTTATATTTTCTGAAAAACTTGACGGGATAGAAAAAACAGATTCCATCGTTGAACTCAGGGCAGAAATTCCGTTTAGGAACACTCAATCATGGGAAAGCACCATTATTGCAGCAGAACGGTATAATTAATGAAATGGTATTACAATGGTTTTAAACCAAAATTCAGTCAAAATAACTTAGGCTTTTCAATTGTAATATATTTACACTGGGCAACAATGAACATATTTCGGGCTTAAAGATAGTGAATTTACATGTATTTACATCTGCTGAATTGAAAAATTACCATAAAATGATATATTAGCTCTTCTTTTGAAGATAAAATGACATTTCATTTTCATAGTGAAGATTTTAAATTAGGGAGAATGTTTTTCGAAGTTGGCACACCTGTCAAATAACAAAATACAACCAGAGAGAAATTTTGGAAATTAAGTGATGCAAAAGTTAAGGAAGGCATTTTTGTCGGACCACAAATAAGAGAACTTGTAAAGGATCCTGCATTTGTCCATATTTTGGAGGGGACAGAAAAGGAAGCGTGGGAAGCCTTCAAGGGTTATGGTTATGGATTTTTAGGCAACAAAAGAGATGTCAACTACAAGCATTTGGTGACAGTGCTCCTGCAAAAGTGCCGTACCTTGGATGCAATATGTCCCTTAAGATCCATTTTCTGCACTCCCACTTGGACTTTTTCCCTCCTAGTGGAGCTGTTAGTGATGAATGGGATTTCTGTAAGGAACAAAGATACAAGGACCGTTAGAATGAAGTAATGCTTGCGTATTTCTCTGAGTCTTTGTATACTGATTCTGAGGAACTCCATCACAAGAGGCAACCTAAAAGACGACAAAGTCAATTGCCAACACATGATTCTCTTCAGGCACAACTATCTATCTATCTCCGAAGTATTTTTCCAGCAATTTAGAACTCTTAGTATGTAGTTACCAGTTAAAAATCAAACGCACTTTCATTGTTGTTAGCATGTACGTAATTTAAACGTATCCTTTTCTTTCAATACGTTAATATGTAATACGTCTACCTTGTGTATACCATAGAAACCAGAGCTAATAAAAATTTCTCATTGTCATATTTATTTTTAGCAACCCAAAATTAGTAGAAATTGCCTCATGAAGAGCTCGAAGCATTCAAACATTATTTTTTTGTTTCCCAGTGTTATCAATAACATTTCTGTGGCTTTTGAGGTTATCCTAAAAAAATATTCTCATACAAATTCTCTTTATTTATAACATTAATTGTTGGTCGAGAGAGTAAACATTAACAGTGAAAACAGGTCCTAAACATAGCCATATGAAGACAGTCGTACAACTTTAATATTAACGTCATCCTTCGAGTAGATTTATAGATAGCTCAAAAATACTTGCTGTGATAGTATGGGTATAGGTACGATGCTTTACAGTGAAAGAGTTATGTATTGTGCGAAATTTATAACCGTTTCTGTTTCTAAACTTCCAACTAGAAGAAATTATGCTATAAATCTTCTTTCCAAAATAATTAAGCATTCTGCTACCCTAAATACAATAAGTGGAGATACGTATTATGTTGGGGCTTACAGCTTTTAATCTTGCAAAGCGATACCAGATAGTTACTACCATATTGGTGTGTGTTAATGCGTTTACAATACCTTAGTGAACTGAACTGTAATTATAATAAATATTTAATATCACCCGGTATGTGTTCTTATTAGCAGTATCCATTTTACTATTTCGTGCGTGAATGCAGGATGAGAGGGAGAGAATGGTATGGTTTATTAATAATAAATGTGTGCCGCTTACGCTATGACGGGCCTAGGGCTGCCAATCCACTGTGGCCTCACGCACTTGCAGTGGTAGAAGAGGGTGGAGATAATGGGGCCAGCTTCACGAATTTTTCAGTCCAAATTCTTGGCAGTATTCAGGCCAAAGAAAGCTTCAAAGCAATACAGGCTTCAAACTTTGAAAAAAAAAAGCGATTTGTCTTCTCTCTCTCTCTCTCTCTCTCTCTCTCTCTCTCTCTCTCTCTCTCTCTCTCTCTCTCTCTCTCTCTCTCTCTCTCTCTCTCTCTCTCTCTCTCTCTGCGTGCGTGCGTGTGTGTGTTTATCTTTGATTGAACAGCATTAACTAAAATGAAATAACCACCAATCCTGACGTGTAGTTTCGGCATTTTCAGAATATGTTAAAAGAATTTTCAGTACAATCACCTCATGTCAAAATACCCTTTACATAGTAAAGTTTCAATTCAGAAATACTAAATAAAATAAAAAATAATTTATATCTTAATAACGTTAATTATAAATTCATTCAATTTTTTTCTACCCTTAAACAATTATCAAAACAGTTGATTTATTTTTATAAAATTACCATATCTTCAAACCATATTTTGGCAATAAAACATATTTTGAATTTTCTGTAACTAACCTTGAAATGCCTTTAATTCGGAGTGAATTGTATATACGAGGGTTGTTTAATAAAGAATGATCACAATTATTTTTTTGACAACGTACCTTCACTCATCATCATAATTTTGATGGTCGTTCTCAAAATAGTTTTCCCTGAATGCGATGCACTTGTCCCATCGTTTCTGCCAGTCTTCAAAGACATGCTGAATATAATTTTTGAGATATCCTTCAAAATCGTCTCCGCAGCCTTCACCACTGCTTCAGAAGATGGATAATGCCTCCCACGAAGGCGTTTCTTCAGGTTAGGGAATAGAAAAAAAAGTCACATGGGGCTAAATCCGGACTGTAGGGAAGGTGAGGGATGCACTTCACGTTGATTTTTGCAAGATATTCAGCAACAACATTGGCAATATGCGGCCGCGCATTATTGTGGAGAAACATCCAGCCTGCTTCACGGATATGTGGTCATTTGCGCCTGATATAGACTTTCAATGTTTTCAGGACATCCCTGTAGTATTGTCCAGTTACTCATGTGTGTGCAGGTGGAACATACTGATAAATCATTCCATGAATATCAAAGAATGAGATGGCCATAACATTCCCAGCAGAAGCAACCACTTTTGAATTTTTTGGGGGATTGGTGGTAAAGGAGATTTCCACACTGAGCTTTGCTGTTTTCTCTCAGGATCAAAATGACGTAGCCAAACTTGATCAGCAGTGATTACGTTTGAAACAAACTCCGGATCTTCCTCTAACTTCAACTTTAACTGCATGTTATCTCTATTGCAGTGGTAGGCGATACTGAACATGCCTGAACTTGCCTGGTTCTCACAGGTGGGGACCAGGAGTACCAACAATGAAACTACTCAGGCGCGTTTGTTTCACAGAATATAATACGTTCGAAATTTAGTGCGAAAAATTATTGCCGTAAAAAATTATGATCATTCTTTATTGAACAGCCCTCCTTGTTTTGTGTATCTGGCACTCCATAATAAATACAGGAAATCTAGGCAGATAAAATGTATAGGCCTGTTTAAAATATATAGATAGTTAATTTCAAACAAATTTTCGGGGCATTTGTTATTTTGGACATATTCGTTATCTGAACCATTCAGTACCTGGCTATAGTTTAAACAGCAAGATATAGGTTCCTGTATTATTCCTGTAGTTTTAACAAAATAGGCGATGCAAACGTTTCTGGAAACCTATTCTCGATTAACACAACCATAGAAAAATAATCATTTTAAGTACGAGATTTAGAGGGTGTACAGGAATAGGCGAGAGTGACTGTTAAATTTGAATGAGTATAACATCAGATTAGTTTTTCGAATTCAAATAGTGAGAAATAGTCGAACTTATACATTTTGTCACTTCTAATAGATAACTTCCTTAACAGTGGTAAGATGCAGCCCTTCAGTTTTACCTTGCAAGATTAGTTTGTTGTAGTGCTTAAACTTATTATTACCACCTACGCACCATAGGTGGTGAACACGTGTAGTTAAACTGAATTTGGTAAAGGAACTTTACAAGGGATATCTTTTGGACACATTTTCTAGATATAATGACTAAGGAAAATGGAAGAAAACCTTTCAGGGAGAACGATCCTGGTAGAATTTATATCACGGAACTGCCAAAAGTCACATGGAGGTCTAAGTTCGGTATAATTATATCTTTCTTGTATTTTCAACAAAACAGAACTAAGTATACACAATATAAAGTATAAGAGACTATCAATAATCTTGATGTAAACTTCTGGGAGGGAAAGGATAGAGACAACGATAGTGTGATAGTTATGCTATTGATTCTTCAGAAAATCTAATGGATGTTATTTTAGTTGCATATCTTCCCTTACACAATCACGATCCCTGTTTCTCTGTTTCTTTTCTTCAGGATTGACGTAGTTTGACATACATTATTTGAAGGGTATTTTGTAAATGTTAGTATCATCATCAGGTAAAATACGTAGTAATTGAATTTCGTAGCATACTGTATCATTTTCATCAAACGATACTCGAAAGATTATCTTCGTACCTATTACACTTTAAATTTTTTTAAAGTTCATGATTCAGCGATACAGGCTTTAAGCTTCTGTTGCAGTTTCGCAACCCCCGCTTCAGTCGTCACTACTATCTTGGATCGATGGTCCAGAGTAAACAGATTAATGCTGCTGCTATCATCACACCGTTTTACGGGTCAATGAAACCAGAGAAGTTAAACCAGTTTGCGCCAGAGATCTGACCATGTTATTAGATTCTCTGCAGCCTGCCAAACACGTTCTTCCTTTTCCAAATCTCTTATCGTTCGATCCTCAAGTGGAAAACTTCATTGTCTAGATACTCACCTCACAATCAAACTGGATCTCTGACGTCGGTATTTTATCAGAGAAAACGCGAGGAATTTGTTGTTAAAATGTGGACAGATTTATCTCTACATTTGAGTATGATAGATTCATTCAATCATTCATTCATTCATATATTCATTTAAAGTTAACTATCCACCCTCTTTTCCGATTATGCAGCCCTTCAACTACAGTAAATTAATATCATTGCTCCTATTCTGACATTGTTATTCTCTGTGAAATACTGCTTCTTTTAAAATTCTATTAAACACTAATTTAATGGATATGTGAACATTTTGCACACACTTTTACCAGAGAAAATCAATATTGGTCCCAGTTTAGGGATATAATCATTTGCTGCTGATCTTAGTACAAATTCTAGAGTAACTAACTCGCGTCTTGCAGTTCTTCAACTACCAACCGTGGAGCACACAAGTTAATATAAACGACGCCTCTCTCGTAGCGGATCATTGTAAAATAGGTGTCCATCTCTCCAATCATGTTCAATAGTATTTGAACTTACAGAATACCGTCATGTGAAAGCATTATCTCTAAGGTTTAAGGCTTCACTCGAGCAGAGCAATAGCTGTACTGGCCTTAAAATAATACAAATACATTATCTGACTTTACATGAATCCATAATTCCAAGTCAAATGCCCCAGAAGAAAATTTTCAATGTTACGAGTTCTGTGATTTTCTGAACGCACTTTATACACCTATAGTTTCGTATACACCAACACTTCCAGCAAATTTTATGCACATAATAATCAACTAGTTTAAAGTGAGTACAGTTTAGAATAAGTTGAGCACTTCCTTATCACTTGCTTATTTCATGCACCACAAAAATATTACCCTGTGTAAAACATTGTGGTAAAGATTGCACATTTTATATAGGTACTTGGAGATAGGGGTAAGCTTTGCACTACACCCTCAACCAAGCCACAAAGGCGTTTCCTCAGTACCACAAGAATAACAACTCAGAAACCAATTCATTAATTTTAAGGAAGTGAAAGTGCTGTTAGAAGCATCATTGCTCCGCTTCTATTACATTAGTTCATAAAACTGTGTTCAATGTTTTAGTTACCTTTAAGATAAGCTATATTTGTCTGCTAATATGCAAACTATCTCATTGATTTGCGTTATCGTATTTAAATTTAATATTACTTAATAGATAACTTTTTTCAATTAGACTAGTCATAGCTAATAGGTAGTTTCCATGATTACGATTAAATATGAAGGAAAGAATACTGGCAGCTACCTATCAATCCAACACTGATCAAGAGAAAGCAGAGTTGTAGAAGTGCGACACTGATGTTAAGTCAATACGGATAGAGTTGCTGATCTTAACGGAGAAGACAATCGGATATAGCTCCCAGTGCGACACTGATACTTGAGTCAATACGGATCAAGCTGCTGATCACCACGAGAAAGCACAATCCTTCATGTGTGAGACCGAACTGTCAGGCTCTCGGCGAAAACTCATTCCCTTTTCATTTTCCTTTCCCTCGCCTCCTCAACTTAATGCATAATAGAACATATCGTGACGTGCTGCGAACGCAAGAATCAATCAGTGAGTCGATCAAGTTCAACTGTTTATTGCAGGAGGCCTTTCATTTACCATCTTTCATTCTTTTTATAACTCTCTGTAATATTAAACAAGTATCAGAAGGTGTAAACTCGCTAACGTTTTGTACCTTCCAGTTTATTTACCTACCTATAGGTCTTTGATTATTCTATTACCCAGTGAGAGCTCGCGTATTACTTCTAAATACATATGCCGTTGTGGAGCTACGTATAGTGCGTCAGGATGTACGAAACAGCACGTCAGCTGTTAGGCAGAGCACGTGTCCGTTGGCCGCAAACGCAATGCTATGTAATATTTGTCCAAGGTGCATCAGTTGTCCATTATGGTCCATAGACAATTACTGAAGACGTAGATCAAGTTTTTCAAACCCAATGAGAGTAACTATTGTGTCCGAATTTATTTCTCGTTCTTGTTCTAAACTTCTTTTCGTGCTAAATATATTATCACTGGAAAGCGTCCGTTCTGAATTCAATCTGCTCTTCTCCCAAACATGCGTTTAAGAAGACTTACAATAGTATAGTATGAAAAAATATTGTGCTCTATTCACATGCATTTGTCTAACTATTCTTGAACATCTGTATCAATGCCTTTATTAGACATTTCATTGTAGGTACCCCGGAGGTATGAGTTCAAGTGTTAGTCAAATATTCTAAGCATAGTTTGCTATGCAAAGGAATTTAATTTTGTCTCTGTTTGCATCACCAGAAAAGAAACAGAAATAACGTCTTCCCATATGTGGAAAAGATACGTATTTTAAAATTAAAACAAATAACAGGAACATCTCGACATCTACATTTTATCAGTAGCAACATATTGCCTATCACTTGTGATAGACGAGTTAGTAAACACTTCACTGGAGAGCACTTCCGAGGCTATTCCCAGATATTAATTTCATTTATCATAAAGATATCTTTAAAATATATTTAATCACTTATCAGACATTCTTGATAAATTCGAAGTTTACCACTTTTAAAAGTAAAAAAGTAGTTCTGGGAGAAGCCTTTTGAAAATATCCATATCAACATGTTAAAGAACGCCAAATAATATACTAAGTTTGGTATTTAACCACCTTACGCTTAAAATTACCTTACTTGCAGACGAGCATACGCACGCATACGCATGCGTATATATGGGCCATTTTTTGTCAAGCCTTTCTCTTCTCACTATAGAGATCAAATATTTTTCTTATGTATCCATACGTTTGTGTGTATGTGTGTGTGTGCGTGTGGGGGGTTTTCCCGAAAATTTATATATACACAGTTCATTTGGCATGAAAATATCTAGCCCGCCTCGGTAGCGTGGATGGTAGCGTGTCTGCCTCAGGTTCAAGAGGTCCCGAGTTCGAATCTTGGTCAGGGTGAGTTACCTGGATAAGGTTTTTCCGGGGTTTCCCTTATCCTTCAAGACGAATGTCAGGTAACTGTAAGCTCCATGCACCCTGGACTCATTTGAGCATCATTCCCCGTCCGATATGACTTAACGTTGGAGGACGTAAATTACAAAACAACAATCAACAACATGAAAGTATCTTACTCACACTGTATTTTAACATTCGCGTTATAGAGAAACGTTTACACAGTTTTGAAGAAAAATCTAAGTTTTCCACAAATGTTCAAGTCCAACTGGTCATCCAGAACGTTTGAATAGTGGCTTTTTTTAGCTCCAGTGACGAATTAATTTCATTAACCTCCATGTTTCTTTGTAAAATTACAGTTGACTGATCTAGAGACTTTTATTAGATTTTCTTTATTCTTAATAAATAAAGGCCGGAGACATGAACGTTGTTCCATAGCTATGCACATGGTCAGTATTGGTATCGCTCGCGCATATAAACTACAGGCAGGTAAGCCTGACCATGATAACCGGCTCACTGCGAAAGGAGACAAAACAATCACGTTATACTGCACCTCGACCATGCGTTTGCATAAACTTGCAAGGCAATGCTTCACTAATTAGCAAAGTCGTATATCATGATGTTTTAGACGTTTGCACATTTGATGGCCGTGCTGTACATCTGAAGTCATTCATACTCTGTGTCCATCTAACTTGAATCGCAAGCGAGCGCACATCCTTCTGGCCTTTATTTCTAAGTTTAATTTCATATACGTACTCCTGCCTATTCCAATTAATAGAAAAAATTCCCATATTGACAAAAATGATGTGAAATATCGTAGAGATGCTGACACCTTCTTAATTCCATTACACTCTACCAACCTCTGGAACTGGTAAACAGTCAAAAAATAATCTTTGGCGGTGATAGAGGCATTGCTCGAAATAGTCTATTTTATTCTAGATTGGATTACATTTTAGACCATTTATATTATTTAAGTACAGTAACTATTTATGCCAAAGTTGTGTAACTCTCACATAATTCCGAATCCCTGAACATACACAATTAAATAAAATTCTGCACTTCTGGGCTGTTGAGTTAACCTCTTTTGGGATACAATACAATGTGTGACCATGAATAAAATAGTTGTGTTAATTAAAAGAGAACATGTTTTCACTGATTTGTAATGCTAGCAGATTTCCCTCTTTATCCCGTTATTTGTACTGCCTGTTTATGAGCTTGAGTGCAAATACAAAGGAATTAAAAGCGAAGCATTCTTAGACGAGGGCTATTAAAATATTTAGAAAGCTAACACATTCAGTACATACATCTATAGAATTTGAATAAAAATTGTTTTTGGCTGTTTGTTTACGTACACATCTGGAGTATTTGATAAATTGGAATTCAAGAAACAAATACAGGTTAAAGTGCCTTTTGTCTGTTGAACTGCTATGCCATTTTACGTAGATTTCTTAAAATAAAATGCAGTTTTTTAATTTAATATAGGGATTCTTTTTAACCATATATTGTTATTCTTTTCAGCAACATGCTTCTTCGAAGCCATAGAATTTTCAAATGAGCCCAGGGTCCATAGAGCTTAGAGTTACTCGACATTCGTCTTTCAGGATAAGGGAAAACCCCGGCAAAAACCTTATCCAGGTAACTCACCCTGACCGAGATTCGAACTCGGGACCTCTTGAACGTGAGGCAGATATTCGACCACCACGCGACCGAGGCGGGCATAGCTCCAGGATGTTCCTATATACAGGATGTCTCTGAAGTCACTATCCATTTCATTGAAAACGCAATACTTCATTTCTTTTCTTTTCAGATATTGGTATCTTAGTGCAAGATGTTTAGCACAGAAGAACGGGTTGCCATTGTTTGTGCACGGGTACGCGGATTGTCATATGAAGACGCCAGAGCGGAATTCACCCGTAAATTCCACAAACCAGTCCCATCAAGCGCACACATTCGTCTGCTTGTGAACAAATTAAAGCGTACCGGCAGTGTGTGTGATGAGAGACGTACTAGACGACCATAAGTCTTAGCAGTAGCAGTGCAGCAGAACAAGATAGGTGTCCGAAGGCATCAATTCGACGCCTCAGTAGGGAATTGAACGTCCCTCGCAATACAGTGTGGAAAATTCTACGTTTCACTCTACGAAAACGTCCGTATCACATTCAAGTTCTGCACCATCTTGAGGACGAGGATTTCGCAGGTTGTCGGGCAATGTGTTATGACCTCCTGAAATGTGTAGAGATTGAGAATTTAATGGACAATATTTTATTCTCCGATGAAGCCACTTTCCCTGTTTGTGGGAAAGTGCACAGACACAACAGCCGAATATGGGCATATGAAGAACCACATGAGGTATCGGATTGGGAACGTGATGCACTGAAAGTTAATGTTTGGTTGGGCATGACAAACGCAAAACTAAATGGCCCAATTGTCTGTGCCGAAAGGTCAATAACAGGTAACATCTACCTCAACATGTTAGAACTGTTCCTTGAGCCGGAGCTTCAAGAGGATGACATTCTGTATGCAGTTGTGTTTCAGCAGGAGGGTGCGCCTCTACATTTTGCAAACATCGTCCGTGATTACCTGAACAGAAACTTTCCAGGGAGAGGGATAGGCAGAGTTTTACCTCGGCTGTGGGCTTCCCGTTCACCGGGCCATACTCCTTTAGACTTTTTTGCATGGGGGTACATCAAATCTAAAGTGTACAATAGCAAGATGAATGGTCTGCCTGAGTTACTGAATCGTATCAGGGAAGTAGCAGGTCGAATCACATTTGACATGATACAGTCTACTCGTTCCACTACTGAAAGATGGCGTAAATGTTTTGAGCTAGATGGAGGTCATGTAGAAGGGCACTAGAATATGTGTAACACTTCAAAATAATATTTATATTTCAATCACTCTCTTCCTTCATTGAAATGAATGGTGACTTTAGAGACATCCTGTATATAAAGGCTTTTAAGCACGTTTTGTTCCTTTATGACGTGAAGTGTTTATTCTCTATAGGTACGTGTGCCAGAACGTATTGGACATTTCAATTCAGAAAGTATTACAGAAGTCAATCGAGCTGTTTCTATCTTTGTATCTATTTGCCATTTGTAATGCTAGTATAGATATGTTTCAAAGTAAATTCAAGCAAACCTAGCAGATTCAGGTGCATACCTGAGATGATTTAAATAGTTTCGTTTCATGGCAGTAAATTTATAAACCGAAAGTATGTCGGTTGGCTGAGTAATGTGTCCCACAAATATGTAAAACGATTCTAGCCGATTTAAGTCTTGATGAAACCAAGGAACAAGAATTTGCTTAAATACCACTTTTAAATGCAACTCAAAGATGTTATGTATGGGTGCGACCATCAATATAACTATAAAATATTCACAAAATTTAAACTTCACAGAACTATAGCAGTGTCTTTGCTAATTTATGGAGTAAATTTTTTATTGAGAAAAAAGGAGATAAAAGTGACTTAAGCTAAGTAGAACTGAGGTTTTTAAAAGTGGTTAAGTTGGAGCACCACATAAACGACACCTAAATTCGTGCACTGTTTGGAATTTATAATTGAAGTGAGAGTATTAAATGATGTGGCACAAAATTGAAATACACACCTCAGCCGAGTGTTTGAAGATAGTATTCCAGCCTTTATAAACAAGTTCAGGCCCGTGAGAAGTAGTGATGTGTATGACCGAGATAAAGATTCGGCTAATACTCTGACGTCTGAACGGGTATACACTGACGTCTGAAGGAAGAAGAATATACGATTGTGATTATCAAATATTATTTTCATTTATGGCAATGCCAAGGTGACCAAAGTAATTCACGTTTGAATATGTTGCCTTCCATTGGCATGAAACGATATTCTTTTATTAACATTACTCCGAATTTAAAGAGGTTCTTACAAGTTATTCCGGCATTCAAAACATTTTAATGAAAATTCTGTTCTATCTACAGACAGTTCTTTCACCCTCGACATCTATTCAGTTTGAACAATTGGCTATCATCTATTCAGGCACCTGTGAACGACACAACCCCATGACGTCATAGAAACTGCTTATTATTGTTGAAAAGAGGGAGTTGCATTGTTATTACCTCGGCACGAGTTTTTAATCAAGAGACCACCTACCCTTTGGCATTGTGAAAATCCATTTCTATACCCTCCCTTTTTTACGACAGGAACACCCTTTTGTCGCAGTCATCGTCTTCGTCTACCTTTGTGTGGAGGTAAGGTAGAGGTATTTCTTTCTCTCACGGTAATATTATTTGGGGAATGAGTAATGTTGTGACGCCATGCAAACTCAGGCTGGCACCGTATAAAGGCGTCGCGGCGCTCTTGGCCTAATATAGGATGTGGAAGAACGTTTGCTGCCTTGAGAGACGCCAGGTGTCTTGTCACTATCGATTCCTCTAGTGTAAGCTTTCTTCATTTGAAGCGGGATTCCTTTTGGCTTTTATTGAAGTCAACTTCTGAAAATAGCTCTCCGATATGAACCTTGGAATATTCCTGCGCCTACAGAGCTCACTGATTTGGATCTGTTTTACTTTTCTTCCAAGACTTTTAGCATACGGGAGAATAAACATTGTATCACTTCCTTTACCAGGTACATTGTAATAGATAGAGAGAATATTCCATTCCAACCAAAACTACCTATTTAAAATTCAATACACAAAAGCAATCGAAATAGTTAAGAAAGTAAAGGAATTTCCAAAATAATAGCAGGATCTTACACCGCATTGTTCATATATAAAGTCTTTGGATCTGTGTTAGAATTATTAGGTATACACAAGTAAATATTTAGCATTTACAATGAAAATGACTTTCCGATATTTTCTCAGAAAGCATATTATTTTTCATGTTAGTATAAGCATATAAAAAGTGGCCCAACTTCCCCTTCTTTCGCGAAAGCTGATAGCTCTTCGTGTACTAAACAGTTGTAGAACGTAACGGAGAAATTCCATTTAAACGCACGGCAGTGATGTGAGCGGACTTGGCTGTGCTCCGAAAGACCAGAGGTAGTTCTTAGGATTGAATTACACTGTGTCGTTCATATTTAAGTGAAACTGCACCGTTTCGTTCTGCAACTATTTTAACACGCAAATGAATATCTGTTTACGTGAAAGACGGAGCAGTTGGGTTACCTGTTATAGTAGTTTAAACAAATCGCTAAGCTATTTTATAAGGAAATAATAATAAATAACAATATCAGAGTGCGCTAGTTCACGAGGAAATTGTGTTGTTCAGCAAAACTTCATTTTTGAGCTGCGTTGCTCAGAACAAACAGATAAACAAACAAAGAAACATGAGCCAGGAAATTGTGCATAATCAGTCCAAGCAGAAACCATTATATTACGCAGGAACTGTTTCAAATTGGGACCATAAAAGTCTTTGCAGTGCTACACTGTAATTTTTACTAAAGATAACAATTTCAGAATGCATCTCTAACGTCACCTACGTCTTAGTTACCTCTTTGTTTTCTTCTCAAAACAAAAATGTACTCGGACAGTTGTTTATTATAGGGAAAGAAACACCTCTCCATTCTGCCATTACACTGCTATAATGTATATCACATTGCATTGCTTATTACATACTTATACATATTGTAGCACAATTTATTGAAGTTATATTTACTAAGCCCTGTTGTTTCATATGAATGTTAAAGAAATGGCTTTTGTTTCTTTGAACTGATTTCCGAATCGGTGTGCTGGCCCTACCACCTCACACCTGCACTCCTCCAAGGCGTTGGCTGCAGCTGAAGGAGTCAGCGGCTGTTTCTGTTCATAGGCGAGAAATTCTATGAAGGGAGGAATTGATTTCCACAGTGAATCAACTACGATTTCTATAAAATGTAGTGTTCATTAGAATAAACAGAAACCTCCAGAGCAGAGCAGCCGTGATCCAGAGGAAATCACTAGTTTTTGTGCATTTAAGAGTAAGAGTTTGAAATCTTAGAGGTTTTATTTCATTTCCAAGAACCTTTTCAATCTATTTACATAAGATATAAATCTTTTAAAACTGTTTTACTGAACAATGTGTTTATTGGACGAAACATAAAATCACAGAGGGGTTCCTACTGCTGATAAATAATGCTTATAAATTCAAATCAATAAATGGGGATAATATACCTGAATATTATCTACACAGAAGCAATGTACTTAAAAATATCATCTTTTGTTGTCTTTCTCATACGGTTTACCTGTTACGCAAAAGCCGTCCAGAGTGAAGAGCACTTTATATATTTTTCTCAGAACATTCAAGATTTATATTTTATTTGTTCAAGATAATATCTTACACATAAGCTATTTCATCAAAATTGTTAGCGAAATTAAAAAATATGTCCTTACATGTTTAATTAAGCGAGGGAGTATTACTTTTTATAATTCTTGTGCTTAATCCTTGTTACCTTTAATAGGTTACCTGAAATACGTTACCTATAAATGTAAATATTTCTATTTTTTCGACTTTCATGCTATTCACGAATATTGCTACGTTGAGTAAAAGTGTAACTCGGGAGACTGCACCGTAATATTACGATGCAACAATGGGGGAACCTAAGTGACACCACATAATGTTACGTTTGAGTAACAAATGGGGGGGGGCCTATGGAATTCCACCATATTGTTAGTATCAGTATTTGGTAGCTTAAAGCTACTCAGTATCTAGGAATATAGCTAAACGCTAAAGGAATCTGATGGTAGAGCAGGACGTTAGGGAAACTGTGGAGACAACACCGAGTTCTACAATATATGCCAATTTAGTATATCCTAATTATTGAGTTTAAATACAAGGCCTTCCTGAAGGTTTGAAGAGACTTAGAGTTGAAATGATGACAGCTACATTATTATGCAACTACCCATACCTCGGATATGTGTATCGTATAGGATAGAAGTGGGCGGCACGACGATCCTGTTTCTAAGATCAGCGTGACCTCCGGAAGAATCCAAATTAGAATGACCAACGACTGCCGATATAACCAGTGCCAAATCAGCATTCCCACGCCAAATAAGCTACGCAAGCATTTCCCAAACAAATATCAGCATTCCCACTATTCTTAAGACATATTAACTGACACAGAATGCCGTTTCAGTATCCAATTCAGCATCCGGCCACGTACACGTGGCCGATATCAACAAATCAGAAATTAATGTCAAAAACTAATACCATGTGAAATTTCGCATTACGCTGTTTTCATAGGACAGAATAAATAAGGACTACAGGATGTGCAAGTTAGTCAAAACATGAACAGTAAGCCTTAATTAATACGTTCTAAAATTGTATATGTGTTCACGTATTTCTCAACCTACGTGACATTATACGTGCTTAAATCTTTTTCTAAAACTGCTTGTCAAAATATGTAATGGACGCTGTCGCACCATCTGTGATCGAACGGGAATATAGAACGAATCTCTTTATGCTGCCACCAGAGAACGTTGTATTTGGGTTATTATACGACAGCTGTTCAATAAAGGACGAACATAATTTTTAGGGTCATAATTTTTCCCAATAAAATTCAAACTTATTATGTTCTGTTAGATAAATACGAAGCAAACACGCCGTAGTAATTTCACTGTTGGTACTCCTGGTTCCCGCCTGTGAGAACCAGACAAATTCAGACATGTTCAGTATCGCCTACCGCTGCAATGGAGGTACCACGCGAGGAACAATATGCGGCTATGAAATTCTGTTTCCGTCTTAATGAATCTTCCGCTGAGGCCTATAAACTGTTACAGGAGGTCTATGGAGGGTCTGTTGTTCCCTACAGCACATCTCGAAGGTTGCCTAAAATGTTTAAAGTGGGGGCACAAAAAATTTCAAAGGAAGGTGGTTCGGTGCTGCAGTTACTGCTTTTACGGAAGAAAAAACCAACACTGCTGCTGCCATTGTGAGAGAGGATCGACGAATTACCTCAATATCACTTTCTGAAATACTGGACATTTCATTAGGTTCCACCGACATGTTGATGACGGAAACATCACTCATGAGACGTGTTTTTGCAGGATGGGTACCAAGACTGTTGATTTCCAAACAAAAGGATATTCGCATGCACGCCTGCATGCAGTCATAGTTGATGTTAGAGGAAGATCCGGAGTTCCTTTCAAACGTAATCACTGCTGATGAAACTTGGCTACATCATTTTGATCCTGAGAGCAAATAGCAAAGCTCAGTGTGGACATCTCCTTCATCACCAACCCCCCAAAAACCAAAACTGGTTGCTTCTGCTGGGATATTTATGGTCATCTCATTCTTTGATATTCATGAAATGGTTTGTCAGCATGTTTTACCTGCACACACATCAGCAACAGGACAATTCTACAGGGATGTCCTGAAAACACTGCAAATACATAGCAGGCGCAAAAGACTACATTTCTGTGAAGCAGGCTGGATGCTGCACCATGATAATGCGCGGCTGCATTTTGCCAATGTTGCTGCTGAATATCTTGCAAAAACCAACGTGAGGTGCATCCCTCACCCTCCCTATAGTCCAGATTTATCCCCATGTGACCTTCTTCTATTCCCTAACTTGAAGAAACGTCTTTATGGGAGGCATTATCCATCATCGGAAGCCGTGGCGAAGACTGCGGTGCCGATTTTGAAGCATCTTTCAAATAATGGTTTCCAGCATGTCTTTGAAGACTGGTAGAAACGCTGGGACAAGTACATCGCATTCAGGAGAGACTATTTTGAGAACGATCATCAAAATGATGAGGTAACGTACGTTGTCAAAAAATGTTGTGATTCTTCTTTATTGAACAGCCATCGTATATTTGCTATTCTGTGGTAATTGTGCACTTCAGAAATGATAGTTTTCTACTATCCTTAGTTTTGTTATATTGGTGTAAAAATGTAAACGTTCTCAGTTAGAAATCCTCGCATTTTAATATATCAGTAACTTGCATGCAACATTTTGGTGTTGAAACCCGGGAACGATCCAGAGACATTTGTATATTTTACACCGATATCCTGCTTCATTAGGTCCAGCGTGCCTCAAAAAAATATTTCGGATGAAATATCTAAATCATATTTTTGGGTGAAATTTGATTATTTTGTACTATACATGGGATAAAAGATGACAAAACATTGTGTGGAGTAAATCATATTGTTTATGATTGTTAAGATAGTTTATTCTTCTTATGTGTACAATGATATTTGTTAATGTTCAATAAATATTATCTTATATAAAACTGTATAAAAAATAATCAAGCTTTTGAGCAAGTGTGAATGAAGAAATTTATGTGAATCGAATTTTTTAAATTCTTTCTCAAAATGTCCCCGTGCTTAGATTACAGAAGCCATTATCCACAAAACCTATGCCACGTAACACTGACAAACGACGTAACTAACATTGAAGCCATGTGCACATCATTTTGCAGGACGCAGAGAGATGAAAAAGCGAAAGCTGGGTGGAGGTGTGGGGTGGTGAGGAGCAAACTATTCAACATTCCGGAGACGCGTCTGTCTTAACGTCGGACCAGCACGTGGTCATAATGAGTGACGTTTGTTGTTGTTAATGCTCTCGCCGTGAATGCAATTTAATTACCGCCCTCTAAGTGAGGGGCTTGTTATGGAAATGACGTGGTACGTGACCCTGGTCCGGAAAAATCTCTCTCCGCAAATTACACACTTATGAAATTAAAGGATTTTATCACAAAGGTGGCATCTAGCATGGTTTTCGCCTCTGCACATTCGTCGTGTGCTTTATGGCATTTCCTCTCTAGCATGACTTTAGCCGTGATTTTACCTGTTTTATTAAACGGACATAGGTTCGCTACTGTGCATGTATTTTATGATTACGTGCATTTACTTCAGGTTCTCTTTATGCGAAATATTATCATTTCTTTCTTTCTTGACAATGCATTTGCAAATAATAATGCATGGATTTTAAGGTTTCTGTATCAGATACATTAGGAACAGTAAGTGCAAGTTTTATTAAAATTTTTATACTGAAGTTACAACTGAAGTACATTTTCTTAGACTTCCTGAACCTTAAACTAAAATTTTTAGAAAACGGTTGTGTGTGTGTGTTTGTGTGTGTGTGTGAGTGTGTGTGTGTGTGTGTGTGAGCGCATGCATGCGTGCGTGCGTGACGCGCGTGCACGTCACTCTCTTGAATATAACTCAAAAGCAGAGCATCTGCTATTTAAATGCAATGCCTGTTAAGGTTACGACACGAAAGGTTCTAAGGACATTCCACTTTCGCCCAAAGAGTAACTATTAAATGGAACATTATAGGAAAAGTTTGGTGTTTTCTAAAATTATATGGTTTTCTTTCGATTATGGTTACCTAACACGTATTTAAGACATTTTTGCAACAAATGATATGAACTTCCCAGACTTTATGGAACAGTTTCTGCAGCTGACTCTGAATTTCTCTTACATAAGTTGTAATTTGCAAGAGAGAGACAAAATCTTATTATACAAACATGTAAATCTCGCTAAAATAAACTCTCTATACCGGCGCCGTGCTTAGTTTATGTAGCGATTTAAACAAAAGCACGCGTACTTGTGCGATATCTTTGGCTGTTTAACCTTGAATCTCTCTGCGGATAAAAGATACGGTTTGCAGGCCATCTTTAAGTTGCATATATCGCCACATAAACCGGTGAGTGTGTGTGTGTGTGTGTGTGTGTGTGTGTGTGTGTGTGTGTGTGTGTGTGTGTGTGTGTGTGTGTGTGTGTGTGTGTGTGTGTGTGTGTGTCAGAGTGAACTACTTCCAAGCTGTTCCTTGCTGTTGGTGTCAATTTTAATACATACACACTTTCCTAAAATAAAACGTCTTCCTTCCTCCCGCATATGAAACAAGGAAGAATATCGAAAGATAGAGTCAGACTGAAAAATTCAATGCCATAGCTGGGATTTGAACCACGGATCTTCTGGTTGCCGTCCATTCGCTCTAACCCTTGAGCTACTATGGCCAACGTGCCGACATGACATTAAATTGTCCAACTGACTCGTGTTTTTTCCCGGCAAATCACTAGGAGTTCTCATAAACACCTAAGACAACTACCTTAATGAAGACTTACTATGCTGTAAGTACGTTGGCCTTAGTAGTTTAAGGGTTAGAGTGGCTGGACGGCAACCAAAAGATCCGTGGTTCAAATCCCGCTATGGCATTGAATGTTTCAGCCTATCTCTATCTTTCCATACTTAGCCTAAACACGACCAGTATGAAAGAAAAATTAATTCACATTAATTGACCTAATAGTGGTTAACTATAAAGCCCGGGCCTTAAAGTACTTACATGTTGTAAGTCGCCATTAAGGTAAGCTGTCTCATGTGTTTATGAGAACTCCTAAGTGGTTTACCGGGAAAAGCACGAGTCAGTTGGAGAATTCAATGTCATGTCGGCACGTTGGCCATAGTAGCTCAAGGGTTAGAGCGGCTGAACGGCAACCAGAATATCCGTAGTTCAAATCCCGACTATGTCATTGAATTTTTAAGTCTGACTCTATGTTTCCATACTTTAGCCTAAACACGGCCAGTGAGAAAGAACAATTAATTCGCATGGAAGAATATCACCCTAAGACAGTATAATGCTATACAATGAACCATTACAAATAGTAGGCAGGTATAAATAGCTGGATATGACATCGCAAACAACAGTGACATCTTTTGGTATACATATCGATGAAAGGCTAGCAGCAGCAATCTAAGCATTAATCAATATTCGAAATATAACAAATCTGTCATCAAGCACAGCGATGACACTATTCAAAGAAGCAGTGACACCAGTCATAACATATGGAATAAAGATCATGTGGGAAAAGCTTAAAATAGGCGACCTAAGAAGGATAGAAAAAGTAAAGACAATGTTCATGAATCGGATACTAGGAGTGGGAAAAATAGCGCCATCTCGACTGATGCATGAAATGTTGAAAGAGGCTTATTTCGTAGAAGACATCAGACTACAACAGTGCATACCATCAACAGGGCCATACCACATCCGTCAGACATTCCAGAAATAAAAGAAACAAATGAAAATGAAAACTATAACATTGAAGTTTACACTGACGGATGTAAAACAGATCTGGAGCGGTAATCTACTAAAACAAAGAATTAACTAAACAGCTGCAGTATAAACTAATCAAAAACTGCTCAAATAATCAAACAGAAAACTTGCAATCTTAAAGGCACTTGAAGAAGTAGACAATATGGGAATAACACAAACTGACTTGAAAACAGCAGCAATATATACGGACAGTAAAACTACACTGCAATCATTACACAATACTGAAAAGCATAACCAACTGATAGAAGCTGTAAGAGAAAAACTACAACAATTAGCTAAAAAAGAATGGCTGATAAGAATAGGTTGGGTAAAAGCCCACATAGGAATAGAAGGAAATGAAATTGCAGATAAACTTGCGAAACGAGCAACAAGTAATGATAACATAGAAAGCTACAATAGAATCCCAAATAGTGCCATCAGGAAAAAAATACCAGAAGAAACACTCAAAAATTTGGAAAAAGGATGGCAAAACACATTAAAAGGACAAGATACAAAACAATATTTTCCCACAGTAGCAAAACGATTAGAACGAAGACTTAACATATCAACAAACCTCACTACCATTTTAACAGGACATGGAAGGCTTAAATCCTATTACAAGAGGTTCAACATTATTGATGATGCTACATGCTCCTGCAACAGAGGAGACGAAACCACAGGTCTCATCCTGTTTGACTGCATAAAATGGAAGGACCAAAAGGAAAAACTAAGGATGCATATAAATAAGAAAGGACGGAAGTGGCCAGGACATGGAAGGCTTAAACCCTATTAGAAGAGATTCAACATAATTGATGATAATACAGGCACCTGCAACACAGGAGACGAAACCACAGATCACATCCTGTTTGACTGCATAAAATGGAAGGACCAAAGGGAAAACCTAAGGATGCATATAAACAAGAAAGGAAGGAAGTGGTCAGGACATGGAAGGTTTAAAGCCTATTACAAGAGATTCAACATAATTTATGATGCTACGTGCACCTGAAATAGAGGAGACGAAACTACATATCACATCCTGTATGACTGCATAAAATGGAAGGACCAAAGGGAAAAACTAAGGATGCATATAAACAAGAACGGAAGCAAGTGGCCAGTACATAAACCAGCACTTTTGGGAAAATATCTAAGGGACTTTAGTAAATATGTCAACACAATCAATCTAGAAAGTGCTGAATAACTAAATAAGTAAATTTACTCTAAAACACTATAGTGACTGTGTGAACACAATCTGAAGACACAATAATTTCAATACCTCAGCTAATATGAACAATCAATCTGGAAGCAAAGACAAATGTAGTGGAACATGTGGATGAATAAGGAAAAAATACAGGGTCATGCCAGGTACTGATCAACACCATGGACCGAAAGAAGAAGCAGACATATCTGGATTTCTACCACACACCAGACATGATGGATGACAGCTGGACCATAGAATAGAGAAACCAGAGACATGTGACGACAAGACATTTAGTACACGGCTTTCACCATAAGATATGTATTATCAAAAACTTTCATGACCTGAATGTGGATTGTAAATGTGTGTTTGTGGTAAACACTGCAAAAATATCATATGGTGGAATGTAAAAAAAGAACAAAATTTATAACAGACTATACAAAGGACTAAAATATTCGTGTAGCTTGTATATTAATGCTCAGTCTAAGCACACTTGTCTCATTATTGTATCAAAGAGAACGAAAGCCATAAGTAATGAAACAACGTTTTGAAATATTTTACTCTTTTGTAAACCAAATTCCATTCCCATATACTTATTGTATACAAAACCAAACATTTAATGGAGGCACTTTTAAGGATGTATATCCCCATTAACGTGAACTAGAGGAAGAAATAAGCTTTTATAAGAGCTTTTACAAAGGGGTAGAGAAAGGCAAGCAAATATAAAACAGAGCTGTTCTATTACACCCGCAGCTTAAAACATATTGCCACAATATTTTAAAGAAACATGTCTAAACGTTAATATATTGGGTCTTATTCATAAATACGAGGGCTCTTCAGTAAAGAATGATCATAATTTTTACTGTAATAATTTTTCGCACTAAAATTCAAGATTACTATATTCTGATAACATAATGTGAAACAAACACGCCATAATAGTTTCATTGTTGGTACTCCTGGCTCGCGCCTGTGGGAACCAGGCAAGTTCAGGCATGTTCAGTATCGCCTACCGCTGCAGTGGAGGTAACATGCAGTTAAAGTTGATATTAGAGGAATATTTGGAACTTCTTTCAAACGTAATCACTGCTGATGAAACTTGGCTACATCAATTTGATCCTGAGAGTAAACAGAAAAGCTCAGTGTGGAAATACCCTTATTCACCAACCCCCCCAAAAAGCAAAAGTGGTTGCTTCTGTTGGGAGAGCTATGGTCATCTCATTATTTGATATTCATGGAATGGTTTATCAACATGTTGTACCTGCACACACATCAATGACTGGACAATACTACAAGGAAGTTCTGAAAACATTGCAGGTCTATGTCAGGCGCAAAAGACCACATTTCCGTGAAGCAGGCTGAATGCTGCACCTCGATAATGCGCGGCCTCATATTGCCAATGTTAATGCGTGAAGTGCATCCTTCACCTTCCCCATGGACCGGATTTAGCTCCTTGTGACTATTTTCTATTCCCTAACTTGAAGAAACACCTTCGTGGGAGGAATTATCCATCATGAGAAGCAGTGCTGAAGGCTGTGGAGGCGATTTTGAAGGATCTCTCAAAAAGTTGTTTCCCTCATGTCTTTGATGACTGGCAGAAGCGCTGGAACAAGTGCATCGCATACAGGGGAGGATATTTTGAAAAGGACCATCAACATTATTAGGATGAATAAACGTACGTTGTCAAAAAAGAGTTGTGATCATTCTTTATTGAACAGCCCTTGTAATTAATTTTTAACGGATAAGACAAAATACTTCATTATCGGGGGTTGGCAAACACATTTAAAGAAATTATTTAATAGGTGCGTTTCATTTCAACCATTTTTAGAGAAAAGAAGTCGCGCTAATATTATGTAATTTGCTTGCCTTTTCCAGCCAGTTATAGAAAAACATTAATTTCTGATCCACTTCATGTTTTACCTAGGTTACCACAATTTTTAAACTGTGATTCCGAAATTCTCCTAAGAGCTTCAACTATTATCTTATAAATGTAATTTAGGAGTATTTTCGGCAGTGAAAATATGGGGGAAGACAGGCAAACGATTGAGAATAATGGGGATTAAATGTTAAAGATGGGCTTGATGCACATGTTATAGCCAAGTAAATAGACATTTTTGGTTTTGAAATTGTTGGTTTAAGGATAAAAAGGCAAAAATGTAGGTATAGCAAGAGTGCTCACATTATTAGTATATTAAATGAGAGAAATGTGGTATCGTGTTAACCTGACAGACTCGCACTAAGGTGGTAGCGAGTGCAATCTTAACTGTAGGGTTTTCTTATCAAGGTTTCTTTTTTGGGTGTGGGCGAACCTGCCCTTTGTTGTCGTGCTTCCTTCTAGCGGCAGCCTCCTCCTCTCAGCTCAACCCTCCCTCTCTCGGGGGGCACCAATAGGAGCAAGAGGGCAAAACACCATCTATAGGACGAGATATTAAGTCTCCTCATAATAACTTTGTGATACTTTATAATAAATTAAATGTTAAAATAGAAAGAGGATCAGAATTTTCGTATTCTTTCCTATATTGCACGAACACATTACCATAAATTCTAAACATTGTGATATTTAAAAAGTATCATTATCATTACCATTTTCATCATCATCTTATGATTTTCACATCCACTGTACATGAAAATACATAGAGACTGGGGATATAAACGAGGAACACTCAACGCGCTTGATACTACAATTTGTTGACTGTGGTAGCGTGTTGCAACAAACTAGATTATTTTAGTCTATAACTATATCAAAACCATTCTATATTTTGGGTGCTTTGCGCAATTTCATTATAGCTTCATGAATTTGGCTTGCCTCTCTCTGAGAAAACTTACGTTTGTTTGTTAACAGTTTCCTTTCTTCTCGCCTTTTCACTATTCACATTTTTGCTGCTGAGTTTTAGTTTTACTCGAAGTATTTCTGACGTATAATATTCCGCTGGCATTCTAATTGCTTTCCTCCGCTAGCTTTCTATTCTGAATTCCAAATCCGCTGGTTCCATCTGTCCCTTAATATTGATCTCAAATATTTAAATATATTGATTATTCTAATGACATTATTAGAAGCTCTCCACTTTTCATCCATGTGAATGTTAATCAGGCTTCTACTTTGTTAAAATCGCCGAGTGATATGGCGTCGCGATTAAGTATGAGACTCGGATTCTAAGAGTGATGAGTTCAGCATCATCAATCGCCTATCTTTTCTTGTGTTTGTTTAAATTTATTTTACGGATTGCCCTTATCACTAAAGAGAATTCTTGCCTCCATACCAGAACTTTATACCACAATTTCCCTTAATGCGAAAGGGTAGAGCCAGACTTAAAACTTCAATGCCATAGCCGGGATTTGAACCACGGATCTTCTGGTCTCCGTCCAGCCGCTCTAAACCACTGAGCTACTAAGGCCAACGTGCCAACATGACATTAAATTCTCCAACTGACTCGTGTTTTTCCCGGTAAACCACTAGAATTTCTCAAACACATTAGACAGCTACCTTAATGGCTACCTACCTATGGTTTAAGTAGGTACTTTAAGGCCATGGCATTATAGTTCGGACCACTTTTAGGTACAGTTAGTGGAAATTAATTGTTCTTTCACACTAGCCTTGTGTAGAACGTATTATGAAAGGGTAGAGCCAGACTGAAAAATTCAATGCCACGGAGTCAGTCGGAGAATTTAATGTTATGTTGGCACTTTGGCCATAGTAGCTCAATGGTTTAGAGCGGCTGGATGGTGACCAGAAGATCCGTGGTTCAAATCCCGGCTATGGCATTGAACTTTTCGTCTGGTTCTATCCTTTCATAGTGTTTCCTACAAACGGCTAGTGTGAAAGAACAATTAATTTTCATTCCCTTAATTCCATTTCCTTGTCTTCTTTCAGACTCCTGGCATATAGTTTTACTGAGCATATGATTGAGTGCTTGCGCATTCTCAAAATTGTTCTGCAAGCTCCCCGGCGATGCGTATTTGCTTCTGCGGTGAACTTGTCGGAAACTGATCTCGAATTAATGATTGCACAGCATGTCCTGGCACCAGAATGAACTCTCAGAACTTCCGCGCGTCTCTGTGGCTAATCTGCATGCGAACTGTAGCCTCCTGTGGTTGGTTACTTCACTACTCCTAGAGGGGTTTTAGATACAGTGTATATTTGTGGACATCGTGCATCAGGTATCCTCTGTTACCGTTTTAGTCCTTTATTAAAATTAGTATTTCTATTAAGTAAGTCTCTACATTTCATAATTAGTTGTGTTTCTCATCATGTATGAAGCGTCCTCAATATCTCATGTTATTCTTAGAGCACGGATTTTTAGGCTTTAAACTTATGTCATCATTAAAAAGGTATATATGACAGTTTGACACTTAAGGTAACCTAAATACATGCTTTCCCTTTTTAAAACAAAGAATGTTATTTTCCAATTTCAAAGTTAACCTTGAAGGCCATATCCGAGGGTAAATTAATAAAAAGATGAAATTCACCCTTAAATGACATTCATCTCAACAAGGAAAAGATGTACGGGAAAACCAGACCGACCGAGCTTCGAATTCTGTTCCTTTGGAATTCTTTTCTCTTCTGATGTTGAGGTCTTAAACAACATTAAAGACGTCAATGAATTTGATGAAACAGAAGCTTCACTGGAGTGCCACACCATCCAGCTCCCCTTCCAATGGAAGGAACAACTTTGCCACTGAAGGAAGTTCTAGATATGATCGACAATGTTTCGAGAAAACAAATACCTGCATCACTGGGAGGTGCACGCTCTTCAAAGTTGCAGAAGATTATTCAACCAAATGTCCAAGGACATGGATAACATGAATTGCAAAGAGGAAGTATACAGGAAAGCTGTCCCAAGAACCTGCTGCACTGGCATCAATGGTCGACGCTCCAATGACATTATGTTCTGATGAATGAATGTTTTCGTCATACAAGAATGTATGTAACTATCTACTGCAATGCCAAAAAATAACCTATAAAACAAAAATCAACTCTATTTTGTGTTATATGATCAATATATTTGACAATATATGTTCTAGTGCAATACGTTTTTGAACAAATCTTACAAACGAGTAGCAGAAATGGAAAATTATAAGTACATGAACTGATAAACAAGAAAACCCGGAAGAAAGGCGCGTCAGGACGACACGTTGGCCATAGTAGCTCAAAGGTTAAGAGCGACTGGATGGAAACCAGGACATCCGTGGTTCAAATCCCGGCCATGGCATTGAAATTTCATGTTGACTCTATCCATCAAATATAATTAAAATTAGTGCAATTTAAAAAATTACTAAATAAGATTTTAAATCATTCGTTTGAAATCATTGATTGAATCCACTAATGAAACAATAATAATTCTATAATATTTAAATAAATTAAAATAATAATTTAATCTATAGCCTATATACGGCTAGTGTGGAGAAATGATTAATTTCCATCAATTAACAAAAAGAAAGGCCCATGTTAAATACGAGTCAAATGAAAATATAAAATATTTTTAAATGTTATTTACTGTGTAGAAGGGGTACAAAGCTGTATCACTTTTCAACATAATCTCCCCCACGCTCAATGCAAGTCCTTCAGCGTTTACAAAGAGCAGAAATGCCTTTAGAAAAAATTATTTTGGTAGTCCGCACAACCACTCATGCACCGCGTGGCGTACCTCTTCATCGGAACCGAACTTCTTTCCTCATATTGCGCCTTTGAGTGGTCCAAACATATGGAAATCACTTCGGACAAGGTCTGGTGATTATAGTCGATGACGAAGACACTCAAAATGCAGGTCTGTGATTGTTGCAACTGTTGTACGGGCAGTGTGGGGCCTTGCATTGTCATGTTGTGAAAGAACACCTACTGACAGCAATCCACGTCGATTTGATTTAATTGCAGGCCGCAGATGATTTCTTAGGAGATCTGTGTATGATGCTCTGATGACAGTAGTCCATCTAGGCATGTAAGGCTCCAAAATGATGCCTATTTCGTCTCAAAAGAGAGTCAGCGTAACTTTCCCTGTTGTTAGTTCCTGTTCGAAACTTCTTTGTTTTGTTGATGAGGGATGGCGCCATTCCTTGCTCGCTCTCCTCATTTACAGTTGGTGGAAGTGAACCTAGGTTTCGTCCCCAGTAACGATTCCTGCAAGGAAGCCATCACCTTCCCGTTCAAAGCGCCGAAGAGGTTCTTCACAAGCATCAACACGTCGTTCTCTCAGCTGCCATGGCACCCATCTTGCAGACACTTTGTGAAACTGGAGCACATCATGTACAATGTGGTGTGCTCAGCCAACGAGTAATCTGTATACATACTGCAACGTCATATAGTGTCACTCCAATCAACTTCCTACTCCTTTCGTAGACTTTCTGCTGTGACAAACATGTATCACCGTACTGAACCTTCATTCGTCGATGAATTTCAATGGATTTTACGCCTTCACTCCGCAAATACGAATAGAACGCTGGGCGACTTCCTTCCGTGCCTCTCGCCGGGAGGAAGCCATTCTTGCTCGGCTACGCATTAGCCACTGCTTTTTGGCCAACGTTATCTCTTTTTAAACACGAGCCCTGCGCCAATCTGACCGCTATGCAGCGATGCGCTGTCAGTCCACCACGTTCTCTTAATATGTCCTAACCTGGAGCGTCTTCGCTAGTCTCTTCAGCTGCCGGCCAGCATGAAAGACGTACTGGCGGACGACCAGCAAGTGGTGGCCAAGGTTTTTAGATTTTTATGCAATGTTAATTATATCATATAGCCAGAAATCTATTTTAAACTTTTAACTTTTTTATCATTTTTATACCTTGACTTAGGTACTTATTCGTAGATTTTAGTCATGATTTTATCGTTAATGACAGTTTCAGCCTAGTTTTAGACTGCCTCCTCCTCGGCGTCTTCGGCGTGAGTCCTGAGAGTAACCATGACCACTGAACATGACGTGCTGGCTGGCTGTATATAGCCAGAAGGTTTTTGCTGCGTGCCCACCCATTAAGGGTTTTACCGCAGGTAAGGTATTTGAACGGGATTTTGTAGGATGGATATGGTGTAGGCTTTGAGATTTGAAGAATTTTGTGAGGTTATACAATTTGTTCCTTCGGGATGAAAGGACAGGATGCAATTCCCTGCACCCTGGTGTTTTTAGTTTAGTTTTGGGTTGGGGAGGAATTTGTTGTCAAACAACTTAGGAGATTATGTGGAGCTCAGCTTTAGCTGCTGTTAGGATTAGCTTTGGGTTATCTTGGGTGCCCGCATGCCATGAGGGAGACCCGATGTTGTCTAGAACGGCGTCTAGTGGGGTCATAATCTTCCAGTGGTCTAACAAGGGCGCTACTGTGAGTGGGTAAAGTTGCGTAGAATTTTGATGCCCGGCGCCTAACTTTGTCCTCCACATATGGAAGTCCCGAGGCTTCGTGAAGCTACCTAGTAGGAAAATAGCGACCCACAGAATAGATGGACCGTAGCCCTCTATTCTGTGCACGTTGAAGCCATGCCAACCAGATATCAGCGGCCATGCCCCAGATCTCGCAGGCATATAGCATCACGGGGATCACCAGCGCTCGGAAGAGGTATAACCTCAGCCAAGCGGCATCGAGCTCCCTGTACCCTTGCCGCAAGGTCTCTGATGTGTTGGCGAAAGGTTACGCCTCTATCCAATGTTACTCCTAGGTATCGGACAGAGTTAGTTCACTCTATCCTTCGACCTCGGAAGCAGAAGTTGGGGCAGTCTGCGGGGGTGTGGCGCCTTGTGAAAAGTATGGCGTGGCTTTTGTCCGGATTTACGGACATCCGCCAACGCCGACACCACTGCTGTGTGAGACGGAGGTGTCTCTGTATGGGGTTGAAGGCTCTGAGTATGTGTCTGTCTTTGCAGAACAGAAGCACGTCGTCAGCGTATTGTGCCATTACGACTCGTGGTTCTGTGGGGAGATCTGCCATAAAGACGTTGGATAAGGTGGGAGATAGTACAGAGCCTTCGGGGACTCCGCCTCTCACTGGTCTAAGTGCTGATGTTTTCCCCGCGACTGTGACTTTAAAAGTGCGGTGTCGCATGGAGCTGTGTATTCTAGACTGCGTTTATAAGCCTGTGTTTTTAGGGGCGTTGATGATCGCGCTGTTGAGCGCCCTGAATCACAATGAAATGAAATCGAATCAAATCAAATCAAATCAATTCAAACCAAACAGAACACTGTTCTTCCCTGGTGCAAGTCGCAAGTGGGGCTGCTATGTATGCATCTGCTCTATGCTGCCACCTACAGGCCATTCTGCACGCTGTTTGTAGCACGCTTACCAACTTATAGGATAACGGCGCAAAATTTCGATTTGTTATTTAAAATTTAATATTTTCGTTTGACTCGCCCTTGTAAAATGAAGGAATATTTGACCTAAAAATCCGGGTCCTGGTTATTAGTTAGTCATTCACAAAAAGCAAGTGATATAACTTTGATTCACTGGAATTCTCATAGTATTGTGGCTTATTCGTGTGTGTTTGTGTGTGTGTGTGTGTGTGTGTGTGTGTGTGTGTGTGTGTGTGTGTGTGTGTGTGTGTTTGTGTGTAGTGGTGATATACATCTACGTGGTTGTAACAGTCTCTTAGCCATATTATAATATTTGTATACTTATAATTTGAAACTTCGTACAACTCGACCAAAATAAAACATAAATACCTTCCCCTAGAAAGGCAAAAGAATGTTCAGAGGTATTTAGTTTATTTCTGAAATACGAATATAGTACTGCAGTTCTTCCTGTGATAATTTTTTTACCAGTAATTCACGTTTCTGTGAGCGTGTTTCCCCTCAGTAAGACGTGGTCTAATTTACAGACATTCTATGTACAAACCATAAAATAAATGCTGTTTCACTGCAAAGCGTTACATATATTGAATTCATTCAGCAAGTCTATTAACATTTCTTCCTAATGGGCGTTATTTGAGGTCATTTCCGTTATTTCAGCCCCACAATTGGAATATACTCCGATGAATAAAACAACAGCTACAGAAGCTTAATGATAATTGGAGGTAAGGCAGACGTAATGGCACAGATTGCATGGAAATTGTGCCAGTTGAAAACATTAGAATAACTGGCGTTTTCCTTGCCCACATGCATAGCAGTGACCGCGTCGCTTAATGATCTTCCTTTGTTTGTTTTCGGCATGCGTCTAGGAAAACCCACAGCTGGGGTCTACTCTTCGTGCTGTATTTGCATAAGAAAACATCCTGTCGTACCAGCTCACCGGATGGTTGTCGACGAGTATTTTGCCAGAAATCACGCTAACTGGTCCGTAAATGCACAACTCCGCTCATAGAGATATGAGTTTTGAACTCGCGGACTGCTAAAGCTTTTGAGCACATCTACCAACTACAAGGAAACCAAATTGGAACCTCAAATGCGGTGCTATAAATAAAACACGTGTGAATCAAATATAAGTTCTCAATCTGTTGAATTTAGAAATATAATCTTATAAGTACAGCTAGGGCTTTCTATGATCTAAAAGAATAATAATATGCAAAGTATGACATAGCAATTATAATAATATGCACGGTAATATAAAAATGTAAACCATAACAATATCATAATATAAAATTACAGTTTTAAGACAAATTAAATCAACTTCGAGAATAATTCACTTATTTAAGTACAAAAAGGAAAAAAAAAAAGCCAGTTAAACTATTGAGCCCGCCTTGGTACCGTAAGTCGTAGCTTGTCTGTCTCACGTTCAAGACGTTCCGAGTTCGAATCTTGGTCAGGGTGGGTTACTTGGATAAGGTTTTTCCTGGTTTTCCCTTACCCTAAAAGACGAATGTCGGGTAACTCTAAGCTCCATGAACACTGGGCCCACTTAAGTATCATTTCGCGCATTCCATTCATCATCCGATGCGACTTAAAAAAACTACAGAATTTGGTATTGTGTACGATATTTTTATTTTACTAGGTACACTATTATTAGTGCGAATATAACTGAAAACCTATTAAGGAAAGGCCCTCGCAACCAGGGCAGAAAGACATATGGGCTATGTGACTCTTCCTTTTTCTAACGTCACCACTGGGAGGGAGCGTTGAAGGGAGAGCTGCAAAGGGAGGCAAAGTCTGCCTGAGAGCACCCGAAGGCCGGTCCTAACTGATTAATTCTATCCCGGCCTATAAGAAACCATTGCAACACAATTTCTAGCTACTTTGATCGCTCGGCTCTCACCAATGTGGCCGGGGTTTGATACAAGGCGACAGCATGTGAGAATTGTTGTGAACAACACGGCGCTGGGTCAGATTTTCTTTGGGATCTCCGGTTTCCCCCACCATCTCTTTCCATTGGTGCTCCATTTTCATCTCATGTATCATCAGTGTCACCACCTGCGGTGCCGAATGAAGTAAAAGAAGGCATTAAACACTACACATTTCACTTTTCCACCGACCCTCCACAACACTCTGAACATCGGTCATTCAACCCTGAAGCAGATGATAAAGAACATAATACGTACAAAAATCTGTCGCAGAAAAAGTTTGGTAGAAAATGATTCATCCGTTCATTCGGCTTCCGAACAGGAAAGTCAAAAAAGTCATGATTCAGTTACCTTTGTGTATTTAACCTGAGACTTCCTAACGCATGCATAACACATTGAGCCATTTTACATCGTAAGAAAATAAATAATACAACAAACAGTTCAGGCATAAAATGCCATAAAATACATATAGGGGATGCATTCCTGCATTCCTAAGCGTACGTTTTAGTTTTATCATACACTAAAAGCCATCTTCTTTAGCTGAATCTACTTTATATAGAAGTAAGATATTTTACATAGTCTCGTATATCAATTTAAATAATGTTGTTTACAAAATTATTAAAACATAGTTTCCTGTGGGTATAAATTTATACTTTATGTTACAGATAATTGAAGCTTTAAACATCTAACAAACTGGTTGCACAGAAGGAGAAGATAAAGACAAATAGAGTACTATTTCAGAGTTATAATTTGTGAACTTTTCGACACAATGTATCTTATGATATAAATTAGTCAGTAAACCTTCATATATCTTCTTGTATGTAAAAAGATAAAGGATCTAATGAGTTAAAGTGTGTGCTGATTGCACCTTTCCTTTACGAGGCGTGTGCCTCAGTTGTTTTGTGTTTCCCTTTTCCTCCGTGTGAGCGCGTGAAGGTTGCTTTGGTTCCTCTCTCGAACAGCTCTCTGAGCTGACGGGACAGGGGACACGGTGATTTATAACTGTCTTAGCTCCCGGGTGCAGTTCAAAATCATGTAATAGCAGGTGTTAGGGTGAAGTTATAATGTGTACAAAGTTTAACTTTCGAGGAAGTTTAAGTTAAGTATAACTGTGCAAGTAAGCTGTTAGTGTGAATAAGATATTTATTAAAGCTTTTAAATTATCAAAGTAGGTTGTATAATTGTACCTTAGTCTCCGGGTACAGTTCAAGTGAATTACGTATTATTTTAATATAGTGTAGTGTAAAAAGAATATATTTATAAAGAAGGCAACTAAATTATATTGAAGCTCGTACTAGTTAGAAAAGTAATTGAGAAAAATATGAACCTTTTATACCTTCCGGCATTGGAAAGTAATTAACTACAAATGACTACAGGAAACGTGTACATGTCATGTATATGTCAAAAACAATGTATGAAATACTATGCATGTAATAGAGCGCGGATAGAAATGTGTGCAAGTGCCATGGTCCAAGATTGTTGGAGAGTCACTGAAGTAATGAGAAAAAGTCGCGTGCTTGTTCAGCTTAAACGGAATAATCGCTATAATCAGATATCAACCTTTTGAGTGTTTCGAAAGTTTGGGAAATGTACCTTTGCATTTCCATTTTAAATAATTTACAATATTTCACAATATTTTAATTGACTATCTTATCATAAATATCTTGCCGTTCACTCATCCCTTGGCCCCCTGGTTGCCTGACCTACATAAGCGAGCACTCGTACACGTGAAGTCAGTCTGGCGGAGGAATAAAGCGAGCGAGTGAGTGAGTGAGTGAGTGAGTGAGTGAGTGAGTGAGTGAGTGAGTGAGTGAGTGAGTGAGTGAATGAGTGAGTGTTTTCGTCTGTGCTGTTTTCTGAGAGAGTTGGCGACTACTACGCAGGGAGTTTAGAGACGTCTTGTATTCACTCTCTAGCGAATATACAGTCCGAATCAAGAGGCTATGTGGGGTGTAATTGTTACATCGATACGTCAACGCAAAGACAGTACTGCGAATGTAAATACTAATGACAATTGGCAATGGAGCTAGTTCACATTAGTGAAGTGTCAGTTCAACCCTCTTGTTACCGCGCCGCTTAGGAGAGTCTCTACCCTAAAATACCGCCCGTCGATATAACCGATTGTGTTGTTAAAAACAACAAAATGGGAGAAAAGATTGCTACAACCAATCAAGATGAAAACACAAACAAGTTTCCTACACAAAGTTATGGAATTGAAAACAGATCTGAATCTTCCCAATTCTTAAGAAATCGTTTTAATCAAAGAAAACCTACTGACTTTTGAACCTATTAATTTTCAATTAGATTTAGAACAAATAGTTAAAAATCTGAAACTTCCAAACCTGTACTAAAAGCATTAGCGTTAGAAACTGAACAATGGATACCCACCTGTAGATATGTTTACATATCTACATAGATGGATCTAACTTGGACAACTCAGGAACAGGAATTAAGTGTGCACTATTCTCATTCTATCAACCAGCAGGATACTACAACAAATTTTGATGCAGAAGTAACGGCTATTCATATTTCACTCCAACACCTTCTATACAGAATAGATAAATTCAAAAATGCTGTCATACTTTTTGATTCTAAAGCAGAATTATGTTGATACAAAAATGTTTATGTGGCGAACAATGTTCCACTTGACAATACAGTTTGAAGCACTTTTGTTTAGCTCAGGGGAAAACAATGAGGTTTCTCACAGGGTATGCGTGGATGTGTGTGAGAAGGATATTTAATGACACTGGTATGCCCGTTTCCAACTTATTTATTCACTACTTCTTTTTTAGAACATCGAAATGAAAGTTGCCGACCAAGGGTTACCAATCTCTGTTTAGAATTACTGACGACAGAATGATTATTACTCCATGAACTCTATTCGTTCCTCATATATATGAACCGACAAATATCCAAGACAGAACAAGAGGACTGCCCTAATAGGCTTCACGCCTCGGACTGCTCTCATCGGCTTGACGCCTAAGACTGTTCTGAATGACCACAGATGCGCGTGGGTGTATCACTTTCACTTCTTGAAAACTCCTTTTCAAGCAAAGATCCCTTTGTGGCTGTTTTGTCGCCATTGTAAGTGATCCAAAGAATACCCTATACATACGAGTCAAGTGAGCCCCTTTAGAAAACTACTAAGGACACTGTTTCTTACATTTCTTTTGTTATAGCTTTCCCCCCAACTCAACTGGCCTTGCCCTTGTCGTAACAAAGAACCAACATTCCTTTGACATCCATCATGATTCTTTACTTCTGGCAAACCTTAATTTCGGTATCAATGCGCAATAAGTTCAAATAAAATGAGGCCAATCCAATTTAAAGAATGCCAAAAAATGGTCCAACAACTTCAAAAACTACAGAAAAGAATTATATTACAATGGATACCTGCACATTGTGGAATTACTGGAAACGAATCAGCTGATTTTTTTTTGCGAAAAAAGTGTAAATTTAATTCAGAACAAAATTAAAAACACACCCTTTACATCCATAAACAGATTAGTTAAAAGAAAATATAAAAACAAGCAAAACGAATCAATATCTAACAAAACAGAAGATTAAAATGGAATATTTTAATTAAAAATCCAGAAATTATTCCAGAAATCCCACGTAAAGCTGCAGTAGCAAATTTTATATTACTTACGGAACATGATTATTTGGCCAAACAATTACACAGAATAGGTATTTAAACAAGTCCAAACTGTCCTCTGTGTAACAAAGAAGAGGAAATGACTGAAGAACATCTTTTAACCTGTAAAGCCCTACCTGCCGGACGCACTACACAGAAATATTGGAGAGCAAGAGAGCTAATGGCTTCATTGCCAAAGCCTAGCATTTGAAAATAACAACATATAATCGATTGTACTTTACCTAGAGAAGACTGCCAGCGTCGATCTAATCGAAGCAATGTTTGTGAGACTGAAAACCTATTATGGAAACAAACTATAGGGATGTCTTATGACAGCGGAGAGAACAAACCTTTCTTTCTAAGGGTGTGTTATTTGGTTATTAAAAGATATCTTTTGTTATTTGAGGGATGGTATTTCCAAACCTTACCATTATTGTTTCACCATATGTTGTTCATTTCTGCTTATAACATGACAATTATTCTCGCGATTTTTTTGTGCCAAAGAGAGATGATGACAAAGTTATTTCATATTAGGAAGAGTGTGTGACGGATACAAATACTCTGACAGTGAGGAAAGTGGTCAGAAATACTTAACTTTGTGAAGTAAGGTTTATCTCTTTAATTAATGTTTTTGTCTTTAATGTCTTAAACCGCATGCGATTGTTATAATTATTTTATATTTATATGTCACAGAATTATGAGATTCGCGGTATACTGTTATAACTAGTTTCGACTGCAGACGAATATATATTCTTGATGCAAACCACTAAAAAGTCTTCGATACTGGCGAGTTAAATTTTTCGTTTTTTTCACATAGCACAGATATGTTTATAAGTATTTTATTTGTAATTGAGTACACATTTGTAGTGCTAAATATAATTTGGCTTAATTCAAAAAATGTATAATATTTCCCTTCAAATTACAATAACAAAATAACTACACCTTTGTGTTATAATTAGACATGTCCGGAATATATTTTTGGTATCTGTTATAGATAGTTAATAAAGTATTCCAAAGAAATTAATTCGTAAAATTTATGTTTTAAATTTTAAATTTTTCTTTAGAATTAAATCTGCTATACACATTTTCCTGAAGGCTGTAGCAGGCTGGCATTTTTCATCGCTGCCGATATATTTGAGATTGGCATTTAAACACTGAACGCGCATCGTCGATCTAATCGACGGTGGGAGCAAGAAGGTAACAACTAGACATAATATAATAAATGTACTTAAATATAAGTTTAGTTGTGATGTTGCACTGTGATTTTTTTGTGTAATTTACGTCCTCCAACGTTAAGTCATATCGGACGATGAATGGAATGGGTGAAATGATGCTCTAATGAGCCCAGCGTTCATAGAGCTTAGAAATGAAATGTGTAGTGTTTAACGCCCGCTTTTACTACATACGGCACCGCAGGCGATGGCACTGATGACACATGAGATGAAGATGGAGCACCGGTGGAATGAGATGGCAGGAGAAACCGGAGATCCCGGAGAAAACCCGCCCCAGCGCCGTGTTGTCCACCACAAATCTCACTTTGCGGTGGCCTGGGATCGAACCCGGGCCGCCTTGGTGAGAGCCAAGCGGTCTATCCCCTGAGCAACGGCGCGGCCCATGGAGCTTAGAGGTACCTGACATTCCTCTTTTAGGATAAGGGAAAACCGCGGAAAAACCTTATCCAGGTAACTCATCCTGACCGAGATTCCAACTCGGGATCTCCTGAACGTGAGGCAGACACGCTACCGCCACGCTACGGAGGCGGGCATAATACAAATTGAAAGAGGTTCAAGTCTCATATTTAATATCTATTTTCTTTCAAAGTATTCAGTTCATATTTATCCAGCTATGGAGTGTGTAACCATTTTATTAAAGAGTTCAAATATGAACATTCATGTTCCCAAAATATAAATGCAACACGTAGAATGCTTTTTAAGAATTAAAATTTATTATATTAATCTAATATCTCTGGAAATTATTTAAATATTTGCAGGGAATTGCTCTACAATTGTGTATTAAACCCTAGCTGCTATACAAAACTATCAAATGCAAATTTCACAGTTGGGCATCTTGAAGTGAAACACGATTGGGGGCATTTTCAATTTCAGTCTGATTCTTCATTTTCTAAATTAATTTGTAAACAGCATTCAGTTGAGAATGCAAAGTCGTACCAACTATTTATTTAACTAGAGAACCGACATAAGTAGAAGATGCGTGGTTCACATCCCGGATATGACACTGAAATTTTCAGTAGAATTCTACATATGAACTTAGCCTTCACACACCATTTATGAAAATGAGCTATCATTATAGATCTACGCAACAGTCGATGTTAATAATGATTAGCTATGCACAATTATCAAATTATGCAACCTTAAAAAGTACATGTTGACATAAAAATTAATTTAGGATTATTAATACTCCAACACCATGATTATATAACATTTATAAATACCACTATTTCTTTAATTAAATCCACCATGTAAATTCCATTTCTATAAATATATTCAGACTATCATCTGGCTAACCTTATTATTAGATTTTGGCTAATTAATCTCTTCGACACTATACATTTCTGCGCTGATCTGTAATTATAACTGAAGCTTTGTAGTTACGGGGATATTATACTATTTTCAATAAATAAGTCCTGCGTCAATCTTGTATTTTCGCCATCGTTGAAGGAGAAACAAAGCAATTTATTTAATAAACCAACATACCAGGCGTAAATCAACAGCTTTTTATCTGTTAGTATGTCAATTGTTTTAATTGGTCATAATGTTTTCTTATTATATAAAATAATACAATTGTGACGTTTTGAAATGAATGCCGATATTACAAATTTACTCAGGTATATTACAAACATTGGTTCACTGGTTCAAAGCACGAAATATTAACTGCGATCTTAAGAGCATCGTCATATTAATAAATAATATTCATAAATAGCTACCAACTTTGCAAGTGTGGCATTTAAATGTTTAAACTTCATTAAAAATTTCAGTTTGAAAATATAAAAGTTCTTAATGCTCCCATAAGTCTGTGAACTCTCCAGCGGCTGTAAACGCTCAAGATAAGTCAGTCTGGCGGAGTAAATGAGGAAGCCAGTCAACGAGCGATCGAGTTAGCAGGTTTATTTCTGGTGCAAAGTACTCCTCTACGAAAGTCAATTTGGTGACGTGAAATGAGTGTTGTTGCTAAAAGGGAGCAGAGATGTCCTATGTTTGATTTTTCAGAGGGGAACCACCCGGAAGAAAAGTCTACATCAGGCACATTTCGTTATGATGCCATGACGAGAAGAAAGTGAAGTGAAGTGACAGTGAACGGTGTAACTAGTTCACATAATGAAGTGAGAGAGTAAGCTCAGCCAACGGTAATTTACTCGTAGACTGTTAACACTAGAAGGACCGACGAATATGGTCTACCGAGAACGACCAACCCGTCATTTTGACGGGTGCAGCTTTATTTACCCTTTTTAAGATAGTAAACAAATTTGAATGCATACCAGCTTATTTAATATTATTTATACAGCTTACCAGTATAATTTTACTTTTTGTCTGAAGAATTACATGGTAAAGTGAACATTTTAAGCCTAAAAGTTAATCCAAATATATATGATAAATGTGAAATGGATAACTTCCCTTAGCAAACACATGTGTTTCAGCATACAATTTTGAACGCCACATCCCTCATTTCGCTCATTCAAAGCACCTACAGCATCATAGCACCTAACACACGTGCATTCAGCGTTGCCCAAACATGCTTCACAGACATACTTGCTGAATTTGTTACATAAATGCTTGCTCCAATTCTTTCCTCTGCATTCGCCAATTTGGCAAGTCTTCCAAATGTTGCTCTTCTGGGGTACTGTGTAAGAAGTGCATTTTGTACCCTTGTGGATTTATATGCTGAAGGCAACCCTTCTGCTAAGTTGTATATGAACTGAAGTCTGCTTACTTTTTCACCTGTGACTTACTTATAGAGTACCCATGCATTAATAGCTGCCAAGGCCAATACATTGAAAAAAAACCATGCATAGGCTAGCTTCTACATCCATATTTCATTGTGTACACTCGAGCCATTTCATCGACGACGTCAACGCCGTACTTGGTGCTATTGTAGTACGCCACTGATTCCGATAGCTTTTTATAGTAAATGTGTCATGCATTGAACTCAAAAGAAGATCGTTTCTGTTCTCTCTCCCTTAATAGCATGTCAGAGTTATGTCACCTGACCTATAAAGTACGGTTGAGTGTCAAGGTGCTGTAGCACATTTTGCTGATTGAGGGATTTCCCTTCTAAATTTCTTTACTGTGCCCACAATGCTTATAGTTTTAAGCTTCAAACTTTCTGCAAGGCACTTGGTTGTGGAAATATTGTCACATGTGATATTTCTTCCTGCACAAACAAAGGGCTGTATAAGACGTATTACAACATGCTCTGCAAGAGGAACACATGTGGGGCACTGATCATTTTTGTCCAGGTGAGGAAAACCATTCACCAGATACTTTGAGCTTGCATCGAATACAACCCAAAAATTGATTAAAATTTTTTCCAGTTTATTGCTCATATATTGAATGAAAGTGCATCTAGCCTTGCAAGGAAACAGTTGCTTATCCTCAGTGATATTTTCACTTTGAATGTAGCACTGCAAGGAATTGACAATAAAAGGATTCCGGACAGGAGTAGCAGCTGCAAAGCGATCTGTACTTAGTCTTTGAGAACGCGTGTCCTTGTCATCAAACCGTATAGGTAAACTACAAAATTTAAGTGAATTTGTTTCTGCTCATTGTGTTCCTAAAAATGGAGTTCCCCAGTATTCGATAATAACAACTTCAACGGAATTTTTTTTGCCCCAAAACCTTGTAAATATATAAGTGGTAGCACGAATTGCGCCACTTCTCTGCAGAGTGCCATAAACCAATCAGTAAGGAAAACAACAACAGATGTGGACAGATCCGAAGGCCATTGTTCACACCTCCGTACCCGTCAAAATGACGGATGGCGGTCTTTCTAGTAGGAGCTGTTTGTACCAGTTTTTAGAAAGGTCCAAAATGCTTAAGTCTTTGTGGACGTGTTTGTCATAAGTATTTATTAAAAGGCATAGGAAATGGTAAGTGTAGAAAAAAACATAAGCAAGAAATAAGACTTCTAAAGGAGCGCATCCGTCAAAACGATGGGTGCGGTCCTTGTTGTGTTAAGCATCGCTGACGACTGAATGAAGTGACAATTTTAAATCTGAATGAAATCAGAAATACAAAACCTCATGCTCCCAAGAGGTAGCAAATATGTAAATAGGTAAATTTCAAGCACTATAACCAGCGATGTGTCCATATATTTTAAGTAAGTTTGAATTCAGCAACCATTAATTAAAGATGGTTAATATAGGGGAATGTTTAATGTTATAATATTCACAACAATGATTAATGGTTAGCTATCTGGATAAGGTTTTTTCCGGAGTTTTCCCTTATCCTGATTGACGAATGTCGGATAACTCTAAGGTCTGTGGACCCCGGACTCATTTGAACATCATGTTATCCATTTCCTTCATCATCCGATATGACTCAACGTTGTAGGATGTACATTAACAAACAGACAACATTAAACTCTACATGTCATCTTTATCCATCTTCATGTACAATCAAGCAAACAGTTTGTACGAATTATTATAGGGTTAACCTGGTGTGGAAGTGAAGCTGCAACTAGTGTCTATTTTCTGTGACGCTGCTGTTACAATTAGAAGTGCCTACATTGCGTGGCTAATGAAACCTATACTGTGGTAGTAGATGCGGCAAGTGTTAATTATTGGCTAATGGCGCTGGCGTATGTCCCCTAGGGATCTGCTCCTCCTCCCTGGAGAATGGGGATGTCTCACCACCCTTGATGCAGATTCGTCACAGACATATCTCTCATTCATAAATTACGTCAACATTGCGTCATAGCTATAAACATGTCGAAGTGTGCAGTATCATTTGCAGGGTGCTTGTGATATATGGGTAAAGTAAGGAACCCACAACTGAACCTGGCATAGACTTAGAGTCTGCATGTACCAAATGCCTTCAAAGGGATAAAGAGGGAAATTAAATAAGTCCAATATGTCAAAATATTCTTATATGAAAAGTGTCAGGTACGTTTTGTTTTTGGAATCTGCTCTAGAAGTGACCATGTTCCGGATTTTGTTGGCCTAATATCTAAGTTTATTTATATAATGACCTAAAAATATAACAATAAATCTAAAAATAACTAAAAGTTTGTATTTATTTCTGAGGATGAGACTATAGAACAAATCTTACCTCTGTAACTCTACCGAAATTTAAAACTTATATTAATTTAAACTCAAATTATAGTAAAATTTATACGTATAACACATAATTATTTATTACCTCATTCAGAATGAATGCAGCCTTTATCAGTAGCTTGTTCTGGAAAATTAGTGAACGTCTGTTTCATAAAGCATATTTTTGTATTGTAGAAAACCCCTTTCCATAAACATTGATACTGCTGGAGTACACTTGAAGTAGCTAAATTACTGGCAGGGAGATCATTTTCCATACAGAAAGAGAAGCTCTTGAGCAATACATCAAGTTCTATATGGAGATATTTCATTAAGAATGTTTATAGTGCTTTATTTGCTCATATTGTGACTCTATGGGTTCGTAGAATTAAAAATCCAAGTTGCAGAAATTCTAAATGTTCTTTATTTGTGTAGAAATACACTGACAAATTCTCACGTAACAACATTGCGTCACATACACACCACACTCTGCCAAGTTCGATGACAACGTTCTGATCAGCTCTCGTTACAACAACATTCTTGTTACACAACTGACACTTGGCAAGTCGTCACTTACTTAAATACCTCATTCATAATTCGAGACTGTTATGGAAGTTTCTCTAACGTGTCACCAGATAAAACTCGACTGTTCTAGAATGTCTTTTCATATATCAATTTTTTTTTCATATATAACTGTATAGGTAAAGGCACACAATTCAAATAAACTTTTTTCTTTAATTAATGTCTAAAATAGTGTTAAGTAGAATATATTATTCTATATGACAATAGAAAGGTATATAAAAATAAATTAGATGAATAAAATAATTTGTTTATTTTGGAAATATAATAAAAAGAATGAGTATATAAATATTAATAAAACAATTTTTTGAATAGTTTAATGAATTGTCTGTGTAAAACTTAAGAGTATTTAAATAAACCTATTTGAATAATATTTATAAAAGAAAAAATGCTGGTTAGCAGTATTTTAAATGTAAAATAAAAAATATAACAAGTTGTTAGAATAGCTGGAAAACATCTCCAGTTGTTGTATCCCTGGACACCAATGATATAGTTTTTCCTTCAATTATATATTATTCTGTCTTTAGTTACTAATTGAGTAAGTAGGTAAAGATGTTTTGTGTAATTATGGTATTTAATGTGTGTTAGATTTTGTTACGTTATGGTTAAATAATTTTCTCTTGTTTCTCTTGTTTAGAAATGGTTAGTTTTGTTTATTTTAGTTAAGAAATTGAGATGTTTTTTCCAGTTTTAGATTTTTAAGCTGGATATCAGTATAGAATTTAATATTATTTTAGTTTTACTGAGTAGATAGATTTTCTTAGATATTAGATTTTTTTGTTTTGTTACTGCTTTTTTCTTTCAGTTTTGTTTTTGTAATTAATCTGAAACAAATATGCATATTATATATTCATGTGCATTTTGTTTATTTTGTAAATAAATAGAAAATTTGAATATAAGCCCCGATCTGGTCTACTCAGATATTATTTATTTTATTTATATTTATTTTTTATTTGTTCTAGAATGTAATTATATCTGTCGGCAAGTCTTTTATTTCCGGCACTATGTCGCTTCTTGCAAGCAGATCTCTGCTTATGCAAGCTCTTTACCTCCTATGAAACACTGTCCGTCTGTTAATTACCTGCACTATTTTTATTTGCCGGCTCTTTGTTTAAACACTGCCCGCCCATCGGTTCCTTTGTGTAAACAAGCCGCGCGATCGTAGATAACGTCTCGCGACAATATTTTATCTCACATCACTACATCTTTTAAATCAGATGCAATTTTGTTAACTAGAGTTACAAAACTCCAAATTCAAGCAGATGCGCCATTTATAGCAGAATTCCATAGGTGACGATGGTGAGACTCTTTGCACCTCGTTGGCATTTGTACCATGGATTCCATTGGGGATGATGTTCCACGTTGTGGCGACATTTCCTTATTCTCCTACACGATTTGAAGAAGTATATCTTATTATAACTCGGTGCAATTCACGAAGGTTCATCTTCTGCGATGATCAAACACTTTTTTCATACAATTCTAATTATTACAATTCTAATACAATCATTTTCTTAGATTCCTTTTGTATTTACACACGCACGATTTCTTCGCTTTTCAGACATTAGTTTTCAGCAAATAAGGGTTTGCAGCCTGCTCTTCCTGAATACATGCAGCATTCTGCACGCGCGTCACACTCGCGTTTGTTCCCTTTGTGGTCGCGTCGCAAAAGACGCCAACTCCTTTTCATTTATTGATTTTTACCTTATCACCATGGTAACTAAATGTTCTAGTCTACACCACTTTTCCTTGTGTCCAATACATTAATTTTGAATTATATAATTTTCAGGTTTCCAAATATAAGGTCCTAAAACACTTTTCTTCTATAATTTTATCTTTATATTTAATTTATCATATTTACCATTTATCTAGATTGGATATTAACATTCTCTTTAGCTGTCTGCGACCTACTCTACAGTCATGACCATTTGTAACTTATTAATTCGAAACAAAAATCTCATCATTTGAATTTAACATCGCTGTGGCACTTCAGCTAATAACATCTGTATCAACATTCAAAATTTCTTCTGCGTATTTGTCATTTCCTGGAATTTTCATTTATGATGGCTACCTGTCCTCCAACTCCAATGTTTGAACATAATGTTTAACCTTAGTTATTGCCGTAACGCCTTCAGGATTCAGTGTTTGGTTAGCACAGTTTATAATTTGAGAAAGCTCGCAAAAATGAATTGATGAATCTATCCAAGTGACGCATTGCGTGATCGCAGGTTATGGTGGGAATGGAATATCGAGAATTTAATAGCGGTTTACGAGAGGGAATCCTGAATATAATTTTGTTTGTTTTCGACACAAGACAATTCGAAGTAAGGTTTATTACGCGATTGTAGGTTGTGGTCGAAAATTAGTAATTTTCAATACAGATTTGAGCGAACCGTCAGGAGAAATTCCTAATGTCCAATCACAGCTCACAAGACCGGAAGAAACTATTTCAAATGAACGCCGGTCTTGAAAGCCCAAGCACATCAAGCCCACCTCGGTACGGTGTAGATGGTAGCATGTCTGCCTCACGTTCAAGAGGTCCCGAGTTCGAATCTCGGTCAGGGAGGGTTACCTGGATAAGGTTTTTCCGAGGGGTTTCCCTTATCCTGCAAGGCGAATACAGGGTAACTGTAAGCCCCATGGACACCGGATTCATTTGAGCATCATTTCAACAATTTCATTCATCGTCCGATATGACTTAACGCTGGAGGACGTAAATTGAAGGGGAAAAAAAAGCGTAAACTGAACCGAGGCCAAAACTTTTCTCTTAGAAACCCTGCCACAATAAAAGTAACAAACCAGATTCCCTTTCAACTTGCATATTGCTATTCCGAACTGTTTTTCTTATTATTTTTTGTTTGCTACATTGGATTCCTGAGAATGTTTTGTTCTACAACAGTAACAATTATAGGTAAAAACTGACTCACAACTATACATTATCGACACTGACATTATTTTCTAAGATTCACAGTCTAATTAGTTGCAAAACAAAGAAAGGAAAGGACAAGAAAGGAAAGTAAAGCGCTCCAAAATTACCTAAAAATGAAATAAAATTTTAAAAGCGATCAAACATTACCATCGGGTAAACCATAACGTAAACACACGCTATAAGATAAATATTTTTATAAACACAGTTTCGTGTTCAGGATTTTAAATCTTAAGCAATGAAAACTAATAAGTAGGGTGGAATTTCAGGAACTACAAATTGTCTGAAAAGGACCTCTAACAGGCCTAAGTAACCCACAAAGGACCCAAAATTTTAAAAATAGCGCAACAAACGACACCTACAAATTAATATATTGATTTAAAATTAGATATTTCATTAATAATTTGAAGCTAAAACATTCTAGTGACATATAACACAGAGAAAGGAAAACTACATCTAAGAAATTCTTCTTCTGATTCCGCAACTATCAATGGACATTCTGGGGAAATAAATTGAAATCATACTTGTCTTATAAAATATCGGGCTGCAGGAAATCAACATCTGAAAACTTATCTCAGCATTGCAGTATATCACAACCGTCTTCTCTAATTAATCCTTAGATGTAAAGGATTGTCTCTTTTGTGATAGCACGTTGTGATAGCACATTGAAAAACTTCTCTCCACTTCAAGTAATGCTATTGGTGCATACTTGAAACGAATGAAATGCAATGGAGATAAATAACTGGATATTTAGAGAGGGTTTACTGGGATCTCTGCTGGTGCCAATAACTTGAATACAACAGAAAGGGCCTTCTCACCTATTAGCTATTTAACCAGGATTAGGAGTGCGTATTAGAGGAAATTAGAATTTACGCTACACTCTGCTGAACAGGAAAAAGATGGTCAAAATAAGTTAGAGTTGCAAAAGCAAACGTTAAACGAAACAAAAATACTATAAATGAATCTTTAATTTAAAAAATACCTAAAGGCAAAAAGTACGAATAATAATGATAATACTAATAAATACTAAAACTAATAATCATGGATGAGCATCATCAGTGATCGATGATGATAATAATAAAGACTGCAATCATTAATGTTTGTGCTGTGTAGCTACAGTAAGTGGAGGTAGTATTCTACTCCAGCCAAAATTTCGACATGCAGATTTCTTCGGAAGGACAAATTTTAAGACTTGGATATTAAAAAATAAAACATTGAAAATTATCTATGTGTCCGTATCCTTGTGCGTGAACATCAAAACCCAAAGTAAGGGTCACTTATATAGCAAATCTGGTATTGAGGTTCAGCGCCCTCCAGGGATTCCACAGGAAGATAATAAAGAAAACATCTCTCATCTTGAACTTTCTGCAAGTTGTTTTCCCTCTGAAACTGGTGAACTGCGAGATAAAACAAAGTAACTACAGAAAAATATTGACATATTTTAAGCAAAAAAATGTTCTAAATTAAGTAGTTAACCATTTGAATGATGGTTGCTGCTCTTGGTTTTCATTGTAAAACGCTTACAGTTTGGTGATATAGGAATCTATTCACTTTATTGCCCCTTGGCCCTACAAGGAGAAGAGATTTAAAAAGCATCGCACAGCTTTCGAAATTTTTACAATCGCTGTAGCTTCTATTTATATATGCACAATAATAGGTTCAATGAGGCTAACTGTTTTTGTAAGTAACAAAAGAGTACAATTTTACAGGTATTACGAACAAGGAAAGTCATGAAAATGTCTGAGCATATGTTTTGTTTATTTATGTATTTATGTATGCATTTGTTTTCTCTCCAACCTACGTGAGGGAAAAATTAATCATTTTACTTCACCAAAAATCGGAAATTGAGCATTATTTGGCAAGATACACTTTAGACTTTACTAAGTAAATGAAAACACGCAGTTATAAAAAGCTGCGTATATGTGTGTATATGTATGTGGGACCAAAATAATAAATAAAACGCCGGAAAATTCAAGAATGCTTAAGATGTCTTAAAAACTTTGGTGGAAATCTTGCATGTTAAAGATCATATTCGCTAAAGAATTTTAATTAACATGATATATGTAGCTCTTGTGGCATTTGTCATTTTAGAGATATTCCTTAGTGTACGTTTCTACTTTCAAATACATGCACTTCTTTAGTTGCATAACAACGGTTGACTATTGCTTCCTTGTCTTGCAAAGACAATGCAAAAATCCAAGCAAATATCGCAACACCTTTTTATGGAAAAATCCGACTATCGGTTTACTTCATTGCATCGTTTTTATAATGAAATGTCTAACGATTGTTTATTTCAATTAACCACAGAATATTTATGGTTTGGTTTTTTTCTCTTCCATGGTCATTTGGGTTTCTCCTAAAGGCCCAAAATAAGTTTCTTTTGAAGAGTATGTATAGATGTACTGGAGAGTCCCAATACGTGTTATTACAGTGCAGTTCCAATATCCAAATTTTAGTTCGAAGATAAAATTTGTGCTGCCTAGCAAATGTAAGCGTGGAGAGGTTACAAATTTAGCACAGACAAATTAATAATGTGTGACAGGAGAGGAAAGTGCTACAAATTGGGAGCCAACGTGTTAAAATTACCAAACAATTTAGATTTCATAAATATTAACTGAACGATATTAATAAGTATGAGTTGTACACAAACATAGGAAGGTTTTGAATTACTAATAGGACTATAATTATCCAATTAGTGCATTACAGTACTCTGATTCAGATTGGCTACTGTTTGTAACCAAGGTTTTTGGATGCATAGATTCCGTTTCAAGTTTCTAATACTGCTTTGCATGGCACTCAATATATATAAACCGTAATAATTATTTAAAGATTTGAACACAATTCATTGGCATTTAGACGGAAAGTATCCATGGGTCAAATGTTTTGAAAAACTTATGCATCTATATGTTTTACCTCTTTCAAACATATCTATCCCTCCGGAAATCTTACGGATACGTTGTTATACACTGTTTTATAAGCATGAGAGATTCGCACCTTCTTCCTGCCGCCCACAGTTATCCCTTCTGGGGCAGAGCACGTGCATAGTATACTTAAGTGTGAGCTGTCAAGTACCCAGTAGATGAAAGTGAACTTAATTAACCATTAGGACTCCCGAAGTTTAAAATAACCATTGCGTAAACTTTAAACGCATTAATAGCTTTGCGACTCCTCCTTGAGGTACTTTGGCTCATTTTCCGATCTCCAATGTCCTGCTCCTGCTACCGGATGATCTAGTGGTGAACCATTAGATATTTTGATTGGCTTTGCGTAGAGTGTTTTGTGAAAAGATAACAGCAATTGACTGGTACAGTAAATAGACGTTAATGATTATGTATAAGGTAGTGTTTGAAAGTTTAAGAGTACAATATTAGCGTATCTTACCCCAAGAAACTGCATAAACATGAAACAGTCTTAGGTTCTAAATATAAATGATTTATATCATAACTGTACCTTATAGTTTGAAAATAACAACAATGAAGTGCCAGTTGCCATGAGTATCACAAATGCGACATCCGTTTATATCAACGGAGCGCTCTTTTCAGGTGTTACGAGCTATTTATTATAATCGGCAACTTAAAACATGAAAGAGAATATGCGGGATTTACAAAAACAATCTCTCATCAATTTAAGTTCCGTCAATTACGACTCTTTACACGCTACATTTTCAAATAGTGACCATTTACAACTTCCAGCAACTTCTGAATATAATTGATTTCCTATCACCCCAATTTCACTAGAACCTCGATTACTTTAGCTACATTGTCCAAAGTAATTGTTTCCGTATTGCATGACACCTGCCCAACGACATACTGATAACAAGGTAAACCCTTCCTTCTTCCACTGTGCAGTGATTTTAACATTCTCTCTCTCTCCCTCTCTTGCAATTCAAGGGTTACTCCGAAGAGAGAGCTATCTTAGCATCGAAAGTCAAGTTTACAGTGGAATACTGATCTATTCAGTGGATACCACTGATGGATGTTAGAAAACATATTCCTTTCAAATCCGATGTATTTATTTTCCAATGTGGGCATTCCTTCAGGTACTATCGGAGGTATTGAAGTAATTTATCAGCTGTAGTGCTAAAAACATTAACTAAAGTTATAGTCGGAAAATAACCATAATTAGATGGAAGTTTCACCATATACTTAACCCCAGATTAAAAATTATTTATAGTTAAAGGCTAGACCTCCTTTCGGGCCAGATATTCCATTGTCAACAATAATATATCCCTATCATTTCTCTGTAAAGTAATTAATCTTACTCTTAAATTATTCCAGTCAACATATCCTGCACACCATTGCGTTGCATACATCTTTTGCTCCAATGAAAATAAAAATTAATTGAAGCATAAATTATCTCATTTCCTTTGAAATCATTATTACAACGGAGAATGAAAATTCCTGCACTAATTTAAACCAGCATATTTTTTAATTCGAACACACTCTCGTAATTTTTATTTGCTTTTTCTGTTAACGTTTTCTAGGAAGTTATTTTAGGAATGCTAAGGACATAAATCAGGCATGCTGGCGTTATCGCCGGACTCGCTAACCTATGTTTGTAGGAATGCAGTTTCAAACCAGTTGGAGTACGCCATAAAACACTTTTCACTTTCTCTTTTAAGTAGCATACCTCTTGGACGTAAATAAACAAACAAAACGTTACATTTTTGCTAAGTTAAACAAAAATTGCGCTTGAATCTTCAACCGATACATTTTGTAACCTAAACTTACAACTTACACACATTTATATTAGCTTGTAAAACTAAGTATGATTTGCAATTTGATTCAACAAAAAAAAATTTCCTGTATATGAACACAAAGAATTACATAGCTCTATCATCGTCTTTGAAAAGGGAAACGCGTTGAAAATGTAGCCAATAGTCACCTTTCAGGAAAAGTAGGCGTTTATGTTTTGTTTATATCCATAACCTGCTTAAAACACATGCTCTGTTTGCAGTGTTGACGAGCTCTGTAGCCACTTTATGTCTACGAGAGTGTATTCAGAATATCCTTTTAAATAATTAATTATTTCAAAACCCATACAGTGAAATATAAATTACGTTGCGATTAACAAAGCTTCTTTATGGCAGCCAGATAAGACTGTAGTAATTTGTGTGCCGGTATCTTCACAACATAAAACTCCTGTCCAGCTTTGGTTTGTTTGTGGATAGCAATCCTCCTGCATTTACTGAGAGAATCTTGTGTCGATCACTATGTAACTTCTTCCTCCCTGTTAATGCTGAAAATATCGTATGTCACACATGTTTAATCCTCTTTCCAGAAACAAACCCTTAACTTCATACATCATTTTTGAATGAACGACGTATTTGTAACAGAAACTTTTTTTTGGAAATTAATTGTTCTTTTACACTAGCTGAGTGTAGGACACATTACGAAAGAGTAGAATAAAACTGAGAAATTAATTCCATAGCCGGGAGCACGGGTCTTCCGGTCTCCGTCCGGATGCTGTAAACCATTGAGCTACTATGGCCAACGTACTGACATGACATTAAATCCTCCAACTGACTCGTTATTTCCGGTAAACCACTAGGAGTTTTCATAAACACATGAAACAACTACCTTAATGGCGACTTACTATGCTGTAAATACTTTAAGGCCTGGTCTTTATAGTTCGGAACACTATTAGGTACAATTAATTTCTAATATTTACAATTAATTTCCATGGAAATTAGACGGAAACGAAACCGTCACCTATCCAGTGTGAGCCTGGCGCTTTAGAGCGGCGTCTGAATACATGTTTCCTTTGAGTACCATTGTTAAGTTGAAATATCTTATTTTCTGGACGGGCCGCACGTGTATTGCGGTACAAAAGGGAAATGCGCACCTTCTCCATCATAGTGCCTTTATGGAAATCGATATGGCGCCTTCCTCTTTTGCCTTTTCCTCTTCCCTCTGGCCTATTCTTCGTTATTGTCCTATTCATCTTCTTTATGGACGTCTAAAACTTGTTCCACCAGCATGGTAATTAAGTACAATTTTAGACATTCTTTCCTGGGGCGTCTGCCAACCATTATGGTCGGAGGAGCCTTTTTATAGCTAACCTCAAGATTTTTGCTCGAGGTATGCATCACGGAGGGCTAGTAATTGCTGCCTATGTAGGGACTTTTAGTACCGAAATTTGTAAAATATGGAAAAATACGCCGAAGGTTATGTAAACATTGCACACACTCTTAGAGGTAAGCGATTTTTGTTCACTATTGTTATCTTTCTGATACATAAATTTGTTAATTTGGAATTTTCGTTTTCTCTACTACGAGTTGACAAAGTATTGTATTATAAAAAAAATTATGCTGTGATTTCCATTCAAATATATTGGAAATCCACTTTATTCGGGAGGAATTTTGAATTGTACTCCACAACTGGCAAACATCAAGCTACAGACAACATATTACCGCACAAAGGAATACGAACAATTTATTTCGTACTGCTTTTGTCTCGCATTAGCTCTTATCCACAAAGCATATTTATTGGTTTATGTTATACAATTGATTTATATATACACGTTTACAATATACATTCCTGATAAGAAAATGCTGAAATATATCACTTGAATCATGCCTTAATATGATTTTGATCTATTCAGTAACGTATACTTTCACGTATAGAAGATTTGCCGTACCACACTTTTGTTCGTGAATTGGTAGAAATAAAACTAAATGGTAGTCAGTCCAGTAGCACAGTGCAATTTACGCTTTCTCTGATGCCACTACGAATTAATTACTAAAGTAATGCAGGAGTATGACGTTTTTCTAGTGATGTACATAGTTATTACTAAGGCAGCATTTCGCGTAATTCAAGCGAAATATTGAATACACAAAGTTAAAACTAAAATATTCCTTTTTAATTTATAATACGTCAAAGGGAAGTAAATGTTTAACTTAAGAGGGTCCGTCCGAAAGCATGTTAAGTTATAAGCCAGAAGCATACTTTAGAATTTTAAACTCATTATTGAGTCCGATTCTCTAAGAAAGTATCTAATAAACATTTTTGTCTTTGGACTGAAAATGAGCGAAAGAGCTATCTGACTTTGGAGGGAGTGGTCGTGATGTTTACCCTCTTTCCCTTACTGATATTTTTCTCAAAAAATTATAGACATCTATACTAAATTAGCTATTCATATATTATCGGGATTTTAAATTTTGTAGTATATGTACATATTTTTTTTAAGTTACGTCCACCCCAACGTTAAGTTCTATCGGTCGGTGAATGAATTGGGTGAAATGGTGCTCAAATGAGTCCAGGGTCCATTGAGCTTAGAGTTACCCGACATTTGTCTTGAAGGATAAGGGAAAATCACGGCAAAATCTTATCCAGGTAACTCACCCTGACCTAGATTCGAACTCGGGACCTCTTGAACGTGAGGCAGACATGCTACCATCTACGGTACCGAGGTGGGCAGTTTATGCACATATGTACACTTTTTAATACAAAAAGATGATAAATATAATTTGGATCCGTTTGTCTGCCAAAATTCTTCGGCACGTTTTACCCGGTTGTAATTTTTCTTATTTTTAGCACACAAGAAGCTGCGTGTGCAGTATGATTAACTGGGCACGTGTTATGCCAGAAACATATTCAAGTTTGCTAAGTATATAATCATTTTAAAATCTAAATGTTAAAAATGAAAGATATTTTTAGAATCAGTTTATTTGAAATGATATTCCCTAGCAAACCTATTTGTAACTAAATAAGAATTTAAATATTACTGTCTAAACGTTTAAGCTTGCATTGAAAGGGGAACTTTTTATAAAATAGCTTAAATTTGTGTTTTAAAGTGTGACTTAACTAACCTTAAACAAGATTTCCAACCAAACTTCTCTGTTCAGATATAAAGTGTAGTAAAATTTCAAAACATAAAGAGTACTTCGGAGTTTGGATAATTCTTCGAATGGACCTTTCAAGGTTTTACTTAAGTTTTAAAGTAAAACAGAAACGTGTACAATGTTTTATTTATTAGACTAAAATGAGGTAGGTTATCACTTAAGTACCTACAAAACTTGAGAATGTACATTCTATCTCCGCCATGTTAAATTTGACATTTTCAACGTCCCTTTTCTGAACAACTATGAATATTACAGCAATGCATTTTTTACACTATTGGACAATTAAACAACATTTTTGTAAGCATATAACATTAAAATTGTAACTAATAACTTTCTTTAATAATACTTTTTGGTACACCTGAAAAGAAAAGAAAATTATCAGTTTCCTAGATAATAACATCTAAATACTGAAAGAATTTCAGTTTATAAGTATATGTCAGGGAAATAGTCAGTGAAAATTTCATCGCTGTAGGATAATTAGTTTCAAATAAAAGGTGTATAAGGCTTACAAAAACAAAAGTTATGGGAAAATGAGTTTAAAGTTTTACAGTACTCAAAGTCAATTAAAACAATCCTGCCCCATACTCAATGTTGTCATGATCCTCTCTACTCCTCTTGTTCCTTCTGTTCTATCTAGCACTTTTATAGATGTCTTCTGCCTCCATATCAGCCTTGGAAACACGATATTGGTCCATTTCTTTAAAAAATGTTAGAGCTAGAGGTACAACACAATCATGTGGAGTTGAATCCCCTAACCTAACACTTTGATCATCACTAGGTGTTGTTCAGTTTTCAAGTCCTTAGTTATTTTCACAGTTTTCATTATTTATATTCACCTATTTGTTTCTACCAGGCCCTCCAGACCTTTTTCTGAACACTTTAGCAGAGGATCTAGCCATTTTCCTCTTTCAATAACAAAACACACGTTTATAACCATAAAGTGTCAATAAAAACAAGTGAATGAGCAAGAACAAGCAGGTTTTCCAACAGCTGAAGGCGTAAAATGCAGAAGAAATATCTCTGAACATAAAATATCAGAGAAAGCTTTAAGAGGAGCCAGAGAGTGAAAAGGGGGCGTGAACTACTCTGTAGCAGGTGATGTAAACACACTTTTATGTCATTTAAATACGTTTTTGGTGCAGAACAAAGTTATATTCATATAAACATACTTCAAGCCATGAAAATAAGCAAAAAATGATATTTTCATCATTTTTAAAGTATCTTCTCCCCTTAATGAAAGAAATCGAAGTATTTATTAACATACTAAGAAAATACAACGTAGGATAATATTTTTATTCAAATGTCATCAATATAACAAGCATTCGGCTGTTGGACCATGCTGAAGGAACTTTTATTGGCGCACGTTGGGCGTAAAGTTGAAGAAGACTCCTTTATTTATCCAATTTGGGATGCCAATTTCGTGAAGGGTGTATTCCCCAAGTCTATTTTATCTTTACTATTATGTGTGATAAATTGGATCGTGAATTTGACAATGGTGTTTAAGTTTGAGCCACGTTATTATGTCTATTAAAGTTTTGTTGGGATTATATTGTTTTGTCTTCTTTACTAGCATAGCACTGATCGGCGAGCATTGATGATTAATTTCTAATAGATAATCATGGATCCATGTTATGCTTCACTTTTATTGGTGAAATAATACTTTCCATAATTGTTTAAATATTATTATTTATTCCACAAGCACAACTAATAAACTGAGAATACAGTTATGCACATCATTCTGAGAAGCACGTCTTCATCACAGAGGAAACATTCTTGTAGCCTCTGTAGAAGAATTTTCGGTTTCTATAGTTACCAACAAACAATAATCTAATCGATTTCTAATCTATAACTACGTGACTTATTTCCTTTATCAATAACCAAATTTATATTCCATTAAACAAACACATAATACTTCTAAAATTTTACTAACGTTCCATATTTATTGAACAACTCTTGAGGTTACTTGTAGGTTATCAGCGTTTTAAACCACGTTTGGTAACCATCTTCTTGTCATACTCAAGAGGCAAAAACGGACACCCTGTATGCCTTTCGTGTTAAAACAAATTACATCTAAACGCGTGTTTGTAATTTAAACTGATGGACCATGTTAAAATCAAGCGTCAGAACATTTGTATTATTAGGAAATCTGAACAGGCTTCTGGTGAAACCGTGTCCCTGAAGGATAGGCACCGGTTTCAGATTTGCAGCCAGTGCTCCCTAAGGAGATCTCTGTGCCAGTTTATCCCATAGGACCTGGTAATAACAAACAGTTCCCAAGCCGTCACTGCTGATTTCAAGATACCAACCACCCTTCTCCATCTTCCCCTGCTAGTTAGCGAGCTGGTATTTACATAGGTCACTCAAATGAAAACGGGGACGTGGGAGCACACAGCTTGATTATTGAGCATACAACAAACACACAGAGAAGCTGACTAATAAACTCTAGAAGCTCACACTAATATAGACTTAGTTTTTATTATTATGTTTTCCAATAACAGCTGTTCTCTTACCCGAGCAGAATATCGAATCCAGGACCACTGCATCGAGTAGCTGACGTTAATCAGTTTGGAAAAACGTGGGGTGTGTACTACTGATAACTGATGCATATGACAGACAACTGCTGCATGAATGGTTAAGTTAAGGGCACTGGGAGGTTATTTTTACCCAGTCAAGGCTAATTTTAACCAATATTAAAATTTTATCATATAGAAAACTAAACATTATCAGAAATTGAAATTCAGTATGCTTACTGTATAAGGATGTGTGAATTTAACTACTGTATAATATTTAAATTAAGTTCACATAAGTCCATGCAAAAGGGGCATAAATAGTACCGTGTGTCCTGAAAAAAATATTGCATCCTATATTTCTGATGCACCTTACTTGTAGGAATTAAAAGCTACATGCACCAAGGTTTTTCCTAAATAACCTAAGATACAGTTTTATAATATCAGCTAAATGAAAATCACATATAGTTTATTCTATACATATGAAAAATTAATTAGTTTTGAGTAAAAATGATAATATTTTCAAGGGCTGAATATTTGTGTTCATCCATTTTATAAATCACATGACTATGAGTGTTAGCCGAATGTGTTCAAGGAATATTCACAAATAGCCACTACAAATTTTGTGTCATTATCTTTTTTATAGTTTTTGAGAAACATGCACTTAAAGTATGAAAAATCGAGGTTTTGGGAAATCACGATCAAAGATTAAGCACCATTCTCAGGAAGTGGGCATATCATGACGCCGCCATGTTTAAATTGACGAATTAAAGGACTTTAAAACCAGCTGACAGCCTATGTTATATATCATTTTATACCTATCGACCTCCCAGTGCCCTTAAGTGACTAAACATTTTGTTTCATTGCTTTAATTCAGAAAATGATATAAGAGGTTTTTTCCAATAACGTTTACTCTCCATACTTCTTTTATTATATATTACATGTGCTCTAATGTTATATCTTTAAATATTACGAGTACTTCCATATGACATAAGAATTCGCAGTCACAAATTCTTAGGTCAGTTCTTATGGCGTTAGGAGTCTGTATGAGATTATGAATTTGTATGGGACTGTAGTCAGTTTTAAAGCACGGTATACCAAAATTTTAAAGCTTTTCTTTAAATAATGAAAACCAAAAATGCAGTGTGTTACTCCGTTTCCATTTAAACTTGAGCTATGTTATTTACATAGAACTTCAGAGACTTCACGTAAATTAAAGAAATACTCTTTATTTGACGTAACCGTATTTTAAATAGATTGTAATTTAATTAAATTTTTAATAACATTTTAGTAGAGAAAATAAACACATTAAAATATTCTGCTTGTCAAGGGTAATTTTTTGCAGAAGGACATTCCTAAAAGCTAATTAAATTTGAATTTTCTAAATTTTGAACTATGATTAAGGTTTCGAGTCTCTAGCTCATTGGGCAGTTAGTTTAAAATGGATAAAAGCATTTGTGCCGTTAGTACTGTAACAGACCAGAAAAAGGAAACAGAAGTAGCATGACGCCTTATACTGGCTTGAAAACTTCACTATTTCTATCAACAAGTAACAGAGAAATAACGAGTTTAGGACTTAACAAGTGTGACGTATTTACATGTAACTTAATGATAAATTCACTAAGTGTCATTTTTTCCTTGGGTAAGCCAAAAGGAGATGTCCCATTTAGTTTTAGATGGAATTCCCCAGTGGTGGATATACGGCAAGTGCTTTAACTCCTGGATTTAATACTTAAATCAGCAATTATTGTGTGTTTCAATTGGGAAGGTGTTTATCCTTAAGCGCTACTAGGTAAGCAACCAATCGGAGTACTGCGGTGTTGTCCTAGTGCATTCCCTATAAGTGGTGTGTGACGATCGGCCAATAAATCAATCTCTAATAAATATATTCGCGCTAAGCCAAAAATTCAGACTTTGAAAAAACTGATCCATGAGGAAGGAGAGAGTAATGTATTTAACATAACCGTAACCCCCCCCCCCATATTTTTAGTTCAAATAGTTTTCCTAATACAAATAAATAAATTAGATACCATTGATTTGTAACAATGAATTGCGAAGTAAGCACTGTAGTGAATATCATTATCTGTTGGCATGTATGCGTGAAAGTATATATTTGAAATTTCTCTGAGCTGAAGCGTAAACATTTGACATGACGTAATAAAAGAAACATACACTTTGAATAAGCCAAGGTGTTAGTTAATTTCGATGAGAGGAAAGAATACATTTCCTGCCGGTCTCGCAGAACATCTCTGGTCATATCTCTGTTTATGAATGGTTCGTAATCTCTATTTACTCAAGAGAGTTCAAAGGAGCATTATTCTGTTACCCTTCCATGAAAAAGTGGATCAGCTGGATCAATGAGACGATCCAGCTTCCCTCACTTACTACTGCTAGAAAAAGTAAATTGAATTAATGTGGGTTTAAATTGTGTTTTAAACAGAAATAATACTTTTAAAGTGACTGACGTTGAACGACTTATTCACCAGAAAATTGATGGAACACAACAAGACTGGGAAAACTACGTGAGACATCAGATAAAGTACAAGAAGACGACTTTTAGAAAGAAATAGCACGTAACGAGATTTTGGAACCTATCATCATAAATTTGAAGTTCTAAGACGTTGAAGACAATGACACTGAGGAATGATACGTTAACATAAGTAACATTCACAACTATACGGATGGACCGCTGGTAGTTTCAATGTATTATAAAAATAGGTAATTCATAAACTATAATTAACTTTAAACTAAATATTTAAATCATTTGCCTGATATACGCATATTAATGTTGAAATTATGATTTCATCAACTGAATTATTATAAAACTTTGGAAAATTCTGTTTGCGTTCCCTTATATCTAGCGCCACGAACACTCGCAGGTGTGCGAGAGAAAAGGAAATATAAAAAGAGTGGGGATAAGAGTGAAGGCTCTAACGCACCTGATTTGCTACAGGCGAGAACTCTTCCCATTTTAAACACAAATATGTGTCTCAAAGATAATTAATGTGTTCGGCATACAAATCGTGTATATGTTAAGATTAAAACTGTTGGGACCTTCGATTTCCTGGTGTTATATTACATAATATTTAGGTTGGTGAGACTACGGGACGGGAACCGGAAGATCCGTGGTTCAAATTGCTGCTATGATATTACGTATTTTAGTCTGAGTCAAAATTCTCAATTTTATTTTACACGGTTTGTGAGGAATGAAGAAGCAATTCACAACCATGCGACAGTTAGGAAGTATTCCACTACCCAAAAATTCGATATCAACATTTCACTGGCAAACGTTTATATGCACCCTCATTTCAAATTTACGTTCTCAATATAGCGAGATGCGTCACGATGGTTAAAAAAATTCCCAGTCGAAACTAAGAGCTTAAAACATAGTAAGTTTAAAATCTAAACCAATAACGAGAAACATCTCAGATAAAATCTCCGTCCTTCACATCAAATTGAGATAAATTGGAAATGTTTGGCACTTTTCTATGCCGAAAAACTAACTGCATTACAGTTTACTAGTTATTGAAAGTCTTTCAGAATGAAGAGAACTTCGGAGGCTATGCCATAAAGAGCTCAAGATCTACATTGTTCATCAACATTTCTTAAACTTACGGTAATTTTACAAATAAGTTACCCTTTAAAAATCAAACGTTTTGTTCAATTTTTGCATCTAAAGGGAAGTTTAAGTTGCAATGTTTTTCCTAAAAGTTTATTGATGACGAGATTCTGAGCTTAAATATAAAATGTACTATACCCAATTTTCATTTATGAATAGAGCTGTTTAAAAATAGACGGCGATTGTGCGTGGGCACCCACTTGTACACATACAAAACCGTGCATTTTGTATAAATGCTTGTTTGGGATTCAGGTTATCTACAAATATATATTTATGGTGAAATATCTGTAACGAAGTTTTGCCTGGAATACAGTACATACTGTGAGTAGTATTTACTGTGAGTAGTAATAGAACAATTAAAAATCATATAATGCATGGGTACTACTAATTGTTGTGTTGTTATCTTTTGCGTAACATAACATTCAATCTTTTATTTATTAAACTAACAATATATTTATTATGCCGTTACATTTGCCGCAATTAGTGACAACTTTGTTGTCAAATGCAATTTATTCCTCGTTGATAAATCTGCTACACATCGGTGAATAAAATTGGTTTTCTCTTTTGTTATACTTGGGTGAAGAATATAAAACATTAACCAAGTTCAGAGTAAATTAAATGGAAACTAATAAGTGAGCCATTTGAAACGAGCTGCCGGCTACTTAACCACGTAGAATTAAACTTTCTGCGAGGCTTAGCACTGAATCTAAAGCTTTGGAATTGGTAGCTGCTAATTTATGAAGTTTCATTTAATGTATGCCATGAAATAATTTTACAGAATAATAATAAGGAACGAAACAGTTGTGATTATGTCAATTGCCAAAGCAATGTTGGATTTATTTATTTATGATTACTACTGATATGTTTGAAATGATGAGAGTTTTGTTTTATAATTGGTATAGGTTATAGGTGGCCATGATCGAATAATATAGGTCACAAACTGTTAAAGAGAATGTTAATATCCAATTTAGATAAATGATAAATTAACTAGAAGAATAAAACAGAAAAGAAAATTGTTTTTAAAATGTTATATATCGAAAATTAGAAAATTATATAATTCAAAATTAATATTTTGACCACAAGATAGGGTGATGTAGATTATAATAATTAGTTACCACGGTGATAAGAAAAATCAAAAAGTGATGAGGGGAAGATAGAGTCTTCCGTGTCCTGATCGAAAAGTAAGCAGACACATGTGCCAATTATTGCATGAACTGCACATAATCAGAGTTGTATTAGATTATATTTGATCATCATAGACGTTGTGAATTGCAGACAATTTAAATTAAAGGAAAACTTGGAACCAATATTCTTTATTATTTCCTTAACATTGAATTACACAATCCAAGTATCCGAGATCACTATTCAGAGAAGATCTCGTGCAAACCGGAGCTACAAAGGACACCACATCGTGAGCATCCTCACGAGTAAATCTTCATTCCTTACCATCAATATATTTGTAGTAATACTGCTACAAATACAACTTCGAGAACACCATCCCACCATCTTCCCAAAGTCGGCCATAATTCCGGTTGCGGAAATATAACTTAAGGGCCCACCTCCGTAGCGTAGGTAGCATGGTGTATGCCTGTTCAAAAGACTTCGAGTTCGAATCTCGGGCACGGTGAGTTATCGGATGATGTTCATCCGGTGTTTTCGTTTATCCTTAAAGATGGATGTCAGGTAACTACAATGTCCAGGCATTCTGGACTCATTTGAGCATCATTTTAACCATTTCATTAATGTATGATATCACCTAACCTGTTAAAAGATTGCTAAATAAAACGATCCTCAAGTGATCACAGAAAAAGCTCACAACGACACACGATATTTAGAAACAATTCATGTCTATCGCTTCCAGAGTTGCTAATCTTTATTGCATCTTAATCACAACTTGTACTCTTGCGAATCGCGAAATTCTGAAAATCACTTTCATTTCCCATGTTCACAACCAGATACATGCTTTGTGTTTGACACTAATTGACTCTTATTGTTATTATTTACTAAATGTAGGTGATTTAGAAGTTAATAACATTTAGATGGAAATTATAAACAAAGAAGGTGAAAGAAACATCATAAAAGAACCACCAAGAAGGTTGAAAATGTAAAACGAAGTGTTTCACAACTTGTAAAACGTTCTACAAGGTTCATCCAAGGTAGTTACAAAATTAGACCTAACATATGTAAACGAATCAGATTTATTCAGATGCTTATTTAGCCATGATGGAAGTGTTCCTATATAACCACGTTATTGAAATACTGAACAATTGAGCCATTTTATAAAGAAAGGAAAATCCGATGCATTAATTAGAATGTAAAACCTATGTAAAAACTATGTTTGAATACCAGCTGTTCCTTTTCTTTGTATCTTATTTCAGTAAAGAACTTTATATCACGCGAATCAGAAATTAAAGGCAACGGCAGAAAAGATAGCGATTAATCTGCTGTCATCTGTTAAACACTGTTGCATGATCGTTACCTACATTATGGAAACAAAGGTCGATCAGATGCCGTTAAGCAAAGCCTTAGAATCACTGAAGTTTATGACGAAATGTTTGCAGAGTTGCTGGAAATATCATAGTTGTGTTTATTTATAAAAGGATTGCTTTAATGTAGAAATTAGATATTGATCTTTCAGTCACGATAACGTCTTCATTGTAACGGTTCTGATACGAAAACCAAATAGTATCCGCAGACGTTTGAAGATAGGTTACATTTACAGCTTCTAGGTTTTTCGTAGTCGTTTAACGATCAGTTAATAATCTTTATTGCTACATTTCTTACATTTAAAGGTACGCCAGCGTTAAATCATATTTAACGATGAATAAATTGGTTGAAATAATGCTCAAATGAGCCCAGTTCATAGGACGTGTGATATTCACTTTTCAGCAAAGAGTTTTATCTAGATAGCCCACTCTATCCGAGATTCGTACTTAGAAACTTTAGAGTGTGAGGCAGACAAGCTACCACCTACGTTACCTAAGAGGACTTCCCATTTGGTCATTCCAGTTACGAAGTATTACAAATGAACTATTGAACAAAATAACCTTTGTGTAACAATCACAAAACTTTTTCAATTAGTTTCACTAAAGGTCATATATACCATAAATTATTCACCTGTACTTACTGTAAATTTGGGTTCTAGATTATAACGGATTAAGATATAATTTGGATGTTTTTCAAAACAGAAGATGATGTGTGAATACAGACGAATACAAAGAGTGGTTTTGAAGCTGTATAGCATTGTTCCTAACCTAAACACAATCACACAGATACACTATAATATTCTGCAAAGCCTTGAAATTTTGATCGACAGAATTGACCATTTTAATCACTCTACATAAAACCATCGAAGTGTAAAGATGCCGAGTTACTCATTTTATGAAAGTACATAATCTACAGGATTTAGCATTGTGATAGGAAATAATGCGTTTAGTGGGATAAATTCCAATATTTCAAAGCAGAGAAAGGTTTTTATTATTTTCTAAAAATTATTGTCGCTCTGATACTATGGACAGGAGAGAGAGAGAGAGAGAGAGAGAGAGAGAGAGAGAGAGAGAGAGAGAGAGAGAGAGAGAGAGAGAAAGAAAGAGAGAGGGAGAAGTATCATTGCTCCAGAGCACCGAGGCACACATTTACAAGAATTCTTCGATATCGACAGAAAAGGTGAGAATAATTAACCATTTTCCATGCCTCGCGCCTTTTGCAACGAATTATTCAGCCTCAGTTTCTAGGTAGAGTATGAAACTAATGGTGAAATAATACGGTGCCTTTGTTCTGTCACACTTGTGTCTCCGTAGGGGAGGGCATCCATTCCCTTCAGCTGCTGTGGTGCGAGCGCTACGGACCCTTAGCACTCGTGGTACTTCTGACGTTACTAGAGGAACGTCGGGCCGAACTGCCGAGCCCCTGCCGTATTAAAAGTAAGGATCTACTCCCATTAGTCCCGGATCCGTAGGACCAGAACCCGGGCCTCTCGGGTATATTTACCGTAGGACAGTACCTATTTTATAAACTGGCCCCCGCCCCGCTGCACATGGCAGACGGGACGGAAGTGGATACGCCACTTACGTGCCAGTCCTTAACGAACCAGCTACCAAAAACCTTGGTAGGGCCGCCAGTGATCTAGCACACCAACTACTAGCTCTGTAGGCTAGTACCCGGGACTTATGAGGCAACCCTCTAACCCTCCGGGCGGCCGAAGCCTGGCCGGAGGTACCCAATTTCCCGTGGGTGGCGGGAACACACTGGCCCCTCGAGTCCAACCCAATCCGAACAGGTTCCAAAGGGAGGGGCTCGAATGTTCGGCCCGTGGTTCCTCTAGTAACGTCAGAGGTACCACGAGTGCTAGGGGTCCGCAGCGTCCGCACCTTGGCAGCTGAAAGGGACGAATCCCTCCCCATACGGGACCCCTGCCGTATGGCAGTTGTTCGGATTGGGTTGGACTAAAGGTCGCAGTATGCTCCCGACACCCGCGGGAGATCGGGTGCCTCAAGCCAGGCTTCGGCCGCCCGGATGGGACAGAGGATTGTCTAAAAGGTCCCGGATACTAGCCTACAGAGCTAGCAGAAGGTGTGCTAGATCACCAGGCGGCCCCACGGAGGTTTTTGGTAGTCTTGCCTGAGGGGTTGACGCGCGTAAGCAGCGTATGTGCTTCCATCCGTCTTGAATGGGTGGGGGGGCTTTTTAGACTCAAGTTATTGACCCAAGGAAAGAGCCCCGGAGTTGCCCATCGCTCCTGTGTATGTAGAGGCCGGAGTCTCTGAGCTCTCGGGTAGACTTGTGTTGAACATTGGTCACTGCTTTGTATTAGAGTGTAGAAGCTGATTATAGAATAGCTCCAAAACATACCTAGAATAAGAATTATATTAGCAAAATTTATGTGAGCCCGTGAGAAAGAAAGGAGTAACTGCATAGTATTTCACTGTCAGAATGCTCTGAACAATAGTGAATTTTTCGGAATTGCTAAATGCTACAGGACATATCATTGCCTTATACGGGCTTAAACGTATCATTAGTAAGATTTTATTCACTGCATATGGCTTTGAGGTTAAACAAAGTTGAATAAACATAAAAGAGGCCTTGAATTGTTGTTTAGAAGTAAACTGAAGTCGAAGTCCTTATAATCACTCATACCCTGGACGAATACCATATTTTAATAAGTGCAAATGAAAGAAGTTACATGTCTTCACATAGAAGTTTGTTAGAAAGTCGAAGAACATACTCTAAATCTTCATCCACATGCTCTAAGAACGTCTAACATGAAATTTGTTTAGACAGTTAATCAGTACCAATAATAAGTCCGTCGCAATGGCTATAAGTAATAAGCACAACCATTATTAAAGCACCCAGTAATGTTCAATCTTCGCTTAGATTCGATTTATTTCCTCAAGTTAATTAAGTTCTTCAGTGCTATATGAAAATTATTCAAATGATTAAACATTATATATATATATATATATATATATATATTAGGAGTAGCTCTGACCTCAATTTTTAGCTATAGTACGAGGGAATTAAATAATTGCTCCTGTTTCAAGATATATGGCGTCGCTAAGGGAAGTTTGTGTTATCATCATGTAGTGTCATTTATTACACTTTTCAAAACAATTTAGGTGCCGATTCACAGGTTATTTTGGATTTTACAGACATTTAAATGAGTGTTTAAAGATGTTTTATGCTTAAATGGAAAAAGGGCATTATGGTTCACTGATTCACCTTTTACTTTGAGATGGGAAAACTTTCGAATACTTAAAAGCAAAAATTGGATGCTGTTTATGGAGACCTTTTTCCATTTATGACAAGTTAGATATTTGTTTAATGAACTTAAACGTTATGCAACATTCGTAACTTATCAAGGAAGTCAGTGAAAAAGTCCACGATATGATTCTCGCTGACCGTCGAACGAAAGTTCTCGATGTGGCAGAGGCCATAGACGTATCGTAGGGAACGACAATACATATTTTGCAGAAGAGGTTGCAAATAAGAAAGCGATCGGCCCAATAGGTTCCACTTTCGCTCACAGTTGACAAATAGGTGCGGATTACTACTCTGAAGCCGTTTTAGCGAAATCCGAATGGCATTTTGTGTCGAGTTGTCACTGTCGATGAGACCGGGATTCAACATTATACCCAGCAACAATCAAACCAATCGTTTGCTCCAGAAGAATCTGCCCCAAACAAGGCAACGATGTAACCATCGGCCCAAGAAGTGATGGCGACGACCAACTTTTGTTTTTACGCGAAGGATGTAATGCTTATTGACTTCTTATTACCCATTTCGTCAATAAGTTGAAGGAATCATGGACCCAGCACAGACAAGTTCCTATGAAGTTAGATGGCTTTAATTGTACTATCCTTTTTGGGTTAGAAGATATCCACCACTTGATTTTTATTATTGTCAAATAGGAATTTTACTTTTATTTTTATGCTCCCATATGGCGAAGAAGAAAGTTATGTTTCACTACGATAGTGCCCCAGGACATTCATCCGGAGTTGCCGCCGCAAAACTGCATGAATTGCTGCCACACCTATCATATTCTCCTGTTCCCAAACACGAAGAAATGGCTATAAGGAACAAAATGTGGATCAAATGAGGTCAAAATGGAGATAGAGGAGTATTTTGCAGAGCTTGAAAATTCCTACCTTTTTGGAGGAGTTAAAAATGACTTTTGAGAAGTGTATATGGCTAAAACAGGACTGTTTACAGAAATAAATAATTTTTGTTTCTAAAAAAGTTGCTTCATTCCTAACACAGGTACTTACTGAACCGTCCTCCTAGTAGACAAAATACAAATTAGAAGATTTCCAGATATTGCTTTATCAATTTGATTTCTCAGTTCATAAGATCTCAAACTGGTCTACCTTCAATTGTCTTAAATGCACTGCCTACACCACACCTGAAGACACATACTACGAACAAAGGGTAAGTTTGGATTGCTGATTATCACAAGAGAATTAATAGAACCAGATAAGGGCGGGGATAGAAGCAATTTGATTGCCCATTGCAATTATTAACCACCGTTTCTTATTATGGCCCATTTCTCTTTCTTTAGAGAGGGAGAGAGAGAGAATGGAAGAGAGAAGAACGTCTATATTTGATGCAATAAAGCAAGTAGAGCTACAGATCTGCTGTTAGGCACACTTTCCATTACCAGTAGGATATTTAAAATCTTAAAAATGTCCCCAAAACCAACATAACTACCATTTTTGCTTTAAGTGGCTATAAAGGACGAGTGAATGCTTGTTTCTATTAAGAAAATAAGCTCACTATGCCATTATGTTTTGATGTAACAGCTGTAGTTTACGTGCAAGTGTTGTTGCAGACCTTGCAGGCGTAGGAAAAGAGCGTGTGGGAGTTTAGAAGTTTAATGAAGCAATGCTCAACTCGGCTCTTTGGTGTTTTCCCTTAATTGGTAGCGTTCGTGAGTTGAGATAAACCAGACATCCTAATGTCGCGATCGTTTAGCTACTGTTAGCTTGCTGCAGATGCCTCCACTTCTTTTGTTTTACCCTAGCTAAGCTGGTTCCGCAATTATCCTACCCATGCAAAACTTCAAACACTAAGGTTTTTCTCCGTTGAAAATAAACGGTTCAAAATGCTAACCGGTGTTGAATAAACTAACAATTTTGCAATAGCAGTTAACCTGCCTTTCAAGTTAACAGATTTCAGTACTTGATAAATGCAATTTTTTTCAACGGCTTGTAAGATTTTCATGTGTGTTTTCTACCTTGCTTCGATTGTCAATCATCTTTAACAATAATAAGCAATCGCACCTACATGGCTCTCTAACTCTTGCATTAATTACACTGGGCAACAATGAAAATATTTTGGGCTTAAAAATAGTGAACTTACATGTATTTCCATCTTCTGATTAACAATGCCCAATAAAAATGATAGCTTTGGTTTTGTTTTGAAGATACAGTGACATTTCCTTTTTAGAGTGAAGATTTTAAATATGGGGGAATTTTTGTGGGTGTTGGCACACCTGTCAAGTAACAAAACACAATCAGAGAGAAAGTTTGGAAATTAAGTGATACAAAAGTTAAGGAAGGCATTTTTGTCGGACCACAAATAAGAGAACTTGCAAAGGATCCTACATTTGACCAAATTTTAGAGGGAAACGAAAAGGTAGCTTGGGAAGCCTTCAAGGGTGTTGTTCATGGATTCTTAGGCAACAAAAGAGATGACTACTACAAGCATTTGGTGGCAGTGCTCCTGCAAAAATACCGTAACCTTGGATGCAACGTGTCCCTTAAGATCCATTTTCTGCACTCCCACCTAGACTTTTTCCCTCCTAATTGTGGAGCTGTTAGTGATGAACATGGGGAGAGATTCCATCAGGACATTTCTGTTATGGAACAAATATATCAGAGCCGTTGGAATGAATTAATGCTTGCGGATTACTATTGGTCTTTGTATAGGGATTCTGCGGAACTCCATCACAAGAGGCAAGCTAAAAGATAACGAAGTCAATATTCCACCACATGATTCTCTTCAGACACGACTATCTGCGAAGTATTTAGATCTCTTGGCATGCAACTACCAGTTTCATTGTTGTTAGTATGTATGTAATTAAAATGTATCCTTTTCTCTCAATCCGTTAACATGTAATACTTACACCTTGTGTATATCATAGAAACTAGAACTAATAAAAATTTTTCACTGTCATATCTGTTCTTCTGAACTCAAAATTAGTAGGAATTGCCTCATGAAGTGTTCCAAACAATCAACAATTATTTTGTGTCGCCCAGTGTTACTATTACAGACTCTTGTTCTTATATCTGTTTTTAGTTAATCTAGGTAGGAATTTGAAGAAATTGTTCAAAATATTCCCTTATCAGTAGCGTGAGAATAAAAGAATACACGATACTTAAGCACTACTCACGTCTTTTGAGATATGGTGGCTATGTGATTGATGTGAAAGGCAAAAAGAAAAAATAACGCCTTTATATCTGAAACAAAGGTTTAAGTATTGGAAAACTTAAATCATTAACACAGTAAAATCTCAAAAATAGTTAACTCCGTAAAAATGTGTTTGCAAATGATGTGCCAAATTATGTATTATATATATCAAAGTGGCTCTCACTATAGGTAATTTAATTTGGATCCTTAGAGCCGTTTTGGGAAAAAAATTGGAATATTGGAAAACAATTAAAGCGAAGTAAATTTGGCATTGGGATATTTTCTTTAAAATCGTTGTTTCGTGTGCCGTTTGGTATTTACATGGGCACAAAGTTTCGTATCTGATTTTTATTTTCATTCAGGAAGTGACGGGATACAAGGTTTTGGATTCGAGAATTTTTAGTTGTATACAATACTCCCTCTGTTACTGAAATACATAACAAAACATTAAATATATTTTAAACCCTAAAATGAATTCAGCTAAACACTTTCAGCTGGATAGTTTATAACCTAATATTGAAGGCTATATAAAATTTGTATATAGAAACGTCGTTCAAATTTATTTTATGCTGCTTGTAGTAGTGCTACTCGCTGAATGTGCCATAAATACCAAGTATCTTTGTTGTTACAGAGTGCAGGATTAGTTTATTATGTCCAAGCATAAAAAACTAATTATCTTATCACTTATCCACAAACAACTTCCTACAATTTATAAAACTGCTTTTACTTTTATGCGTTGTGTGACAATATAAGCACCAGAATAAGCTTGAAAACAACATATATCGATTCACAAATTTTTTCAAGGTATTTCATGAACATTAATCATTTGTTATGTTCGAAGCCTATGACTGCAAGTCATATAGAAAATCTGTACTTCCTTTATTTTTAGTTATTGGAAAGAAAAAATAAGATATATAATGAAGGCTGCAACAATGGTATTTGCTTACCTTATTGCTATATTTGTCAACCATATAAACTAAATCGTTAAGTTGGCTTTGGCCGACCAAATAAGCTAAACCTTATAAACAATTTACTTCCTAATTTGAAAAAATAAATGTCCTTAATATACGAAATATAGTATGCTCCCTTTCGTCATGTTTCAAAATCAGCCATTTTCTCACTAAAACAAATGTTTTAGAGATTTTGTTCAAGATAAATATTATTAAAGGTATCCAAATGACTTATACTAACATTACAAGTTTTTTTATTTGTTCCATTTATACCCCGCCTTTAACCTCAATGGTCATATCGGCAGCCGTTCTCCTTTGGAACATATCGAAGGTGTTAGCTCGCGTTCGATGGGTTTTAATCATTAGATCACGCACACATTCCCACTGTCATTCATACTTCCAGACTCTGGGGAAGATGAGAAATTATCTTGGTCGGAGAAAAATCCCTCCCCCTGTCGGGAATCAAACCCGGGACCCCTAGCATGGCCTCTACCGAATGAGCTACGGGACCAGCCATTACAACTTTATTAGACATTTGAAGGTATGTTTTAAATTAGTTCCATGGTTGCTAGGACCAGTAGGTTAATAAAATTCTCTAAACCCACTTGTTTCCGTGACAACCAGTAGGTTAAAACTCTGCACGAAATTATATTGGCACGTCTATAATTTAATAACACATTATGTTATTGAGTATTTTACATTACCAAGGGAATTACTGTATGGGACAATACATTTGTATGGAAAATAAATAATATCTGAATCAATATTTATTAATTTGGGATTACACGGAATTTGTTTCGCTAAACATGTTCGCTATCTGTTTTTCCTTCAGTTTCATTTTACAATTAAAATGTCCTTAAACAAAAGAAAAGTTGGTTTACATTTACTTATAATAATATTTAAATCATAACCACTCGCATGCTCAGGCTCCATATTTAATAGCTGAAATAGTTTGGGGTAGAATCCCAAAATCGGAGTGCTAAAATGGTGCGTATAAACATAGGGGCAAACTGATCATAGCCTTCTTTGGGCCATTGGGATCAAGTTCATTAGAAGGCCTGCAATTACTGTTAGGTTTATTTGATTAATCGTTTTCCTGTCGTTACTGTACTTTTTGTTAGGGAAACAATCCAATTTAATTTGGTTTCGAATCGATTTGTTTACTAACTCTAATTTGTTCAGGACAACTCAAATAGATACTAGTCCCCAGCAATAAAATTAATCCGTAAAGAGATGACCTACTATTATTCCAGACCAATTGCAGGTTGTGTACGACTACATGATAGTGTGCAGGGTCTGATAGACAGTTTCTCAAAGAGATATTAAAATATTTCCCTTTTCGTTGACACCAATTACAGTTTATTTAATAACTGGTTGACGTTTGATTGGTTAGCTGCTTTTCGTGTGCTTTTTAATCTTACAGCACAGCATACCGAAAGTGAACATACCGATATGAACTACAAGAAATTTCCTGCAGATTGGAATGCATCAGTAGCTTTATGCAGGAAGGTATTCCTTCCAACTGATCTACTTCTCAGCAACCCATTTGCACAATGGGTGGAAAAGGCCGCTTAGTTTTGCTCAGAACCTATATGTAAGGCCCGAGGTTCTCTACATCCAAAAATTTACGAAACGGTACTACCGGCTACACTTCCCTTCCGAAGGAAGTTATGTTTAGAAGTTTGGTTGTGGCGTAAATATAATGCGGATCGTAGCTCAAAGGAAAGTGTGCTTCCCGTGAACATTGGAGGACTGCTAGTAGACAGAACTTTCATCGCTCTACATATATAGGTTCAACCCTGGAAAGGGTTTTCTATACTAGAAGTTTTAGGATATTTCAGGCAATTCTGTGGCCTCTGTACCTGCGGCCTGTGGCGTCCTGTAGTTCCTTTACTCCACGCCCTTCACTTAGAAATGGTAGCCATAATCAAGTGCAAGTTTACAAGTTCTACGGGGCATGTGCGTAAAATATGATTTCCAATTTCATTTAATACAGAAAACATATTTACTGTCAATTAATGTTAAATTGATGGAAAGGCGGAACTTACAGCTATTTTTCAACGTAATCACCATTGCGATCAATGCACTTTTGCATGCGCTGTGACAGTTTTTGTATAGCCTTGTCATAGCACTCTCCCGCCAAGTTGCGCAGGTAGCGCTCAACCTCGTTTTTCAAATCATCGTCGGTCTGGAAATGTGTCCCACCCAGGTGTGACTTCAACTCGGGAAACAGATGATGGGGAGATGTGTGAGGATGTCCCTTCCGAACTGGGCCAGGAGAGCATTTTGGGGCCCACCTTGCGATAATGCAACTGTTCGTTCAAAATATTGTCAATAGTAGTCTTACTGACTTCAGGGATAAGTTCACATAGCTCGCGAACTGTCACACACCGATCTTTAAGCATTTCTTGCTCCACTTTTGCAATTGTTTCGGCTGAAACGGAAGGCCGACCAGAACGCTGTTCGTCATGGACGTCTGTACGTCCGTCTTTGAACTCTCTGACCCACTTTCGCACGTTTTTGACGTCCTTACACTGCAGCCCATAAACTTCGTATAACTGACGATGAGTTGAAAATGATCTGTGCACGCAACTCGCACTTGACAGCGGAGGTGATAGGAAGCTCCATCGCAAACGGCTGCCCAGCCCAGACTAATTGTCGCAACGGGTTCGCTGAGGTGGAAATTTGAAGGTGAATCAAGCTACACGCCAGTGTTGCCGGATTTCGCGTATTAGCGTTCCTCATCGCTCCAGTGCCTTGGAGACCTCATTTTACGGACAGGCCTCGTATATCCCATATAACCTTACATGGGTTGCATGGAACCCCACTCGAAAACAATATGGGAAGTTCAAAGATAAAGTATATTTAATTTGGTGGCTCAATTTTCAATTTTACATTCTCTATTGCGTATAATAAGTAAAGGAACTAATATATTCCACCCAAAAGGTTATAACAAAATTTCAACAGAAATAAGTACTTTGATACCCACTGAACCCAAAAGAAGTAGTTTTGGAAACAAATATTTGTGTGTAGGCGTTTGTTTATTTGCCTATCTGTTTGTAAAAAGCTTAGCTAAAAACAAAAAGTCAGTTAACATTTAACCTTTTATTGAAAATAAGCATTTTCCAAGAGTTCCACGTTAAGCCTTTCAAAATAATCTCCTCACTCTCATTTTCAAGGAGGCTTTAGAGATTCTTTCAAAATACCATATTTTAAAATATGTTCATGTTAAATGAACAAGTACTTTGAATTAATGAGAATGTTTTCAAGTGTCCTCTTCGTTGTGGATGAGATATTTGTCAATGGTAAACCAAAAGACTAGACAAAGTTTAATTTTATTGTTCATTGACAAAGATATGATGCACTTGCAAGATATTCCTCCTTATATTATGAACTTTGAAATACTAATTTTTATAACAAGCAATAAATGAATCGTCTTTTCCATATCATGCTCATGGAATGAGAATTACGTCACTTAGGAACTTTGCAGATAAAGTTAAACATCGCTTTAAACCTACTGTACAACCAATTTTTTTATGTACTTCAAGTAAATTACCAATAGAACAAGTTCTGCTAATGTTTATCCCGATTCCCATCAAGAAGAGGATTAAGAATGCATAAGAATAATGTTTGTGCAAGGATATGAACTAGCACGTAACTGCAAGGCATCAAATTATTTGAAAACGTTTGTTTTGTTTTGTTTTGGAGGTTGGGTATAGCTGGGCAAGAACTTTGATTTTGTTATGACTATAAAACTACCGTGACTTAACCCCTAACGAAATTGTTTGACATTTGTACATAATGGTCATTTTAGACATTGATCCTTCTTTACATTTTCATGACTAAGAATGTATGAAGGATTGAGTACGTTCCGTGTTAAGAGTATCCCACCTTTGTTTATGCAATAAAGCCTGCATGGATTTGAAAAGAAGATCTGTAATAAAATATTTTGAAGAAGAAATAACTCCATTTTTATGTTAAAAGGAAAATACCTTACTGTTTGGAACACATGACCGAGCTGGTTAAAAATTAAATTTCTTTCCTTCAGTATAACCAAAGCACTCTAATTTTGGAGCTCTAAACTCATTACTTAACATACATTCATGGATCGTTATGCAAATCAATCTTGGCAAGCATTCTTTAATTTCTTTCAAATTCTTTTAAATCCCTATTCAGTAAAGCCCTACTGCCAATGTCTTAAAACAGACATATAAATTCCTCGTTTTCTCAGGAACTATTTGATGTATAGCTACAATTCTTTTAGTCTTCTAATAAATTTCTTCCGGAAGCTTAAATATACACTCGATTGCAGATGCGAAATAAAAAACAATCTAATTTGAGTTGTACTCACAATACTTACTTTAATCACTCTATTCTTAAGTCACATGCTTTTATCTACTTCATGTTAATAAAGGTAGGCCAAAACTTTAGAAGCGGGTCACTATGTGATTAAATTAAATTGCATATATTTGGGTGACAAAGAAGGTCAAATACCAATACCAACTTTCCAATTGTGAAAAAATATAATTATTATAAAATTCAAAGCAGTAACAGGGAAACCTCAAGAAGAAATGCATGTATCATAAATTCATGTAAATTAGTTACATGCACAACTTCTTAATTATATTAAAGAAAATATAGAAATAAAAGCTTTCCTTTTAAAGGAAATATTCTGGGAAATTTTCGTGTCTCATACTTGAAAGACGAACTTAAATACCAAATTTATTATTTACTGTGTGCTATGTACACCATAGAGAACGTAAAATAGCCATTCCATGAAGATTTTACACAAAATCCACTCCACTAAATATATTAAATTGAACTCATCAATTCATTTCGTCGTCACCTCAAAAAGTTAAAAACGTGAACGTAGAGAATGTAGCTCCAAAAAGGCTGAAAGCAGTATTATATAAATTCTTTATGACTTTATGACTAATAGATATTTGTCAACTATATGGACTAAATCGTGAAGTAGGCTTTGGCTGACCAAATAAGCTACAACATACAAACAATTTACTTCCCGAACTGCGTAAATAAATGTTCTTAGTATACGAAACATGGTATACTCCCTTTCGTCATGTTTTAAAATCATACATATTCTCACTAAACCAAACAGTTTAGAAGTTGTGTCCCAAATAAGTATTATTAATACCATCCAATTGACTTATACCAACATTACAAGTTTTTTTATTTGTTCCATTTATACTCGGCCTTAAACTCCAATGATCATATTGTTGCAAACCAGGATTGCAAGGGGGCTGCAGTACTTACAAACCTAATCAACAAACTGTGGCTGTAGCTACTGAAAGGATAAAGGAGCAGATGGTAGAGCTAAACAGGTCAAAGTGTAGAGAAATGGTTAGAGTTAAATTAAAGTGATGGGTTCTCCATAACATTGAAAAATATATTTTGAAAATAAGGGAACTCAAACAAAGCTCTCCTTTATCTTGTAGATATAAAGGGTGCAATCAAGACAGATATTGAATCAATTTTGGCCCAAATGACCTTGTTGTCGACGGGCCCTAAAACACCACACACTCACACTCACTCACATGCACAATTTTATGTAGTAAGATATATAAGTCTCGTAGTTTACCACTTATACAAAACTCTTTCAGAATGAAGAGGACTTCAGAGGCTTAGACTTCAGCGTTTTAGCCATTTTTTCAAAAAACTAAGAATTTCGATAAATGTTAACATTAAATGATTAGTTTTCAATGGAAGAAATTACTGAAAATATTTATGATATATTTTAGAAATACGCTAGACTGAGATACCAAATTTGGTAGGTATTAATCGGAGCATTTATTTTGGATTTTTTTCACAAATATGCGTACACTACTGCACTCACGGACAATTCTCTAGACTAAATATTTTTTTTCAGGGGTATTTCTGGTGAAATTCCCGTATTGATGCCCTTCTCATGTAAGTTCGATTGTGGCATATTTCTGGTTTCCATTTAAATCAGAAGAAACTATATCATTATAGTAAGATAACAGCAGTGCTCCTTTTTAAGCTATGGGACACTCTTAGAAAATTAATAAGTATTCAGTGCACGATTTCCAGTTGTGAATAAGTTTTGAGGAAAAAATAATGTTCTTGAGTTAGGAGAATACAGTACTACAAATTCTTCTCGATGAGTGTAATCGTATATCTTCTAAGTCTGGTATCCATAAAAATCGCGAGAAGCAAAATCCGTGAAGTTAGTTGGATCGAAGCAGTGACGCAGGGCTATTGTGTGGGCTTTGTGTGTGTGACGATAAAAATGCAAATAAATTTATAATGGGGAGCTGAGTGTAATCCAGAAATTGACATCCAAGAGTATCTAAACACACTCGTAAGACTTTCATAGAAGTAGTAAGAATTACCCATAACTATACACCACATCCAGACAATTGGCAGTCCACAAAGTCCTTGCTCTTAGTCAAGGCGACTCAGGAGGGAGGGGTCATTCCTCTCCCTCCAAACTCATACGACATTGGCATCTCAATCTTGTCCACGATTTCACATTAGAATTAAACCCAAATCAGACGCAGCTAAAGCTTAGGAATACCACTGACAAGTACAAACTGCCATTTGTAACATATACTTGCATGAAATATAAAAGATATCGATTGACTAACGCTCTTTTGGTGATCTCTACCAACACTAATGATACACTCTAATCGCTTTAGGATGAACCATTAAATAATAATTACAAAGTAATGGCTACACTTACTACACTAATTCAAAGTAGCAAAACACAAGACTTCTCCTGTATTTGAGGACGCAATTACTAGGTTAAGACCGCGTTTCCTACAGGAAACGACACTACACCTTAACACATCCTTCACCTTGAATCCTTCACCTTCACCTTGAACCCGCAAGGGCATATTTAGGGCCTCGGCCATGCTTATGTCCTAGCAAGAATTCTCACCTCTGTGCATTTATCGGTACTGCCGGAATTCCTCTCCTAACTAATCTCCAGTGGAGGTTTTTTAGCGAGTAGTACCTTAGGGTGAAGCTCGCACTCCTGGCTGTGCCATTCCAGTACAGTCGTGGTAAGTCCATAATTGGAATTTTCCTCCACTTAAAAAAAGGAGTATGAAAAACAACATTAGGCTTCATCTTTCTGAGAAGGATCCTGACAACGTAGTAGAGAAATATCTGACTGTTATTTAAGCTCTGTAATGCTTGGAGTGGGGACACAAGCAGTTCTATGAAATATAATATAATTAAATACTTAATTAAAATTGAGATACATATTTCCATAAATAATGACATTACAAACTTCGTTATAAATGAAGTTGGTCAAATGTTTAGGAACTGGAACTAAAATGCTGGACTTGGAATTTCATATTCTTACCTCGGCATTACAGAAACAAAGGCAAAGTATTAAGAAAATGCGGTACATCAATAACGGATGTTTTAAATAGCTCCATAGCACATAAAGTTACTTAAAATAAATTCTAATTGCTTGAAAGGGCTATACACTTATTTTAGAGTAAGTTTTCGTCTATTGCTTAACGTTTATTAGTTATACACCTACCTACATATCTTTTGATTGAAGAGGACTTCAGAATCTCTATCCAGAAAATTCAGTATATACTTTTAATGTATATGTAAATATATGTAATATATGTTACATTAATCGAAATTGCTACAGCCATTTTTCAGATACATTCAATGGAATAAGGTATCAGTGAAGTACACGAGGCAAATCTTTTACAAATTAGTCATATATAAGCTCGGAGGCTGTATGCAGAAATTCCAACGAACACATTGATTTCCACTTGTTTTTCTCCTTCACAGCTTGGAGTTTTCAATCCGTTCCACCTCCAATTTGCTCTGCCCATCTTTTCTTCGATCTTCCCTGGTTTCTTCTATCTTTGGATTTATTGTTTATGGGTATTTTAGGTATTCTGTTACTATTCATTTTTGAACACGTTTTTAACATTGATATCTGTTGTTATCAATAACATTCTTTATTTATTTCTTCTAATTATAATTATTTCCTAATATCTTAACCCCATTTTTCCTTTTTGGCTTTTTAGTGTACGCAGGTATTGCTCTTACAAATTTCATCTCTGATGTCTGCATTCTAGTACTATTTATTTATGTTAATATCAATGTTTCTGATCCTTACAACAGAGCTGGTACTGCAATCGATTTGCACAATTTTACTATGGAGTTTTTACGTACTTTATTTTTAATGTTTCTGTTAAATTGCCTGATATATAGTTATTTATATTCTACATTACATGTTACTCGCTGGCACGAGACATTGCATCCTAAATATCTGAAGTATGATACTTGCTCTGCTATTGCAGTGTCCAACACAAGGGAAGACAGGTGGTGGCGCTGTGACGTCAGCTCCGCAAGCTCTAACCGTCAAATCTGCTCCCGAACGAAAGGTAGGTTAGGGTGAGTTACCTGGATAAGGTGTTTCCGTGGTTTTCCCTTATCCTGAAAGACGAATGTGGGATAGTTCTAAGCTCCATGGACCCCGGACTCATTTGAGAATCATTTCACCAACTTCATTCATCGTCCGATGACTTAACGTTGGAGGATTTAAATTAAAAAAAATCTGAAGGTCAAGCATGTTATAAAGTAAATAACGTAAAACTTAAAGTAATTTTCTCTGCAAATTAGAGGAGGCCCACTCAAAACAGTGGACATTTTTGACATATTCTGTTTCGTTTTTTCTAACTAGTTGATCAATGTCAGGACGAAATGTATGGGAAATTTGTAATCTAACGCTGCATGTTAGATTGTGTACCGACAAGGTATTTCGGGGTTTAAACTTCACTAATTTCATAGCAGAAAAAATGTTCACAAACATATGTCGAGCCAAACATACACAATGTCCGAGCGGCAAGTGAATACAACCTCGGAAATCTGGTTTGTGGGACATTCTTGTAAAAATCAGCCAAGTCTTTCTTGTGTGTATATGTGTACTAAAATAAATTGTCACATTGTAAGTTTAACAGTTCCAATTTGGTACGTAGCAGCAACATTATTGTCATCGAGTGCACCTAAGTGAACCTTCAGATTCTGTACTCACAGCGCCTTTCATATACGCAACTTGTTTTCTTGCCTAACGTCAGATGCACTTCAGGCTTCGCTCCCAGCTGAAATACATCACAACTATCGAAGCTCTCTTCTTTTGGTCTAACAATATTTTTGATCCAACTGAGTTCATCCCTCTAAAACCCTAGTTTTGGATTAATTTGCTGATATTTTCATGCCATATTCAATAGCAATTTTATTCAAAAAGTGATACCGAAATTAAAGTATTGCAATAAGTAAAGAATCGTGATAGATTTCAAGGAAATCATGTATCTTTGTGAAACGCATTAACGTGCAGGGGCAGGTGGTTGAGTCGTGTAACAAAAGACATGGGAGAAACAGAATTCTGAATGGGTAACACTTGATTCTGTTTGAATAGGTATTCTTCGGACCCTTAATAATGGCATCACCGAGACTAATAATCACAATGGGCAAAAGAGTCACAAATGGACTCTTTGTGCCGAAGGAGTGCTTCAAAAGTGAAAGTTACACACTCACGCACAGCTGTGCATAGTGTGAAGAAAGACAGTTGGTGGCTTGGAGCCAATTAAGAAAGTCATCGCTCCTGTCTTGGTTGATGGCAGACCAGAAGCGATGAGAGAAGATATTTGTCGGTTCATACATACATGAACGAATTAAGTTTTATCGAGTAATAAGCATTTCACATATAGTAACTCTAAACAGTGATATATTGGTAACCCTTGGTCGGCAACATCGAGTTTGATGAAATGATAAAAAGTAGCAGTCATTAAACTAGTTTGAAACGGGCATTCCAGTGTCATTAGAACCATCCTGCCCATACATACCCACGCATACCCTGAGAGAAATCTGATTGCTTTAACCTGCGCTAATCATTATTTGTTTCAAACTGTGCCACCAACGCGGAACTCCTTTGCTCATCTTTTAATTGCTTCAACAGTTTAGCACTTTCTGCAGCTTATTTTCATTTGTAGCCATTAGTATATGATCATCACATATAACATAGTTTTCAATTTTACTCCGGAAACAGTAATCCCTCCATTAACTATATTTGATCAAATTGTTACTCTTTCCTCAATATAGAAATGTGTATTACACCATCATTAATTATCACTGGTTATCCTTTGATTTTATTTTTGTATAAGCATACATACTTTTATAACTTCAATTAGTTGTAGTAGTATGCCTCTACTATTTAAAACCTTCCACAAAATCTGTCATGATACTTTGTGAAAAGCTTTGAAATAATAAATACACTCCTGGAAATTGAAATAAGAACACCGTGAATTCATTGTCCCAGGAAGGGGAAACTTTATTGACACATTCCTGGGGTCAGATACATCACATGATCACACTGACAGAACCATAGGCACATGGACACACGCAACAGAGCATGCACAATGTCGGCACTAGTACCGTGTATATCCCACCTTTCGCAGCAATTCAGGCTGCTATTCTCCCATGGAGACGATCGTAGAGATGCTGGATGTAGTCCTGTAGAACGGCTTGCCATGCCATTTCCAGCTGGCGCCTCAGTCGGAGCCGCGTTCGTTCTGGACGTGCAGACCGCGTGAGACGACCTTTCATCCAGTCCCAAACATGCTCAATGGGGCACAGATCCGGAGATCTTGCTGGCCAGGGTATTTGACTTACACCTTCTAGAGCACGTTGGGTGGCACGGGATACATGCGGACGTACATTGTCCTGTTGGAACAGCAAGTTCCCTTGCCGGTCTAGGAATGGTAGAACGATGGGTTCGATGACGGTTTGGATGTACCGTGAACTATTCAGTGTCCCCTCGACGATCACCAGAGGTGTACGGCCAGTATAGGAGATCGCTCCCCACACCATGATGCCGGGTGTTGGCCCTGTGTTCCTCGGTCGTATGCAGTCCTGATTGTGGCGCTCACCTGCACGGCGCCAAACACGCATACGACCATCATTGGCACCAAGGCAGAAGCGACTCTCATCGCTGAAGACGACACGTCTCCGTTCGTCCCTCCATTCACGCCTGTCGCGACACCACTGGAGGCGGGCTGCACGATGTTGGGGCGTGAGCGGAAGACGGCCTAACGGTGCGCGGGACCGTAGCCCAGCTTCTTGGAGACGGTTGCGAATGGTCCTCGCCGATACCCCAGGAGCAACAGTGTCCCTAATTTGCTGGGAAGTGGTGGTGCGGTCCCCTACGGCACTGCGTAAGATCCGACGGTCTTGGCGTGCATCCGTGCGTCGCTGTGGTCCGATCCCAGGTCAACGGGCACGTGCACCTTCCCCCGACCACTGGCGACAACATCGATGTACTGTGGAGACCTCACGCCCCACGTGTTGAGCAATTCGGCGGTACGTCCACCCGGCCTCCCGCATGCCCACAATACGCCCTCGCTCAAAGTCCGTCAACTGCACATACGGTTCACGTCCACGCTGTCGCCGCATGCTACTAGTGTTAAAGACTGCGATGGAGCTCCGTATGCCCCGGAAAACTGGCTGACACTGACGGCGGCGGTGTCCAAACGCTGCGCAGCTAGCGGCCAACACCGCGGTCCCTGGTGTGTCCGCTGTGCCGTGCGGGTGATCATTGCTTGTACAGCCCTCTCGCAGTGTCCGGAGCAAGAATGGTGGGTCTGACACACCGGCGTCAATGTGTTCTTATTTCCATTTCCAGGAGTGTAAATAGTAAAGTGTGTCTCTAAATTTAGTTCTCTTTTTTCCTATAATTTGCTTCATTGATAATAGTCCCTCTTTTCTCTTCTAAATGCGTTTGTTCTTGTAGGAGTATTGTATTCGTTATTTTATTTAACCGCACACTTATTATTCGTAATATATTTTGTAGGCAGCACATAACAAACTGATCCCTCTGTAATTTTACAAGGCTTTTTTCTTTCTCCTTTCTTAAATATTTACATCACTTCAACTATCTTCCATTCATGGGGTATCTCTTTCCTTTCGTAGCACTTGTTAGGTACAGTAATCTTTCGTGTAATTTCCTTGAGGCGTATTTAAGAAATTCTAGATTAATATGTTTTCCAAATTTATGTTTTTTCACTTAATTTGTTAAGAATACAATAAAATTATATTTTAATTAATAATTCATAATTATATTAAAGAAAATATAGAAATAAAAGCTTTCCTTTTAAAGGATAGATTCTGGGAAATTTTCGTGTCTCATACTTGAAAGACGAACTTAAATACCAAATTTATTATTTACTGTGTGCTACGTACACCATAGAGAACGTAAAATAGCCATTCCAGGAAGATTTTACACAAAATCCACTCTACTAAATATATTAAATTGAACTCATCAATTCATTTCGTCGTTACCCCAAAAAGTTAAAAAAGTGAACGTAGAGAATGTAGCTCCAAAAAGGCTAAAAGCAGTATTATATAAAATCTTTATGACTGTTAAACGCAACACGCTTTTACTGCAAAATAACCATCATTTTATAATTGGGTATTGTTTTGAAGGGTTTTAATTCACCACAAAATAAGTACCACAGTCGCAAGTACTCAACATTCATCGGTTATTTGGAGAGACAGGAATGCTGTTGCCTTGCTAATTGAAACACAAAATGGCAACAGAGCTTGTCATTTAAACCTGCTGATAATGTGGATCCTTTACTCTTTGCTTTGACATTTGAGTGGAATCATAACTGCATTTGGTCACCTGAAGTACAGAGAGAATAACATTTGCGAATGTTTAACAATTAAAACAATTGACATTTCCATCCCTGTTACCATCTAATTATACCTCGGAATTTTAGGCGCTTAAGTATTTGTAATGCAGCTAAACTCAGATAAAAATTTCCATGACGGATTAAGCTTTAGGGAGCTAATTTGGACTTTCCACGGGGTAAATATTTTGTTCTGTGTATAAAACGTGCTTCCATTATCAAGAACGTCAACAGCTCAAATAATTAGTTCACATTAAAAATTAAACAATAAGAAAACTAAGTATTGCATTCGCATATATTTTTCTACCCGCTCTTGCACAACTGTTCTTTTACTTATTCCCTTATCTGCTCCATCTTAATAGATATAAAACGATTTCAATAACATTTCTATTGCATATTTCCTTCCAAGTGGAATGGCAATACGATAATACAGTAACCTTAAGCGATAGTCAATTTTCTCAGAGCCTGTGTCATGGTTTTGAAATTCTGTACTATTTGCTTGTCCAGAAGAGGAGATAAATTAGAAATAAATAGCTCCTCCCGTTTAAGAAATTGCCAAATACCTTTGGTAAATTCAAAATATATATCTAAAAAAATGAAACTCCACAAAAAGTGTATTTCACATACATTTTGATCTAGAAAGAAGAAGACTTTAGAGATTTCACAGACTGCTCAGAAAATGAAACAAATTCGTTCCATTTGTTCTGGAATTTTCTAAAACCCAAAATCGTTATAACACTGTAGATCAAATCAAAACTTTAAAAAATAATATGTAAGGAGTAGTTTAACATTGGGTGATATTCTTGATTTCTAAGTTCTTAACGTATCTGTAAAATACTTTCTTGGACAGCAAAACCTTCTGTCTCTACTGCTATACACAATGGATGGAAACGCGGAAACTAAAGAAAAGTTTTCAGGTCAGACAATATCTGGAAGTGCTACAGAGCAATGACCCTTACTGCAGGTTCCAAACTTTTACCATGCAAATGTCTAAAGTACACATAGATTGAAACAACCCCAATCACTTTCTCAGGCTATTCAGTTTATGCAGACTTTGTAGTAGAAAAGTCCCGGACAGTATTTTCCCGGATCAAACAAGGAACTAACTTTGAACAGCTCAGAAATATCTTTTTCATTTGATAATTCGGTATCTAATTTCATTCAGCTTGGAAAAGTTATTAGAATTAGAATGTAAAGCTACATTCAACAATAGTAAAGTGGTAAGCCTATAAAAGGCAAAGCTAGCTTCATGATTATTTTACTAACGCAGTAATATACAAGGAAAATGGAAACTCTAAAATCGTTAATAATGAAGTTAAAAATCTGTCTTAAAAACTTTAAAAGGCATAAAGAAAATATTATAAGTTAATTTTATGAATTTATAAGCATTTAAGTAGCAAATAATTAATTATAATTAATAAAATATGAATTCGAATTGCAGAATTGTTACATATGAAATTCAAAATTAGTCTCAGAGAGCTATACGACATCAATGCTACCATTATAAATGTAAAACGTCTCCAATGTAAAATGTCCGTAATGGCTAACTGTTGGAGTCTAAAATACAACTTCAGAAATATTTGTAGTGAATTTGGAACTTAAATTATGCAACTTGCCAGACTAATTTAAGTTGTATATACATTTTTTTTCGGAGTAACCAAGGTAACGTTCTTTGAAAATAATTGCTCAAGTATAAAACTGGCACGTTACTTATACAACAATACCATATTTATATTCGTGCACAAATTCTGCCTATTTAATTTCATAAGACGTTCAATAGGTAATTAGCAAGGAAATCTAACAGTAGTAGTAGTAATACAGCTCAAAACTAACACGATTATAAAGAGAAACAAAGAAACAGTATCCTGATAATGGTGAACTTGATGTAAAAGTAATTATGACCTCGGTACTCTCAGTTCACAGAAATAAATACACAAATAAGCACAAAAAATAAATGATAGGCACACACTTGCTATATCTGGCCACTATTTAAATATAAAATGAATCACATATTATTACAATCTCTTAATAGCACATATCCCACGTAAACGTAGTTTAGTATAAAATGGTGCTGCTCCGAGAAATCTCGTACTGTCAAGACATTTTCAACATTAAATACAAGCAGGAAAAAATGAATAATTCCTAAAGAAGACCCTCGCCATGCATTCACCCTAAAATTATGGCGCATTTAAGATCCTTCACCACTCTCAACACTAGCTAAATCTTCCCATTCTTATCTCCTCGTAACTCCACTGTTCATCAAGAGGCAGTACCAAGGAAGTTAAGAACCTACAAAAATAACATTATCGCCAATAAATGGCGTACATAATAAAGAAAGTGGAACTTAACGTAGGGAAAATATTCGAACATTTTTATTATCTTCATTAAATTTATTAACTCAATGTTATGATATATTGAAAAAATGTTGGACAAATTTTCGTTTACATGGATCTTTCCTATTTATTAAAAGACATTGAATTATAAAAAGGGTATTCAATTTTAGAGCTGTTTAACTTAGAGCCAAATTAATCACAGCTTAGTTAATGCTTAGGCTCATATGTCGATGTATTAACAGCACTAATTGGTTGTTAGTGCTACCAAGGGTTTCAGATGTCTGTGATATTAATAAGGGTACTTTGAATGCCCAAGATGCATCCCCATATTTCCGGGCTTAGATTGCCTTCATTAATTATTCAACCACTGGAAGATAATAGCTTGTGCGTCCGTGAAAAGTGACCGGCGCTCTTAAACTCAACGGTGACGTCATATCCTTTATGATACAGTCATCATTTTAGTAGTCTGGTTTCCATTAGTATCATAATAGGGAAACAAAAGGCAGTATACTTTACAGGGGAACGAAATTAATACGGACACTGAGTGAGCCAGCGTGGTCGTACATATACACGGCTTGTTAGCTTCGTCAGGCTTCTAAACGGAGCAACAATTGAATTTACTCGCAGTCCACTTCTTTTACGGTTCATTTACTCCCGTCAACGTGCTTCGCGGCTTCAGGAAAGCCTAAAGAATGGAAGCTGCAGGCTGGGGAAATCTGGACCGACTGAGTCCCCCATGCATTCTAAATTCCCAAGCGCCCCAGTGTTTTGCACTCTAGAACTGCCATTTAAACAGTCGAAATTCGTTTCGATCTGAAGGGTAGGTTTCACTCTTTCTCTTTATGGTAAAACTGTGAACCGATGTTACAGATTTTTTAAAACATTTGGCAATTCAAAATTATTCCTAGAATTATTACCCAAAAACCACCTCACGATTTTCAGTAACTTAACTTCCGTGTATGGTGAGTAATTACCCGCCTCGGTAGCGTAGATGGTAGCGTATCTGCCTCAAGTTCAAGAGGTCCCGAGATTGAATCTCTGTCAGGGTGAGTTACCTGGATAAGGTTTTCATTGTGGTTTTCCCTTATCCTTAAAGACGAATGTCTAGTAACTATAAGCTCCATGGACCCCGGACTCATTTAAGCATCATTTCACCAATTTCATTCATCGTAAGATATGACTTAACGTTGGAGGACGTAAATTAAAAAAAAATTGTGAGTAGTTACTTTAATGCGAACGCTTAATAAAAATCTCACTCTGGAAAAATGGAACCATCAATAATGAATACATTTTAAATACTGGGCGAGCAAAAATTATGAAACAATGCCTCTAACCCTGATGTTACTTTATAAAAAGTGATATTACTTAGAAAAGCTGTAAGATATGAACATGCCCTCATTACTATGATTACAAATAAAGGATGTGATTGTTTGTTAAATGACATTTCATAAAATAAGACCTGAAGATATCCTGGTGAGGAATATGTTCAAGTACTTCTCGGGAAGCAAGCCAGGTTAAAAGACAATTCAGAATCGACTTTGCGGAAGTTGCTACTCTCCCATTAAATGTTATAACCACAAATATCACTGGATATAACACAAATATAAACAAAGACAAAACACTATCAATATTTACATTACTGAACAAAAGACGGTTTTCAGTAAATTAAATGCCAGGTGAGGAAACGGCATGAGTATAGAAAAGTAATTGGGTCAAAGAAACGTAACTACCTAACTTGTTGATCAAGCTGTATAGATCTGTGCTCCTTAGGTTGACGTATTTCAACTTTCAATGCCGGTTTTCAGGAGGAGCTGAACTGATATCCAGCACCACGATTAAGCGTGCTGCTCACGGATGAAATATCCAAAGCCTACTAAATCTCCGCTCCCAGTAACTGTTGCATTTTGCCAAGATGGTCGTATCCCAAAAATATCCCGAAAGTGAATTTATAATCGTCTATTCACTTGACTTGCTTCAGCATTTCATTTTTCTACACTCCTCCGGTTCTCAAATCGCAGGACGTACAAAGAACAAATCCAGACAAAAGCTAAGCTAATAAGAACAACATTGCTCATTGCATTTGAAAATCTTCCTGAAAGTAATTAATTACTCATGGAACAAATTACCGAAGGACAACGAATTGAAATAGCAGTGATGATCAGATACGGTGACAGGAGGAGGACCCAAGAAGGGGCTTTTTGTCCTGATGAAATCTACCCAGAAGAAAGGATTCCGAATTTTGCATTAAGAAATATACTGAAAATGGTCCAATGAAGCATTAACGTTAAGTGGAATCGTTAAAAGTAAGGCAAAGTCTGAAAGGCCAAAACAAATTACAGATGGTGATAAAATTCTTGACGTTTTATTATCAGTGGAAGAAAACTCACATTTATCTTCCGGGTGGCACATTATGAAAGGCAGGAGGTGAATTACCTAAATCATGAATTCCAAGGAAGACGGATAGGCAGAAGAGGAAGTATTGAATGGCCACCAAGATCACCTGACCTGAAACTCTTAGACCTTTTCTTGCAGAGATATTTAGGTGGAGGGTTTGCAAGGACCCACCCAAAGATATTGAAAAGTTAAAGCGAAGAATTGGACAAGAACAGTGTTGCCTAAAACATTAGCTAATTTCAAATACACACATTGGCATTGTTTGGCAGTAAATGGAAGCCATTTTGTCACCGAAAGGTCTCGCACATTTCACAATCATAGTAATATAAAAACATGTTCATATCTTACAGATTTTCTAAAAAATATCACCTCACCAAGCTATTACAACAAAGTTAAAACATTGTTCCATTGTTCTTCCCCACCCAGTATTGCAAAATAAATTACCACGATTAAATTTCTAGTATTATTGCAATAATATCCATTGAATTTAACGGTGCAGCCGTTTAAGTTGTAGGCTTTTTTAGAAAAGTTCATTTTATTGATAAATATTAATTTCAAAATTTCATTTAATTACCTTTGTTAATACGTAAAATATGACGCTATTAACAGTGAAGCACACAAATATGAACAAATATAACCATTTTTAACATAAAACTTCACTTATCTTATAAGAAATGATGATTTTCTTATAAATTGTCCCGGGCCGCGATTTCATGTGTACTTATACACATACTCAGCCGAGCCCGCCTCGGTAGAGTAGATGGTAGCGTGTCTGCCTCACGCTCAAGAGGTCCCGAGTTCGAATCTCGGTCAGGGTGAGTTACTTGGATAAGGTTTACCCGGGGTTTTCCCTTATCCTTTAAGAAGAATGTCGGGTAGCTCCAACCTCCATGGATCCCGGACTCATTTGAGCATCATTTCACCCATTTCATTCACCGTCCGATATGACTTAACGTTAGACGACGTAAAAAAGAACAAGGAAAAACACACCTCAGCCGGCAACAAAGCTGTTGTCATCGTTGCGAACGCTAGATGTTAATATGTCTTTGTTTGTACTACCAAAATCTGAAAATTAAACAAATTTAAAAACAGAATCGACTGCCGATATTTCAAAAGTCGTTATGCAATGTTTGTTTCTTAAAATAAATATGTTTTCCCAAACCATTAAATCTATCGGACCATTTAATTGTTTTAATAATGTAACTTATGGATTATTTCATGGTTAAACGACCTAAAATGATCTTCCACGACCGATTTATCGGTCTCTTTATACTTAATGTTAGGAAGATGTTTTTTATTTCTGGTTTCTAAATTATGTTTTTTCTTTCCAATATAAACTTTATTACAATTGAAACAAACTGATAAATACAATATTTTTATTAATAAAAATATTATCTCTTTTAGAGAAATTCAATAAATTTTAATACTGTAGTTTTAATTTTTATTGCCCTACCCTCTCTTCGTATTCTCTATTTAACTGATGTTTTATTTTGAGAATCCCGGACAATTTAAAGGAAAATCATCATTTCTCATACGTGAAGTTTCAAGCAACAAATTGTTATATTTGTATATATCTTTGTTGATTTTATCTTTTATGTAATTTATTTACTAGACACAGAAGGCATTGCATTGAACTCAAAAGCTCAGTATCCAGAATTAATTGGGTATATCCCTATTTTGTACCACAGTGAATGGAAATGTTATTTTAGGAATAACTTCATCTATAGCTACAATTATATGCGTAAATTCTTAAACAAAGTTTACCTCAATTATCAAGAAGCAGAAGTAATATGGATGCAAAATGTTTTTCACAGACACCGGAGGTAAACATCTATATAGAGAAAAATAGAACAGATTAAACCATGTTCTATTTAATTATGGTGTATATATTTTCTTTTGATTATCTGTCACATTATTATAATACTGGTTCTAAATCTTTAATCAATGATATGCTGTAGTGAGAGGTATTGGTGTATCAGATATATTTATGGCTCCCCAGTTACATATGGACATGGGTTGAGCTTGCCCCGATCATAATCCCTTAAGGATCGTCTTTTCCCCTAGTGACTCGTTCAGACATGAGCGTAAATCCAGAAGCACAAAGTCTTAGAGAAAACACGGTTATGGAGTTGAAGATTTTCAAATTTACAAAATGTATTCATAAGGCTTTTTCAATCCCTCACTCCAAAAGGCAGGCTGAGTACTGTATTTGACGTAACTTGGCTGCAATTGAACCTAAAATGAATTAAAAGCTACAGTAGAATACGGACACTTTCCTAAGCTCCAAAAATCATAGTCGAAAAATTACTTATGGTTGTCTTACAGACGAAAAGAAGATGCAAGTGTCATTAATATTTAATTAAACACACGAAGTTATAGTCGCACCTCTTTTTCTTCTGGATTACCCTTCTCTTTGCAGGATGTTATAACAGCAGTATCAGGCAGCGATTAGAAGGCGGTGAATTAATGGAAGTCAAATAATTAAAAAGGAAAGATAAATTAATAGAAATGATTTTCTAATCTAATATAACAATCTCGTTATAATAATATGAAATTAGAATGATTAAAATAGCAGTTGACTTAAAGAATAAGAAGGGAAGAATATAATTTAATATAACATATACTAGCATCCAGGCAAGAAAGAGAAACTATTCTTGTAAAGATCTGTACACGTCGGAGAGACAGGAAAGAAGGGCCCGTTACCTTCTTTGTGTTAGTAAAAGTTCAATGTCTGAAGACAATTGTATTCTTTCAGCTAGCAATGTTTTGGTACAAAGGACATTCAAAATACAGTTCAGCATGAACGGTAAAGAGATTTACTTCGCTGATTTGGTCACGATGCATACCGTTACAAACAGCTCAGGGTGGGCGTTCCCCAACTCAGGGTGGGCTGAACGTCAGTGAGTAATATGAGTTTTGAAAACGAATGCAAAAATTCCGAATAAAATGACAAACTAATAATAATGTAACATTTGAGAAGGGTGAGCTAGTTTAGTCACGTGATAGAGTTAGAGAGGGTGTTAGAATAAGGTTCGAACTGAATGTTGATGTAAGAAAAACCTTACTTACAAGTTTATACTACGACTGGAAGAACGAGTTCATGTGCATTAAGAAGAGAAGTGAAGATTTCGAAGTCTGAAAGGTGGTCACCGATCCAAGTCGATAAACAGAGATTCAAGAATTAAACCAAGTAAGTCTACAACAAACCAAGTATTATTAATACGACTGAGTAAACAGCAGCAACAACCACCAAAATCCATTTTCTACAACCATTCACCTGAAGATGACAGAACTCATAGCTCCAATTAAACTCCAATTAGACCCCAATTAATTTAACTATGGTCTGCGGGTTTGCCGGAATGTACGTCGACAAAGACAACAGTAATCACCTCGGGTAAGTAGCTCTTGAAGGTAAATTAAACTTTGAAGTATAACATATTGAGAATACCTGATCACACCAAAGAAAGCAAAAATATTAAGGATGAAAGAACATTTCCTGATTAAATAATCCAAACCAGTATTCGAGGAAAACTGCAAAAAAATTTCCACGAGGCTTTTTGGGCAGACGTTACCATTTTAAGTTACACCTATTACGTGAATTTGAAACTCTTAATTTTTATTATGAATGACGGTTATTTAGTACATTAACTTGTTGTTCCAGGGTCTATTAACTACTTTATTGCGTAGAATGAAGAAGATTAGTATCATATTTATAAACGGTGCCTGCTGTTAAACCCTCGGTTTAGTTCAAGTAAACTTCCAGGCGGGAACTAGGTTAGCATACCAGGCTTGAGTATAGTTGGAACATAGGATTCTGTGTTAAATAAATAGTAAATATATGAAACCATCTCCAAAGTCCTATAACGCTGCAGCAGCTATTTATTAGCATGCCGATATGTGTAACATGACAATCGATTAACACGCTGTAGCAAGTTAATATTATTAGATCCCAGGAGAATGCGATATGAATACAACAAGCAACAATGGGGATGTTACGAGCCAAGAACAACACCTGAGGTGAAGGGTGGCACGGGGGTGACTGAGTACACTGTCGCAGGCAGCTGTCCATGGTGCACGCCCCCTTCACTGTCACGCAACCAATATATTTCACCCCCATGCCAGCCCTAAGTTCTTTTTTATACGTGCGTTATTTTATAGCCCTGTCAGGGTAACTACGGGGGTTGGGAATTACCTGAAGAGGGTAACTTTTGATGGTATAACAAAATGCTGCACTAAAACTTACTTCTCTAATCTGTTCAAGGTAAAGAACTGGTGAATACGCGTCCTCTTCACAGGGTGAACAATCCTCCCTACATTATCTTTGACTTTCTCCTCTATCGATTACCTACAGTGGAGAGCGTTGCAGTTCTTACAAGAATTACAGGACTTGAGGTCCTTAAAATCAGAAACTATTTTTTTTTTTTTTGAAATTTTTCTTTAATTTGTATGTAGCTATAGCAAACTATGCTTGCAAAACTTTGTACTTAAATTCAGTTTAATATACGTTTGCGGAAATAGTCATACTCGCATTTGTTGGAGCTACAAGTGGAATATAGGAGGCTGAAACTCGCTTTAAACAGAGATTATTTATTCTAAATATCACAAATGTTAAACGTGAGACATAGTTTTGATTTTTCATGAGTAGGCAATATTGAATATTACTCACTTAAGTTCTGCTTTTCTTGAGCCCTGGAACGCTTTCGACCCTCTTTTAGGGTCATCTTCAGCGACCATCACTCCACCTGCCTACTCATGAAAAATCAAAGGTGATTATTTATATTTATCATTTTGAAATTTCACACTCCTTTTATGACATCTCAGAAAAATGTTTTGTCGTGCTAGATCTTCAAAACCTGACAAAAATATCGTCGTCTGAAGAACTCTTCTTAAGGTTCATGACCTTTGGGGACAACCGTATTCCATCAAGCGATGTATGAACGCATTTTTGAGGAGAGGTAATCAGATGGGGCAGTTCGTTATTTTACATGGCAGGTATGGTGGTAAAATGGGACCACTTACATCCAGCTTTTACCGGTGAACGCCAACTTGGATCGTCAACCCAGAGCCCAGGATCGAATCATGGTCAAAAACTGCGAACGAAATCACTAAGCAACTCAAGTGTTCTGAAAGAAACATTGATACATTCCATCTAATAAAAATACCTAAGATATGTATGATTTCATAAAAAGTTTTTATTCAAACATAATGTGTGTTTTGAAACAAATCCACAAAGTTTATTTAAGCTCCATCCTTTTCTTTTGTGTAAGCAATGCTTTGGTGGAGGAATTTTACCGATAATCTTGGGATCGAAAATTTTGTTTGAATTAAACTTATCATAGATACAGAGAAAAAATCCATGTTCTGTTTTATAAGAAAATTTATTTTTATATGTGCCTCATAGCATTTATTTCCGATGCAATCCTCATCATCACTCATTTATTTGGATCACATGGCAAGTAACCGAGTCATTTTTTATTTTAAAGGCTTATATTTTAAATTTATTCAAGTGTGTTAAAATAAATTAGTGTAAAATACGGAATGAAATGAAGATTATAAACTGTTTTTATTAATCTTCATTTTTAAATGGTTGCAGTGGTTTTCATGAACTCTTGCTGCAAGTAAAAGGTACATAAACCTTATTTAAGACCATTTAGACTGAAATGATAGATTATCTGAGTTAGGTTGAAATTTAAATGTTTTGTTAAAGTTTTTAGTCAGTGCCAAGTTGTTAGTTAATCTGAATAATAAATATTAAAGAACCATAACACTGCTTTATAAAATGTATGATGGATAACTACCATGTAGGTTGTACAGCTCTTGTGTAGTGTAACATTCACTATTATTTCTGATGCAGTTGAAACTGCAGATATTTTGGAGCTAATGTTTAGGACAGAGTGTATCTTTTTAATTTTTGTACAGTGCTAATGGTATCTGTTGTTATGTAGTTGTTAATTGTTTCGCAATTCTGAAAGACTTCATAAGTGAATTTTTGTATGTAATGTGAATTTGTTTTGTATGAAAAATGTAATATTATTTGTAAAAATAAAATAAACATGGAAAAAAGTAGTGAACATTTATAATTTACACCTCAAGCTGTTTTTCAGCATTATTCATGAAATATATGTTACAATATACTGTAAAATGTTTATGGCTATATTTTGACTTAATATTGGAACGAACAGCGACCCAGCTAAAGGTTAGCAAAAAACTAGGTAAAGAGATTTAATTAACGAGATAAACTCAGACCTAGGAGCAGTGAAATTTTGTCCAGGTCAAGATAAAGCTTAAGTCTAACGTGGTCTTTACATCCCTTTATCGGAAAAGGAAGTTTTCCCTATCATTTTCCAACACTCTGCATTGCCTAAACTGTTGGCATGTTTCCTGGCCATTACTACATAATGGTATTGCGCTTGCGCATTACCTAGCGATTACAAACCAACGACTGCGCACTGTTTTCAAGGCGGCTCAAGTTGTTGCATGCATCAAGAAATATACCTTTATTATTAATATGCAGCTATACGTCTTAATTACAGTTTATGAGTAAGTTCAACAGCTATTATTAAGATACTTAATATCTAAGGGCTACACCGTGTAATACGATCTGACATGTCAGGTTTTTGACAGGGGTTGAAGCTTGACAACAAATATGGGCTTAATAATTACACTCCATTAATTCATTTTTTATAAACGTGGAAGTAAGGAGCTCTGAAAGAAGGAAACGCTAGCAGCCAACGATTTTCTGATACTTGCAGTAAAATTGGTATATTATTGTTGATTACCTAACAAAATAAAAGGTAAAAAAGTAAGTTTCCATGTAATAACACGAATTTATGTGCTGTTGTTATCTGTTCTTAACTATTCAAAATATACCTCACAGGAAAGCTTATTATTTTCTCTATCATATATAATAACTAGAAGTATTCTACAAGAAGGTTTAAACAAAAATACACTTTTGGGAGCGACTTATTGAGTTCAAAAAATAAAAGCTTTTGGAGAAGCTGTCTCTGACGCTGGGTATCACTAAACATAAATGGTTTGATGTCCTGCGAAAGGAACTCTGGAATCTAATCACTTCTGGCCTTGGTGGTTCCATGGAGCCTTACATCATCCGATTTGAGCTCCCTTACACTGGCAATCGAAGTGAAATATAAATTATGTATTGTTTTGAGGCATCCAAGAAACTACCCAATCTTCCGTTGCCCCTAGAATCCCTCCTTTTCGCACAATGAATGGAAATTCTCACTACACTAAATAAACGACAAAATCCCTGACTTTAACTAAATAATAAATATATATTGGTAAAAATATTAAATTCTTTCCATTAATGAAGAATCAAATATATAAAATAAAAAATAAAGAATAATGTAATGAACAATAAGACATGTAAAAGAAAAAATAAATAGATAAATAGATAAATAGATAAATAGATAAATAAAGAGCTAGATAGATAAGTAGATGAATCAAGAGCGAGATAGATAAATATATAAATAAAGCGATAGATAGATAAATAAATAAAGAGATAGATAAATAGGTAAATAAAGAGATATATAGATAAATGGATAAACAAAGAGATAGATAGATAAATTGATAAATAAAGAGATAGATAGATAAATAGATAAATAAAGAGATATATAGGTAAATGGGTAAATAAAGAGATAGATAGATAAATGGATAAATAAAGAGAGATAGATAAATGGATAATTAAAGAGATAGATAAATAAAGACATAGATAAAAGGATAAATAAAGAGATAGATAGATAAATGGATAAATAAATAGATAGATAGATAAACGGATAAATAAAGAGATAGATAAATGGATAAATAAAAACATAGATAAACAGATAAATAAAGACATAGATAAAAGGATAAATAAAGAGATCGATAGATAAATGGATAAATAAATAGATATATAGGTAAATGGATAACTAAAGAGAGAGACAGTAAATAGAAAAATAAAGAGATACACACGGACACATGGGCACACACACACACACACACACACACACACACACACACACACACACACACACACACACACATACACACACACATACATACATACATTTGAAAACACAATAATTTCAATACCTCAGTTAATATGAGCAATCAATTTCAAGCAACTAGAAGGTTGCGAGTTCAGGTCCGCCTTGGGCGTGGGTGTTTATGTCTATTGTCAATATGTGTGAAACTATTATGTGTTTGAAATGGGAAGGTGTTTGTCCTTGAGCGCTACTAGGCGAGTAACCAATTGGGATCCTGCGGTGTTGTATTATTGCATTCCCCCTATATTGTGTGTGACAAGCGACAACCTAATCAATCTCTAATAAATACTATTCGCGCTAAGAGAAAAATTCAGGGTTTGCAAAATCCGATCCACGAGGAAGGAGAGAGTAATGTATTTAACATAACCTTAATAACCCATATTTTTAGCCCAATTAGTTTCCCTAATACAAATAAATGAATTAGACACCATTAGGTTATATTTATAACAATACATTGCGATATAAGCAATGTAAGGAATATCATTATTGGTTGGCATGTATGCGTGAGCGTATATTTGAAATTACTTAGAACTGAAACGTAAACATTTGATATGACGTGAATAAGCCAAGATATTTGTTAAATTCGATGAGAGGAGACGATACACTTCCTGCTAGTCTAGCAGAACGTGTCTGGTCACATTGTGCCTTTGTTTATGAATGCTTCATACTCTCTATTTACTCTAGAGCCGAAATCAGCATTATTCAGTTACTCTTCCATGAAAAAGTGTATCAGCTGGATCAATGAGACGCGATCCACCCCCCCCCCCCATTACTACTGCAGAACAATCCAATAGAGTTAATGTGGGCTCAAATTATGTTGCAAATAATATTTCTAAGCTGACTGACGTTGAACGACTTATTCAAGAAGAAATTAACAAGGAACACAACAAGACTGGGAAAACTGCGTGAGACAGATAAACTACAAGAAGACGACTTTTAGAAAGAAATAGCAGGTAACGATATTTTGAAACCTATCAGAATAAATTTGCAGTACGGATGCACCGCTGGCATTTTCGTTGGATTGGAAAAATAAGTAATTCATAAACTCTAATTTTAAACTAAATATTTAAAACATTTGCATAATATACGAATATTCATGTTGCAATTCTGATTTCAACAACTGCATTATTATAAAACTGGACAATTCTGTTTGCGTTCTCTTACGTCTAGCGCCACGAACACTCGCAAGTGTGCGAGAGAGAAAGAAAGAAAGGGGGGAAATATTATACTGGTCGCCAAACTAAAATGTGATTGACAGTTAGTAACCACATGGAATAACGGTCTAAATAAATGGGAAGGGATGAGTACGTCATAACGGTTGTCATAGTAACGATTAAAATGACCAATCAGAGTCGAGACGTTTCCATGACAACGTTAGACGCTAAACCTTGGTTGCCGATATTCTAACACTTGATTAGCATGAGGCGGGCAAGCGAGTTACACACACGCTGCAGTAATCATAATACCCTGGGTCCGCCTCGGTAGCGTGGCGGTGGAGTGTCTGCCTCACGTTCAAGAGGTCCCGAGTTCGAATCTCGGTCAGGGTGAGTTACCCGGATAAGGTTTTTTTCAGTGTTTTTTTCCTTATCCGGAAAGACGAATGTCGGGTAACTCTAAGCTTTATGGACCCCGGGCTCATTTGAGCATCATTTCACCCATTTCATTCATCGTCCGATATGACTTAACGTTGGAGGACGTAAAATTACAAAAAATAAATAAACAAACAAATACATACATACATAAATAAAACTTTGGTGTTTGTTTCTCTTCTGATAACGCTGCATAAACAGAATGGCCTCACATTTGGAGATCCTGTACTGGCAAGTTACTTTGCATTTTATTTGTGGCAATTTGCCTTGGTTTACGTGTGCCTGAGTCCGTGTGTCTGGGCACGTGTTGTGATCATTTGCAATTGCGTTTAATGAACGTTTATGTCAAAAAATATTGACAATCGAAAACCCGAATGTGCTCGGGAACCAAATAAAACTGTATTTGGTAAAAGTATTCCAATTAAAGGACATACACGGGAAATAATACGTATGCTCTGTGAGAGAATACTTCGATGAGGAGAAATTGAAATGGGAGTCTAGTATTCCATTTTCTAAGGTGCTTGATAGGACTTCACGTGCGTAGGTATTAAGGTTAAGATTGGGAAAGAAAAGTATTTTAAAGAAGAAAGTTAGACATTGAGGTATAAATTAGAACTCCCTTATGTAAGCGGCATTTTCCCACTTCAATAAGCATCAAAATGTCACAGGTGTGCCTCTTTCGTTACGATGATTTTTACATTGATGTGTACTTGCATGTTCTAGCGTTTGCATGTACATCCATGACTGTACTATTGTCTTTGTATATAGCATTATAAATAATTAATAATAACAATAACAATAATAATAAAATACCCATTGCAGCCGCAATTGAACCACCTTCCCACGCGTAGTGCTATCGCGCTACAGTGCAGCAATGAGCGGCAACGTGACCTCTCTCTCCTTACGAACTGTCAATCGCTTTCTAGATTTGCGACCAGTATAAAAGAGTGGGAATAGCGAGGTCGCAACGGTGAAGACTCTAACGCATCTGATTCGCTACAGGCCAGATCTCTTCCCATTTGAAACACATAACGTAAACTGATAAGAAAAGAAACGGAAATAATTAAAAACGGTTAAATAAGAAAAAAGAAAAGGAATATATTATATATATCGGGACTACGACAGGTAAGACGGGGATTGTCCTAAGCCCACCACCGGAGAGTTTCTATCTGGTAATATATAGGGACCTCGCCCTCTATACTGCAATGACTCTTTTAGTTCGGCCATCCTCTGTCTCCTCCCAGCTCCTCATCCCTCCCGGGGCGCCACACTGTGGGCAGAGGTACAATAAATATGGTATGGTCAACGTGCCGAATTCCCACCGAATATTCCGCTACTGCCACTACTACTTTCTGTCACTTTAGTTTTACTTCTGCTTCTTTCATTTACAATTAAGGGCACAAAAGTACAATAAAACTTAATCTATATTAACAAGCTATATCACTAAGACTACTGATTGTTAATATTAATAATTTATAAAGACCTCAATATTAGAAAAAACAATAGAAGTATGAACCCAGGAAGACGTTATCAGTATAAGCTTTTGTAAGGATTGTTTGGTAGTAGACGATATTGTGTATCAAAATACTTATAAATTAAATATACAAGTTCACAATAAGTTTAGCTTTATCTGTCAGGAAAGTACCGTGTCACACCTTCATGTGAGACCTTTCAATTTCCAATGGTTGGCCTTTCAACGGGACATAAAGCCGAACAACAAAATTGTGACAACCGGGACTCGACGTCACGCTACTGTTGCTACCCCTTGGGTGTTCTAAAGGTGGTTTACGACGGAGTTAAATTTTGAACAAATCTAGGGGTGTATAGGTACAACAAATTACGAGTGCCATGTTATCTTAGTGCGGTAGTAAACCGGGTTGTGTAGTCGGCAAACATAAAACAGAGGCCAGCAAGACGACTCTAGGATCTAGATGCAATAAACACGCGCTGTGCTGCGTGACACACGGACATGTTGCTATCGAGAGCAGTGAATAATTACCCCGCCCCTGCAGGATATTGATCTGCAAGCCCGCCTCACTTCCTTCTTACCACGGCAGAGAAAAAAAACACGTGTGTTTCTTAAATATTCATAGCAACTGGCTTGAGGCTGCGACGAGCATTTGTCCAGCCGCGAGGTTAGGCTCGTGTCATGGCTGCTTGTAAGGGTTACCCTGGCAACGCTGTTGTTCAGATTATCGCAAAATCCAGCTATACCACAGTGCTTTCAAATAAGAAATCAATATACGAGAAGGGCAAACTGTTAAATGACCCCAATAGGTAAGAGATAGGATACATCACACAGAATATCGTAATACTGGGTGGTTATAAAGTTGAAAATCTAGGGAACTGGCGACTTTTATTTACGTTTAAGCATTTTAAAAATGGATGATTAAATATACACAACCTCTCTCGGCTTATTCTTCTCACATATTCTGATCAAGATAAACATTTTCAGAGTAGTATGTTATACGTTAAGGAAGAGGAACAGACTGTCTTTTTCTCGCTGAAGTATCTAAATATGGTCCGTCTCGAATTGAATGTCTTAATTTTATTGAGTCTCATGGTACAACTTCATTGAGGTGCTTTGGAATTATTAAGAAAATGTAACTGGCTTGGGAAAGATTGAAACGATATATGTATCAACGATTTTTATATTGACTTCATTGTTTTCATTGTGAATTTAAATGCAAAGTGAATAATTCGGAAGAACCAACATATAGGATGTGCTGCTAGTGAGATAGTTAGGGGTATGTCAGTGAAAAGTGCAGAAAGATATTCAGAAAGTGCCTTGCTGCTTTTTCTGAAGAGAAGGTATATTTATTCCACGTCCAAAAAAACTAAAACCATTGTTGATATTTAATTAAATGTAAAATAGATAATCCAGAAGAACCAAAACTTATGTACTGCTAGTGATGTATTTAAGGGTATGCCAGTGAAAAATGAAGAAAGATATTCAGAAAGTGTCCTGCTTGGCTTTCATTTCCAGCAAGAGCGAAGAGATATGTCTTCCACGTCCAAAAAATCTAAAAGCATTGTTGAAACTGAATTAAATGTAAACTTGGTAATTAAGAAGGACCAAAACATAATAATATGTACTGCTAGTGACATAGTTAAGGGTATGTCAGTGAAAAATGCAGAAAGATATTCAGAAAGTGCCTTGATGCTTTTTCTTTCCCAGCAAGAGCGAAGGAATATGTCTTCCACGTCCAGAAAATCTATCACATTGTTGATACTTAATTTTGGATAAAGTTGAGTAAGGTTCACTTATTGATTAAGGTAATTTGTATTCTAATCATTAAAGCTGAATCACTCGTTCCTTTCTAATTGCCCTTATTTTCATAATAATTGAATCTCAATTTTTTGTTTTGTTTGTACCTAAACTATTATTCCTTTTATATCCAATATGTTAAGCTTAATAAACGCAATATTCCTACCAGCTATAATAACTGTAAACTACATGTACAAGTACAACTGTGAGCATCTTGTTAATCGGATTTAATACTCTTGTAGCTTGTAATGTTTTGGTAGTTAATATTTATCATATGCTTTAATGCTTTTGGTTTTTCCTTTACGAAGGAAGTAGGTAGTTTATTATCTTTTATTTTCCTCCGTTTTTAGTAACCTTATGATTATGTTCAACACAGAATATGGGAAAATGCTATAAATACACAGCTCGTTATAGTTTAAAGGGAAGTTATATGTCCTGGCTCTGAAATTACCTTCTCTTTTCAGGACTACAAGAATGAAAAGAAAATAGTGGCTTGCATTTTGAGGAAAGCATAGGTTTATGGAATTTCACAAAATTAATAAAAAAAATATATGGTAAATGTTATACCATATAATTATTTGACACAAATTTTGAGAGGTTACGAGATTTATGTAGAAGTAACATTTATAGCTTACAGTTTATCAATTAAGTAAAATTTACTTGATTTGATCCACTTTTGACAAAAAAGGTAATAATTTTCTTTAAAACGTTGGTTTGTGGAAGGTGTTGCACCATGGTTAGAGATTGAACTTAATTTACACGTTTGACATTAGCTGTGAATTTTAGCTTTTCAGTAATGATTTTCTGTTATTGTGTGTATGAAGATCTCCGAATTGTACTGGAATATAAAAGTTACTCTTACTCTATCAAAACTGCAGAGAAAGTAAAAAAGTAATTAGGATTCAGTCTGAAAACTGCAGGAGTTTAACTTCGTAAAACATTTCAAATAGGTAATGGCTAATCATTGAACAAAATATTTCCCAGATATCCGTTACAGAAGGTTTGTATCGCCTATAAGACAATAATAAATCACGTTCAAGAGGTCCCGAGTTCGAATTTCGGTCAGGGTGAGTTACCTGCATAAGGTTTTTCCGGGTTTTTCCCATTATCCTGAAAGACGAATGTCGGGTAACTCTAAACTCTACGTACCCTGGGCTCATTTGAACATCATTTTACCCATCTATTCATCGTCCTATATGACTTAACATTGGAGGACATAAAATTACAAAAAAGACAATAATGAACACAGCAGCATCAACAGTAGATGATATACTAGCAATCTTCGTTTAGATCCTCATATACCGGCAGTTTAAGTGTTTCTTTTGTCTAAAATATAATTTAGATTTTCGTTCTTATGGCCGTTGTGTGGCAAGTAACTTGAGGGAAGCAACATTTGTGAAGAGACTATATTTTAGGAAAACTAATGAATTTATTTTGTTTAAATTTTTCTTTCCACGCCATCTAGACATATTAATATATCTTTAACTTACTAATTCTGCGATGAACAGTACTCATACATCTTCTTTGTTCTATAAGATATTCCCAAGCTCAACTATACAAGACTTTGGCATGAACTGTCCTCTGTTATGGTTGCGAAGCCTGGACCTCGAGAAAGTGTGATGAATAAAGAATTACGCCAGTTACATGACATTTGTGAGCATACTACAATAATGGGATATCAGCGAGATGAAGATATCCTTCAAGAACTCCGAATGGAAATTGTCATGCAGTATTCATCCATAACAAGAAAATCTTACCTAAGTCAGGCTTGTGCCAAAAATCAGAACAGCTGAGCGAACTACTGTGAATATCAGGGAAACCATCATTAGATCTGCCTGTGAGGAGGTGGCGGGATAATTTTGTGTAGCTGTGGGACTAACAGCTGTTAGAAAGATGATCATACATTATTCAACCTCTAACTCTCCGATCGCTCTAAGAGTTAAAAAGTATGACTAAAATCAGTTTATTAAATAAAGGAGTTGATTTCGTTCAATATTTATTATAGGTTATACGTAATATATATTTATATATTCTAGTGCATAAATGTAGCTTACTGTACTTTCATTATCATTTATAAATCAACCAGTAGCGATTGCATTTTTATTAAAATACATGCAAAGGAATTCTAACGGAATGAAAGCAGAGAAGTTGCACGCTGTAATGGGCCCTTCCTAGTGCTAACGAAGCGTCTACCGATGGGTCGTGGGCGAAAAGAAAAATACTAAGTGCAAACAACATTCCTTAATAGTCACAAAACTAGTATTTCACTATATAAAAATTTTAATTGTTCTTAAGAACTTACTTTTTTAATGATTTAAGATATTATGTGCATGTTTGATAATTTTAGCCGGTCCAGTAGGACTTAAAATATTTTAAATATCTTAATGTGTGTTGATACAAAACAAAATACTAGAACGCTGTCAACATGTTAATATAATCATCCATCTAACAAAATAATGGTTCAGTTATGGAAACATAACAAATAGCAATGCACAGCTTCAGATAATTTTTGGATGAGCTTAATAGACAGGAGAAAGTATAACAAAAAATAATCGAATTAAAATTATAGAAAACAATGATGTTTAAGAGTAAGATTTACAGTTCCTGATAAATATTTATTGACAGCAGTAATGTTTCTCGGAAATGTTAACTTCATACAGGAACAAATAAAACAGACAGATGAAGTGTGTAACTGTATTATCTATATGATAATAAGCAACAAACAGAAGAACTCAAAAAGCCTCTTGAATTGAACGAATCAAGAGAGAATGAAGTGTATACGAAAGCAAGAGAACGAGAACCGTTGGGCGTCCTGCAAAAAGTTGGAGATAAATTGCAGACACGGAACAACCTAATGCATAATTCATGGACTTAAGAAGAAACTAATTTCTTCAACATTTTACTTCTAAGATCTGTCCCTGTATCAGTAATAGATGCACCACTAATTACTTTTCTGCTACGTTTCTATAATGGATAGAGGAAGCATTATTTTTATCCTAAATTTTGGATACCGGAAATTTCAGTGGATTGAAATATATTGAAACCCCAAAAATATCCCTTATTGGACCTTTGGGTTACTTTTAAATTTGTGGAGAATATTTTGGCAATTTTACTTTTTAAATAATTTGACAACTGACAAACCGGACCTGAAATTTTCTCAGTGACAGATTGCATTTTAAATTTATATCAATGAGATCTTGGTAAATATATTTTAAGAAAGTGTGTTTCCAAATTTTAAATTGATTTAACCACTGTGAACTTTAAAGTTATTTCTGATTTGTTTGTTGATTCATGTATTTATTTATTTTCTGTTAGATCAATCTATAAAGGCCCTTGTAAGCATTACCTGGAGAAATAACTGCGATACATTATTTATTGTTTGTTAATGGTAGATTGTTACTAGATTTTATTAATTTTTTGTTATAAAACACGCTCTTTCAGTCACAAATTCATATTTAAAGACTGTTAGAGAATTATTATACTTAAAGAAATATTGCATACACCAACCGAATTAAACCCTGAACCTTCTATAGAGGGCGTAAACATTTGAACCTAAAAGCAGTTCATGGTTCCTGTTTTCGGTCAGAATTTCACTATTTACAAACGCCATTCTTTTGTTCATTTTCAAACACAGAGCGAGTTCATGTTTTTTATGCATTGGACGGCCACACCTGCGACCTGTATGCCAAGGCAGTTCAGGTATTTTATTATTTTTAAAAATGGGCGCCGGGGTAGCGCGGTGGTTTCGTTCGCGGCTCCCGTTCTAAGGGTCCCGAGTTCGATTCCCGGCTCTGGGGTTGGCGATTTTAAGTCGGCCCTATCCACGCCTTCACCTCTGTCTAGCACACATGAAGTATCCCCTATGCCCAACGTGGTTCGGAGTCCACGGTAAAAACTGTAGGTCCTCTCACCTCACCGCCATCTTCACTATCACCCTATCATCGGCGGTAATGGACACCGCCCTCTGGGTGCCTCCACCTGAGAAATGGGTCCGGTCATCACTTGGTGGGGTGAGGTTACCCCGAAGGCCAAGGTTGCCATGTGGGGAGTGTTAGTAACTAACTAACTAACTAACTAACTAACTTATTTTTAAAAATAACATAGTAATAAGCCTAATTTTGCAAATGATGGGTATATGAGGGTATCTGTAAAAACAGTCAAAATATCTTATAAAATATTGATTGTAATTACTTTGAGCAGATTTTGTTATCTGCTAGTAACAAAGATTTCAAACGACACGTAATCCCCAAAAATTACCTTAACATTTTAATTGAACAGCATGTTGAAACTTCAAAAAATATAGTTGCCGAGATTAAACTTTTCCAATGTGTGACTGCTTACAGACACTTGGATAAAAGTCACAAGCTAATTGTACAAAAGGCTATACTTATCTACTTTACTTTAATCGAGATATAGGTACGAGTGCATCTGTATGACATGTTTCATTACATATTTCCTTAAAGTCACAATTGTTATATGGAAATACTGTAGGAATTAGTGATGGTCAACAGATGGTTGACATGTAACTCCTTAGAAACTCCCTTCTCTTTTTATTGCCAGGAGAGAGCAAGGCAATTAAAAACGAATGATGAATTCCCATTTGAGAAAACTAAATATCAATCAAATTATAAGAAATATTTCGAAGAAAGTTTATATCTTAGATAAACTATGTGCTTTAACAACATTTCCATTTTGTGTATTAAGCTCTTAGGATTTACCAATTATGCAGAAGTCATTCAGATTAAGGAGAACTTCATTGGCTATTTCAGGAAAGATCAAAATATTATGTATTTGTCATAAAGTCCCTTAAACTCATGGTAATTGAATTTTTATCGTCAGAGCAATTTTTAAGAGCATCAGAATCTCAGTAAAAAATTGCCATGTAAATAGTCAATGACTTATTAATTCCCTATTTTATTTACGACTTTTATATTTTAATTTTTAATTCAGGTGCAGTAAACAATGTAGAGAGGAAAGCGTACGGAGACGTTGAAGGTGAGTTGGAGATGCATAGTCCAAATAAAGTAGTAATTGCAGAAGAAATTGGGAGGTTCATGCAAATAAAGGTAATGGAGCCAGCACCACAATCATACAAAGTATAGCAGTGTTCCCAAATCACCAGTGAGGTGGGTAGGTAAGTTTTATTATCAAAACACACTATCTGCAGGCTTTTGTGCTGATGTTGATGATATAGTGGTAAATCATATCTATAGAGAAAGACGTATCATTACAACACAACAATGTTATGTAATGCTAACTTAAAGGCGAAAAAAAGTAAAAGAAAAAGTATTCCGTATTTGTGACAATAGAAGAATATTCAAGATGACTTTTAAAACCAACAATTGAAGGGACTTTTAACGGTGTTAAAACGTGCTGAATACATTCTAAAATACCAGTATCAACCTGGATAAAAAAACTCCTTCATAGACCTCTGGAAGACCGCATAGAATAGCAGTGTTTAATAAATTGAATGAGGCGTAGATATTTCGATGGAGCACAATGTGTGTTCTGCGGAGAACATTTCTTAGAGTTGACATATTATATACATATCTATTTGTTGTTTCCGCATCTAGTAATATGTCTACAAAGTATCCTTAGAAATGTTCATTTTCCTATCAGCTTTATTTTAATTGAGATAAATATATAAAAGTGTATGTAACTGCATTTTCTTGTAGGTGCAAGGGCGATAAGGGAAACCAAATTGATAAATATATCAGCTGTACGCAATGCTTCTACCTATGAGCTAATGACGTCATCTTGTCAGTTTACCACAGCTCCTTCGTTTTGTGCAAGAAACATTTATCTTTCACTCACTCAGGTAACCAAGCATTAACGAGGCCTGTTTCTAAAGCCTACAAATGCCTCATAGTCCAAGCGAACAGTTGCTGACGGCAGATTCGTCCTCTCCTCTTTCCCAAAAGGTCTTGCATCACTAGATGAGTTTAAAAACATTCCAGACTCCTTCCAGGACATCCCAAGAATCAAACGAATATTAGCAGTACTCGCAAAATGACATGAAAATTTAAAACTAATGCAACAAATATATCGGAAGTGGCTAATGACACAGTATTGTTTGGAATAAACTATTTATTTCAAGTACATGCGATTTTGTCTCTTGTTTTGCGTTTTGGTTTGCTACATAGAGTACAAAGGCACAGATTATTATCTCACAGAACATCCATATACCGGAGTAAGGTATTTAAAAGGATTAATTTCTTAAGGACCAATTCCTCAATATAGACTTACATTAAAAATATTTAGCGATAAAAATCCTGGTATTCAAGTACTTACAATCGTAAGTCGACACAAATATGTATCTGGAATATGAGAACTCGAAGGTGGCTTACCGGGAACATATAATGAGTCAATTGCAGAGTTTAATGTCGCATCGGCATGTTGACCATGGAATCTCAAGGGGTTAGAGTGACTGGACGGAAACCGAGAGATCCGTGGTTCAAATTCCGGCCGTAGCATTGAATTTTTCAGTTGGCTCTAATCAATTGAAACACCCATATACCGGAGTAATGTATTTAAAATGATTAATTCTTTAAGGATTAATTCCTCTATATAAATTTACAAAAGAATCTCACAGGCTGTAGCATAAAAATTTAAAATATAGATTTTGTATTAGCAATATCTTAAGAAAGTAGTATTGAAAATAGTTTGGTAAGGTTTTGAAAAAAAATAACAGCTGTCTAAAGGGCTTCGGTTTAATAAACAGTAATGTTTGTTTTGTTCCTTAAGCTTGGCTTCTTTCAAACTGATTGGTCATTTCAGATAATGAATGAATGATATGGATCAAATGATGTCCAAATACGGCAAGGATTTGTCTAAACATACCACATTTGAGTCCTCATCTTCAGTCAAGGGAAAGCCCTGGAAGCTCTCAGCAACTAATCCTAACCGAGAATCAAACCCGCAACCTCTTGAATGTGAGGCAGACGCGCTAAACTTTTATTACAGAGGTTGGTAAAGGATAATTCTGTGTGAGTGAGGTTATTTTGGAGGTAAGGAAGTATATCTTTGTGTGGCACTTTTGAACTTAAAAATAACTTAAATACCTTGGGATTGTGCTTCTCACAACCATGTGCACACATACATAAATTCAAATATTGAAATACATAAATAAATTAAAAATTCTTTTACTCATGGTCCTCTAAACCTTTACTTGTAGAGAAATGTCTACGTCGAATTTTGGGATAGAATATAAGACTTCCTCTTTCTGTTAAATGTATCGTAGAGAAAATAAAATAATAGTTATTCTTACATCAGTAGCCTCATACATTATGGTGAACTTTTCTTGGGAAATCAGAGGGAAGAACTTGGAATCTTTTCTTACTTATACCATACCGTAGACGTAAAAATGTAGGTCAGCGTTGTTTGGTAAACCCTGGAATAAACTATGAACAGTAGTGCAGCAGAACCCGCCATAGTAGCTCTGAGCTTTAGACGTCTCACAGACACAAAATTATTAAAGCAGCGTTCTGGGCTTCACTTCAAAAGAAAAAGCAACTGACTTTGAAGAGCCTTTCACCTTAGAGCAGAAATTAAAACCGAAATATGAACCTTGAAAGACTGCATCATTGATACTACCACTCCCAAGAGCTTAGACGTGGATTGTATGGAAGTATGTTTAATCCATTAAAGCAAGGCAGTACTGAAAGTTGAATTTCCTGCGGTTTTTATGGAATGTATAAAATAATGATAGCAAATGATCACATAAAACCTAAAATTAATTGAAGAGAATCATTTTGTCGTGCCTTAAAAGCAACTAGTGTGATTTTGATAGAATTCTACGTTAAGCTATTGTAGATGTCATCATTATCACTTCACCTTTTCTATTTCCTAGGAAACGGCTTAATTTAATCTTACAGATTAGAAGGTTGTCGCGCTCTCTCAAATGTTTCTGGCACCGTCGGGCTTCGACCATCTGTTACCCTTCGTCGTACTCGTCGAGCGTGTGATTGAGAAGGCATTAAGATTTCAAGGTTCCCGTCGTCGAATATCTGTATTACTGCTAAATGCTATGGAGTAGGTGCTGTGGTTAGTGAGGGAGTGTGGTTTTTTCTCAGGGTTCTTGTAAAATAAAGACTTATAACTCTTTTGTGTCGGCGCTACATGTTACCCGGATGTCTGCAGGATTTCAGTAAATTACGTGTCACTCGTAATAATTTAAATATACTTGTTCGAAGCTTTGAAACATTTATTTTAATAGGGGGATATTTTTAATAATATCGGCTGCACCTCGCGCTTCACTGGATGCAAAGTACTTAACACCGATTGATGCTGCTGTGGACTGCACTTCCCAAGGCTTCGCTGTACTCCTTCAACAATAACTTTTCTACAACAATCCTGGAGAATGCTAAATTGCTTTCTCTCGCTACACAATGGAAAGGCCAATAACGTTTATTGCCAACGCTAAGGGTAGCAACAAATTTTAGGAATTTGTCTCATTATTTTCACCGAAAACGAGCTGACCTTCCTTAATAACTACGCCTATATTTATTGGTAGCTAACAAATATCAAGATTCAGACCATTTTATAAACATTTTAAGGGGCTTTCCCGTGATACACTTTCACACATATTAGTATAAAAGCCGTAGATCTTCATTATTGGTTAATACATAATTTGTATTAACTCTATTAGCTTAATGTAAAACAAACACGCCGTAGTAGTTTCATTGTTGGTACTCTGGTTCCCGCCTGTGAGAACCAGACAAGTTCAGACATGTTCAGTATCGCCTACCGCTGCAATGGAGGTAACACGGCGAGGACCAATATCTGGCCTGGTAACTCTGCTTTCGTCTCAACAAATCTTCAGTTGAGACCTATAAAATGTTACAGGAGGCATATGGAGAGTCTGTTCTTCCCTACAGCACAGCTCGAAGGTGCTTTAATATGTTTAAAGAGGGGAGACAATCAGTTTCAAAAGAAGGTGGACACGGTGCTCCAGTTATTGTTCTTACGGAAGAAAACATCAACACTGCTGCTGCCATTGTGAGAGAGGATCGACGAATTACCTTTAGATCAGTTTCTGAAATACTGCACATTTCGTTGGGTGCCACCCACACGTTGGTGACAGAAACATTATACATGAGACGTGTTTGTGCGCTATGGGTTCTAAGACCGTTGATTCCCGAAGAAAAAGGACATTCGCATGTAGATCTGCATGCAGTTAAATTTGATGTTAAAGAGGAAGATCCGGATTTCTTTCAAACGTAATCACTGCTAATGAAACTTGGCTACATCATTTTGGTACTGAGAGCAAACAGCAAAGCTCAGTGTGGATATCTACTTCATCACCAACCCCCAAAAAATTAAAAGTGGTTTCTTCTGCTGGGAAAGTTATGGTCATCTCATTCTTCGACATTCATGGAATGGTTTATCAGCATGTTGTACCTGCACACACACACATCAGTAACTGGACAATACTACAGGGATGTTCTGAAAACATTGCAAGTCCATATCTGGCGCAAAGGACTTCATTTCCGTGAAGCAGGCTGGATGCCGCATACTGCCATAGTTATTGCTGAATATCTTGCAAAAATCAACGTGAAGTGCATCCCTCACTCTCCCTATAATCCGGATTTATCTCCATGTGACTCTTTTGTATTCCCTAACATGAAGAAACGCCTTTTGGGGGAGGCATTATCCACCATCAGAAGCAGTGGTGAAGGCTGCGGAGGCGATTTTGAAGGATCTCTCAAAAATTGGCTTCCAGCATGTCTTTGAAGACTGGCAGAAACGCTGGGACCAGTTCATCGCATTCAAAGGTACGTTGTCCAAAAAATGTGATCATTCTTTATTGAACAGCCCTCGTAGCTATACAATTTCTTAGCCTTAAGAGCAGGTTTCAGCTGCCGCAAATTTGTAAAGGCATAAGTGCGCCTATAGCACCATCTAGGGTTTCTTCGGTAATTATACTGTCCAGTGGCTTAAATCAGATATCAGATAGCAATCCCCTACATTCTGTACATCACTCTTCGGCATTCACAGGCCAGCAGCTTCTAGAGGTGCAGAAGACTGTTTCTGAAACCAAAAGTTTGGAACTAAAGAGTATAGCTACGCGATTAAAGTCGTTAAAACTATTGAGAACACATTAGGACATTTATGTCATGAAAACAGTGAATGTTCAAATATATTAACTTCACAACAAATTCTAAAAGTTTAATTAATCAGTCAAACCACAGGTAATTCAATCAAGGATAGTGTTACACCTAAGGAAGATTCTTTGCTACACTTCATTATTCCTGTTTTATACTTTGATCTTTCTATAAACAGCTTTTTAAGGTATCAAGAATTAGTAAGAGTCTCTATCCGTTATGTTATTCCATCCAGCATCCTTATATTCTTCTATTTGCAAGCCTCTACATATTTTCAAGGACCTAAGACATCTTCTTTCATTCTTACTAATGGTCCTCAATAGTTTCGCAAACGCTTCTCAGAGACAGGAGATAAAAGTGTAAAAAGTAAAATAATAGTCATCATAAATAACAAGGATTCCAAGAAAACGTTCTCTCCTTTTTTTTTTTTTTTTTTTTTTTTGTAATTTACGCCCTCCAACGTTAAGTCATATCGGACGATGAATGGAAGGATGAAATGATGCTCAAATGAATGAATCCGGGGTCCACGGAGCTTAGAGCTACCTGAATTTCGTCTTTAAGGATAAGGGAAAACCCCGGAAAAAACCTTATCCAGGTAACTCACCCTTACCAAGATTCGAACTCGGGACCTCTTGAGCGTGAGCCAGACACTATCATCTACGCTGCCGTGGCGGGCTGAAGAAAAGTTGTAGAAAAAATTAAGAAAAAGGTGTTTCTTCTCTTAAAGATTTAAAATACAGCTAGCTGATGCTGTAAGTACAGGCTCCTACTCACTAGGGGTTTCTTGCAGTTGTTTCTATACCCAAAATTTTCCACAGTATCCAAAGATTTACTAATTTGTTGCACAATTTTCATGTTGCATCTTAAAAACATATCTAAGCAAATAATCAAATGCTTTTAAAAATCGCGCAGGACTGAGAACAATAAAAATATTTTATGTAGTAAAATAGTAAATAATATATACATGCATTAAATGTTTTTTAATATAGAGAAACACCTTCGGGTGAAGGGTTTCATTAGATAAGGTAACTCAACCATTCCAACTGGAATTTTTGAACATGGCAAAAACATTAATGCCATTGTGTGTAACAGCTGAAATAAATTTCAACAATATATAGCCAAAAAATGGAATGTGTAGTGTGTAACGCCCGCTTTTGCTACATACGGCACCGCAGGCGGTGACACTTATGATACATGAGATGAAGTTGGAGCACCGGTGGATTGTGATTGCGGGGGAGGCCGGAGGGCGCGGGGAGAGCCCGCCGCAGCGCCGTGTTGTCCATCACAAATCACACTTTGCGGTCGCCTGGGATCGAACCCGGGCTGCCTTGGTGAGAGCCAAGCGGTCTAACCACTGGGCCACGGCGCGGCCTTTATATAGACAGATGCATACTTCATTTCTTTTTTCTATCCTTTACATTGTCATTAATTGTCGAATGTTCAGCTTTTGCATTGAATTAATAATAGGGTTAACCTATGTTGCTTTCCTTTCTACTTTCTTCCCTTTCACTTTGCATGATGAGAAAGTACTTAAAGCCCGCCTCAGTAGCGTAGATGGTAGCGTGTCTGCCTCACGTTCAAGAGGTCCCGAGTTCGAATCTCGGTCAGGGTGACTTACCTGTATAAGGTTTTTCCGGGGTTTTCCCTTATCCTGTAAGACGAATTTCGGGTAGCTCTAAGCACCATGGACTCCGGACTAATTTGAGCATCATTTCACCCATTTCATTCATCATCCGATATGACTGAACGTTGGTGGACGTAAATTACAAAAATTAAAAAATTAAAATGTCCTTAAACATTACGCTTCTCACCTCTTAAATATCACCTCTTTCGAGTTTTGTGTGCATATGTGTAAAATGCGGTAAAGAATAACCGTGAATAATTGCGATACTCTATATCTCATCAGTGAGTCACACCAACGTCTTGAAATCCCTGTACAGAAAAAGAGATATAATAAGTTATACTTAATAAAATAAAAATGATAAATCAATGACACTGCGGGTAGGGGAAAAGGTAGTAAGGGGCTATTCCGCTTACTGGGCTATTCAGCCCGAAATAAGGTAATTGGTTTACTGCCCAAAAATCATGGGTAGCGATGACTTGCCTCCCAGTTCATTGTCAAGCTTATTGTTTGTGCTACGCTTTTAGGAATTTACTTGTGGCTGTAGACTGCTGTCTTAATAGTATTAACAGAAGAAGATTAAAAGGCAAATAACTTATGTTGCTTTTTTGCCTTGAATAAGAAATACCTTTGTAACTTAGGTTATAGTATCTTCAGATATATTTTTGACTGAAAATCAGTGTCACTGTACGTAATAGTTTTGGTTACGACCATCCATAGCAGTTGGCGCGTTTCTTTTATCATAGCTCTCACATGGTGCGCAATTTCAAAAGTTCAATATTTGGGGCTATTCCGCGCAAACAAAGAGGGGGTTTTCTCGCCCAGTTATAATATAACTTTTTGTACTCTTTTAAACTAATTATTTTATACAACTATTATTGTTTATTTGATCGTTTCAGATGGTACACACATTTAAACAAAGGAAGCTGGAACGAAACTGGACGAGGACGACATTACTCGTGCTGTTACGAGCGTATTAAAAGCGGCGATGTAAGTATGACGGGGTAGTGGACCTTTTAGGAGTGCTTTACCCTACACTCTAGGTTCGTGTTCATGCACATAAATGTCAAGAAGCATTAGGAGGATGAGTGTACAAATCAGTTGGTCATCCTACGGTGTTCAGTTTGGAAGAGAAGAGGGATTTACGCTCACATTCTTCTCGGCAGCCAGTCAGGTGAAAAGATGATTAGATATCAACGTTTCGGGAGTGACCATCTCTCCCATCATCAGGATATTTATAAAATGTTATAACCTCAAATGAAATACTGGATATAACACGACTATAAACAAAGACAAAACACTATCAAAATTCGCATTACTGAACAAAAGACTGTTTCCGGTAAATTAAATGCCAGGTCAGGAGATGGTGTGAGTATAGAAAATTATGTCAAAGAAACGTAACTACTTAACTTGATTATCAAGCTGTATTTAACTTTGCTTCTAATTTCGACGGATTTCCATTTTTAATGCCGGTTTCCAAGAGGAGCTGACCTTAAATCCAGCATCACGGTTAAGCGTGCTCCATTCAGAGGAAATCGCCAAAGCCTCCTTAATTCTCCGCTCCCAGTAACTGTTGCATTTTGCCAAGATGGTCGTATCCCGAAAGTTGGCTCTATGGTCGTTATCAAAACAATGCTCTGCCAGCCCGGACTTCTCAGGTTGTATTAAACGAATGCTCCGTTCATGGCTGGCTGCCCGAGAACAAAGTGAGCGTATTCGTCGCCAGGAAAGCTTCAGGTCTTATTTTAAGAAATATTTAGTTTCCAGGTTAAAATACTTAGCTGCAAGCGTAGGCGTATTGTAAAACTAAATTGTGGAAATAGTAAGTAATGATTTGGTTCCAGTCCAAATAAAATACAGTGATGGGGAAGATGCACCATGTGGATTTTATGGGTTAGAGTTCTATTTTCCGAAATCAGCAACCAAAGGAGCTGGATCAAATGCCAGAAATGTGATCTATGGGTTTCACAAAGTGTCCATTGGTGCAGTTCTGAAGTAAGACTTCTTTTGTGGCAAATGTCTTTAATTAAAATGCAAAAGTACTGTGAGCGCTAATAGCCCCAGGGTCGGGTGTAATAGTCGCATTAATTCTGAGATTTTCCTTTCTGTACAACTTTCGCTGTTTTATTTGATCTCAAATAAAGCAAATAAAATAGTGTTTATATCATTAGTACGCTTTAAGGGATTAATAAAGACTATTCTGCTGTATGTTTAAGATAAAAAAATACTGTTTTTATTTGTTTTATGGCACCATAAATTTGAAATGAGTGGAATAGCCCCGCTCTAACAAATCTTTTTACTTCTCCTATGTATTCTGTGATATAAAAAAGGAGAAACCATGTAAGCACTTGAAAGTCTTTGCTTAGAAGGAAAGAAGCCCGAGCTGAGAGAACTCAGATAATTTACTTCTAACCCTCACGTCAAGATAAAAATGTAAGGTGAGGAGGATCTTGCCTTTGCGTGTGTAAATCGAGATGAGTAATATAAAAATACTCTTTAGTCTGGCAACATGGCTTATCCTTTCTTGTCTTGCACTTTGATGTTCACATGTTCATAACTCATTTATCTACTGCGTTCACTTTCCTTGTGTATCAGATACATGTTTACTTATTGCATGCTCACAAGAAATGTCTTTCCTAATCTTCTAGAGTACCAGAATTAATTATTTACTGTATGTCAGAATCTCCGTCAGAAACAAGGTAGTTGGGCATTAGCAACACTTCTATATTGATGTCCTCTTGTCAGTTTATTTGTTGGTCTCAGAGTATGACTGTCTGAACTAACTTATTATCAATAATACTATTTGAAAACTTCAGACTAATGTGCTATTTCCAAACATTTTGCAAACACCTTGTATTTCTATCTCTGATGTAGAACCCAGCAGTCATCTAAAATGTACGATACCTATTAAGTTATGTGTTACTTATTCTGGCTTCGTTTTACACCCCTGTATTACATCAACGAGCGGGATGGCTCAGCCAGTAGAAGAGTTGCCTTCAGCATATATATCCACAAGGGTACAAAATGCACTTCCTAACACAGTGCCCCAGAAGAGCAACATTTGGAAGACTTGTCAAATTGGCGGATGCGGAGGGAAGAATAGGAGCAAGCATTTAAGTAACAAATGCAGCAAGTATGTTTGTGGATTATGTTTTGGCAACGCTGAATACACGTTTGTTAGGTGCTACGATGCTGCAGGTGGCTTTGAATGAGCGAAATGTGATATTCAAAATTTTATGTTGAAAAACATGTGTTTGCTAAGGGAAGTTGTCCATTTTCAAATTTGGTTATCATATTTGTTGGATTAATTTTAGGCTTAAAATGTTCATTTTACCATATAATTCTTCAGACAAAAGTAAAATTATATACTGGTAAACCGTATTAATAATATTAAATAAACTGGTATGCATTAAAATTTGTTTACTATTTTAAAACGGGTAAATAAAACTGCACTCTTCAAAATGACGGGTTGGTCCTTCTCGGTATACCATACTCGACGGTCCTAGTGTTAATGTGAAAATTATCATTCGCATCGAGTTTTTGTTAGCTGCAACATAGCCATAACTTTAATAAAATTGTTTTGGAAACTGTATGGCATAATTGCCAATTTGCATAAAGCTATTCATAGCTCTTGGTTTATCAGTTTAACAAGGTAAACCAAGAATGCACTAAATTCATTGTGAACGTTCTAAATCTTCGAGAAATATAACTCGAGTCCAAAAGAACTGGGAAACCGTGTTCAAAAGCAACCAATTTGACACAAAACACAATGTATTCTTATTTCAAGGATGTCTATAAAAACACTCGTTCCTTATGCTCCAGTAAAATGTCGCTATTGGATTTCCGAACTGTTTCGCGACACATAATGTTGTGAATAAATTTCTGGAGACAGGAAGTGTAACAGATAAAAAACCTAAACAAACTGGAACAGCACCGAGAAAGCTAAGCTTCCCTCACAAAAAGAACGGAAACCTCGCTTCACTGCAAACGCTGGGGAGTCTTTGAAACCTCCTTAAATCTCTAGCACCAATAATGCAGATGCATAAAGAAGGCAAATAAAAACAATTTGTTCTAAAGTGAAAACCAAACGATGTGTTAGAGGTACTAAAGTTATCCACAATCTCTTAACATTGCGTTTTTGTTTCTTTGTGTGAATCTTCCATTATTTTATATGGCAGATGTGACTTTAAATTCTCCGAAAACAATTTTTCTTCTTCACTTAGTATACCTAATGTTGTCTTTTAATATAAGCATTCCATTTGTCAAATTTGCTTCAATATTTTGTTATAGAAGTAAAGTACACGTACATTATCATGGCATTAGTGGTATTACAAGTGTTTTCAAAATCAGTTTTATAACGTAAGTAAACAAACTTTTCGTAGTCGCAGTAATAATAAAAATATTTATTTTCTCTACAAGTTATATAGTACGTCGAGAAGGAACTGTATTCCACCCAAAATTTCGATACCAATATTTCACTGAAAATACGCGTTTTCATACCTTAAATCCAACAGAAAACTTTTTAGAAAAATGTCTATGTTTTGTGTCTATTTGATTAGTAACGGTAAAAGTAAAAATTCGGTAAATTGGCAAAACATCAAAACGACTATTTAAAGACGCATTTTCGAAGGACATGACACAAAACCTGATTGCCGGGCTCACGCTCGCATACGCAAAGCAGAGCGGGGTTGTTCAATAAAGAATGATCATAATTTTTTACCGTCAAAATTTTTCTCAGTAAAATTCAATCTTATTATATTCTGTTAACTTAACAAACACGCCGTAATAGTTTCATTGTTTGTACTCCTGATTCCCGCCTGTGAGAACCAGGCAAGTTCAGACGTTCAGTATCGCCTACCTCTGCAATGGAGGTAACATGCAGTTAAAGTTGATGTTAGAGGAAGATCCGGAGTATCTTTCAAACGTAATCACTGCTGATGAAACTTGGCTACATCAATTTGATTCTGATAGCAAACAGCAAAGCTCAGTGTGGAAATCTCCTTCATCACCCCAATAAAAGCAAAAGTGGTTGCTGTCTCGGCGATAGTTATGGTCATCTCATTCTTTGATATTCATGGAATGGTTTATCAGCATGTTGTACCTGCACACACATCAGTAACTGGACAATATTACAGGGTTGTCCTGGAAACATTGCAAGTCCATATCAGGCGCAAAAGACCCATTTCCATGAAGCAGGCTGAATGCTGCACCACGATAATGCGTGTGCTCAAATTGCAAATGCTGTTGCTGAATATCTTGCAGAAATCAAACTGAAGTGCATCCCTCACCCTCCCTATAGTCCGGATTCAGTCCCTTGTGACATTTTTCTATCCCCCAACTTGAAGAAACGCCTTCATGGGAGGCATTATCCATTATCAGAAGCAGTGGTGAATGCTACGGAAGCGATTTTGAAAGATCTCTCAAAAATTGGTTTCCAGTATATCTTTGAAGACTGACAGACACGCTGGGAAAAGTGCATCGCAAACAGGGAAGACTGTTTTGAGAAGGACCACCAAAATTTTGTGGATGAGTAAAGGTACAGTGTAATCATTCTTCATTGAACAACCTTCGTATGTTAAAATATATCGATTACAAATCAAATGTTTATCTCCAATTTTCAGCCTCCAATTTTGCATAACTGCCAAACCTCAGTCTCACAGCACCGATATTGTTAAAGCATGTACTGTCAAAAATTTATGGAGTTAGCTATTTCAGAATGTTCCTAATAATTGGTTTGAGAATTTCGGCATTTATGCAATCTTCAAATGGGGCGTTTTATTGGGATTTTCTCTGATTATGCGTGTTCAAAATACTCACAAAGCAACCAGTTGTAAAAAGATCTCAATGGTGATTAATACAACCATATTCTTATTGTTTCTGAAAGGAAATATGGATTTAAAGACAATTCTACAAATGACTCCCTCGTTTAATGTGAAGTAGACAGAAAAATGCATTACTTTATCTTTTTAAATAGTCGATAGAGCGAAAAATGTGGGCATAGCAGATCCACTTTTACGTTGAAAATCTTTCTTTCTATGGAGTAGTAAACCAATACGTTATTTTGATGGAAATAATCATTTCTTCCAAACCAGGCATGTGTAGGTTAAGGTTTGAATGAATAGAGCCAGACTGAAAAATTCAATGCCATTGCCGAGATCCGTGGTTCAAATCACCGCAATGGTATTGGGTTTTTCAGTCTGGCTCTATTCATGAAAATCTTAACCGACAAATGGCTAGTGTGGAAGAAATGATTATATCCATCAATTTACCTGAATGACATAGTGGTTTAACTATGAAGCCTGGGACTTAAGTACTAACAGCATAGTAAGTCGTCACAAAAAGTGTGTGTCTCATAGCATATCAAAACCCCTAGTGGTCTACCGGAAACATATGAGTCGGTTGGAGTATTTGATGTGATGTCGGCATGTTGGTCATAGTAGCTCAGTTGGTTAGAGCAACCGCACATGGTTCAAATCCCGGCTATGGCATTGAATTTATCAGTCTGGATCTATTCATTCCTGCATCATTTTAATTGATCATATTACAACTAATCAATGCTATATTTAAGAAAATTCCTTTTAAATTTAAATTTTACACTTCTGGGAGTGTCTTTCAATTAAATCTACCACCTCTTTAAAAATTACGGTTACATTGTGGAGTTAGGTTAGGTTTCAGCCATAACTTGTGAGCATTCTTCCCCAGGTCTGCTGTATATGATCATCACCTACATTCGTTGTTGCATTATCTCTTGTTTATCTCATAAATAAAAATTGACGTCAGCATCATTTTAAACGTTAATAGGCTGTTATGGCTAAGAATATACAAAAGAGATCTTCCTTTCCTTTGCTGCTCTGCTCTGTGATGTCAACAATACAATTTACTTAATCGCTTGTATACTTATTTCTTAAATACAAGGGGCTATGTTTCAATTTATCTCCGCTGCAGCGCTGCGATCGCAGTTTCGCACATGCGCGGTAGACCCTCTGAATCGAAGAAGAAACGTGCGCCATGGTGAGATCACTGTCAGCAAAGTACGCTTTGTTGTGTTTGTTTACTATGTCGGTGTTGATTGAAAATCCCGCCGCTTGTGAAATCAGATCTGTGATTCGTTTTCTGAATGCTAGGAAAGTGAAACCAATTGAAATGTATCGGCAAATTTGCGATGTTTACGGAGAATATGCGATGAGTGTTACAAAGGTGAGAAGATGGGTCCGACAGTTCAATGAAGGACGTAGTGAAGTGCACGAAGAAGAACGAAGTGGGCGTCCATCTTTGGTTACAAAAGAACTGGTTCACGCGATTGATGAGAAGATCCAAGAAAACAGCAAGTTTACAATTAGTGCTCTCGCTATGCAATTTCCCCAAATCTCACGATCACTAGTTAATGAAATTGTTACCGAAAAACTGAAATTTCTTAAACTTTGCTCACGTTGGGTGCCAAAAATTCTTACTGAGCAACTCAAAACAAAACAGTGGGGTAATTACACTTCAGTTTTTGAAGCATTATGATAAAGGTAGCGAAGAATTTCTGACACAGTCACAGGAAATGAAACTTGGGTTTCTTACGACACCCCTGAAAGTAAGCGTCAAACAATGGAATGGAGGCACGCCTCATCCCTAGCAAAGGTTAAGCCGAAACAAATCTCGACCTCGACACCTCTTTCTTTATTTTTTATTTTATTCAATGATCGATCAGCAGTACATGCTTTACAGATCCTTGTTGGCTAATTGAATCTCTATGAACTATATAATAACATGTAAGGAAAACCAAGTTGGCTCCTATTATCTTCTTAACACTGTGAAACAAGAGAAGAATAAGTTAATTAAAACAAACAAGTAATCAAACAGATAAGACCAACAGTCATTGTGAAACAATATTCATAGTTTTTTTTTCAATCAGAATCACTAAGGAGGAGATCCTGTGGGAGTAGTCTCTTCAGGCGCGTGGGCTGGCGGGTTCGTACGCCGATGTCGTACATCACAGCTCCTGGAACATCTGGCAGGTTTGAAAAGAAGCGGGAGGCGATCTGACGTACGTACTGGTGAAGAGGAAGGAGACCAAGTTCTTTATGCAGTTGTTGATTTCTTACGTACCAAGGGGCATCCGTGGCGATGCGCATAAATCGATTTTGCAGGACCTGTAGCCGTCGGAGATGAGTGTTGCTAGCCGAACCCCATACCTGGGAAGCATATGTGATAAGTGGCCGGACAAGAGATTTGTAGAGAAGCAGAGAGCATTCAATCCCAAGAGGAGTGTGTCTGTGAAGTAGCGAGCCAAGTTTTGAGAGTCGTCCTGATGCCAACGAGATGAGTCGATCAATATGGGTTCGCCAAGTAAGTCTAGTGTCCAGCATTACTCCAAGGTATTTGACGGAGGTGGTAGGAGGTAGCCAGGGAATTGATTCATGCTTAATATGCAATTCGGGAGAGTTGGAGATGCGACGTAAGCTAAAAGTCTTAGCTGCGGTCTTTTGAGTGTTTAGAGGTATGCGCCAAGTATCGAACCATTCAACGAGGCAGTCAAAATAGGTTTGTAGCGTGTGAATAGTTGTAGGGAGATCTGTGCCGGAATGATGTAAAACAGTATCATCAGCGTATAAGGCTATGGAGGTAGGGGCCAATTCAGGAAGATCATAGGTATAGATACTAAATAATATTGGCGCCAATATGGATCCCTGAGGAACTCCTGCTGTAATATGGCGCTGAGATGACTCCATGCCACCAATGCGAACAGTAAATGTGCGATCTGATAGAAAACTACAACTGGTAGTGAACAGATACTGTGGAAGTCCAATGCTATACAGTTTGAAGATTAACCCCTCATGCCAAACTTTATCAAAGGCATGTGCTACGTCGAGGAACAGGGCGGTTGTTTGCTTTCGTTGCTCAAAACCATGAATTACTGTTTGTGTTAAACGTAGTAGTTGGTGAGAGGTAGAAGGTCTAGAACGAAATACAAATTGGAAGGGTGGAATGATATGGTTTTCAGTGGTATATTTAAGGAGACGGCGAAGGAGAACCTTTTTAAAGAGTTTGGACAAGGTAGGCAGCAAACTTATCGGACGATAGCTGTCGGGGAGATTTTTAGGTTTATTAGGTTTGTGAAACACAATGATTTGAGCCAATTTCCAGGTGTGAGGAAAAAAGCCAGGTCGAAGACAAGCGTTCAGGAATGAAGCCAAATGTGCCAGGGCCTTCTTTGTCAGGTTTTTTAACACAATATTGGGAATCAAGTCGTGTCCCGGTGATTTCTTAAGAGGAAGAGAGCGAATTAAATGCCTAAGTTCAGCAGGACTAGTGAAGGAGATTCTGCAGGGAATAGTTGGTTGGTGTCGAAAAGCGTCAAGCCGCTGTTCTATACTTGGGGTGGTGGCATGAGGTGCGTTTGGTGTGAACGTGCCTTCAAAGTGGTCTGCAAGAACTTCACATTTAGCTTTGACCTCCGTAACAAGTGTGTCAGTGGTACGCAGAGCTGGTATAATAGTTGGCTCTCGCAGAAGTCGTCGAGTGGCATCTCAGAGCGTGTGATCATGCGGAGAGATGCTCGCCAGTTGTTGTTCGTAGGTCTCAAGGCGATAACGGTCCAATTCGACTTTTACTAGCCGGTTCAATTCATTAAGCTTCCTACGCAGCCAAGGTCGGCGTTCCCTTTGCCACTGACGTCGGATCCTGTGTTTTTATGTATAAGCTGAAGAATGGGCGCAGGTAAGGAAGAAGCAATAGGAGTCCGCTTGAAGCAGGTAGTTGAATTTCGCACACAGTGGCATATAGTGTCTGTAAGGTCTATGTCAGCTTCAGAGCTAAGTGAGTAAGTGTGGAGCGCTGAATCCAACTGAGCATGGAACTTATCCCATTGTACATAGCCATTAATAAGTCGTGGTGCTGAGGGAAATATGTTCGGAGTGAGTTTAAAGGTAATTACGACCGGGCAGTGGTCAGAGTCAAGTTCCGCTAGTGTAGACATATACGCTGGAAGAGGGAGATTCTTGTGAATGCCAATGTCGAGAATGTCAGGAGTATTAAGAGGATTGGTAGGATAATACGTGGGATCTGTAGGCGCCAAGACGGATAAGCCGCAGTTGTTCAATATGTGGTAAAGGCGTCGGCCATTGGGATTAGTAGAGTGGCAGCCCCATGACGAGTGTTTGCAGTTTAGATCTCCGAGAACAAGGGTGCTGCTGTTGGCAGGAAAAAGCAGGGAGAAATAAGTAGTATTTAGTTTCCGGTTAGGAGACTTATAGGCGCTGATAACAGTGAGATCATTACCATCGGTTGTAGGGAGTACCTCGACACCTCGAAAACGATGTGCACAGTGTTCTGGAACAGGAAAGGCATTACTCATTGATATCTTACCGCGTGGTCAAACAATGAAAGCACATGTTTATTGCGAGAGACATAGGAAATTGCGCTACGCAATACAGAATAAGCGCCGAGGAATGCTGTCAAAAGGTGATGTGTCTCTTCACGACAACGCACGACCACACACTGCAAATGCGACGAAAAACATTCTACAGGGATTTGGCTGGGACGTTTTTGACCACACCCCGTACAGCCCTGACCTCGCTCCTAGTGACTTTCACCTGTTTTTGCCTCTCAAATATTTCCTTGGTTGTCAACACTTCAACAATGACAAAGAGCTAAAAGAAAATGCTTCCAACTGTTTGAAGACACAGGCGGCAAACTTCTATGAAGAAGGTATACAAAACCTTGTGCCTCGCTTTGACAAATGCCTGCAAAATTTCTGCAGTTTTGTGGAAAAGTAGTTTAAGAGTTGTAGAATTTTGTGCAATAAATAATTTTTCTGTATCTGCACACAATTTAATTTTATTACCAAACAGAACTTACTTTTTGGACGTACCTCGTATAATAGATGTTCCGATGTTAGTTTACGTTCCTTAATTTTTATCAAATCTTTGTTTTATTAATCCGTTGTTGTATGAAGAGATTTGCAATGGTAGTTAAGTCGATCTCAATTATTATAATTATTATTCATATTGGGATTTTTGCTAGACTTAGGGATTACCATGGCCACCACTACTTAACACTGACTTCCACAGTTGCTTTTGGAACTGCAGATATTTTGTAAATATTTGGTGAATTTACGACATTCGTAGTAGTCCAGTATTTCAATTTATTCAGTGGAAACATTTGAACCTCGTTATGTTATCACAGGCACAGAGCACAAAACGTCACATTTGTCTTTTTGCATTCCCTAGAGTTTTATGTCAGTTATGCAGCAAATTTCAAGTTGAAGCTTTGCATGAATCATAACGTCCACAATTAATTATTAATTTAGTTGCACCACACGCGCGTGCGTCACAGACACACGCACTTTGTGAGTTAAAATGCTGACGCCGAGCAGGGGTTATGACGTTTACTATATGACGCCACAACCAGAGATTTACCAGCCTATGAACTGCTTTATTCACGACCAGAAGTACACATTTATAGTCACGACACTTTTATGAAGTTGTTAAGCCTGGTTCTCTCTGATTGTGTGCAGAGGTTTCTCGCTTTTACCATTTTCTTTTCGTGGATTTCATTTAATGCTCTTATTTCTAATATTCAGAACAGATTAATTATTCAAATTCAAACAATCGCTTCACATACATACTGATGCTTCATTACAATCATTTTGATGAAAGTTTTGCAGCTATCATTTTTGTAAAACATCTAGCGCCTTATTAACATCAATGTAGATTCACAAAATCACTTGGACTTTGCTTTTACATCATGAAGCTTAATTTAGTTATCCTCAATAGTTTTTGTAAAACTTTATGCAGGAAAATATTCATAGAACAAACTGTTCAAAGCACCAATACAGGAAAGATTGATTCAACTTAGCAAAGCTGCCATACTTAAAAGCGGCAATAATTTGTAGAGCATATTTGCTTCTTTGATTTGCTAATCTATATATCAGTACTTAATACAAATAAAATGGAAGATTCAGTAAGCCCAGCGTTTAAAATATATTTTAAAGGTAAATATTTAGTTTAATTTCAGTTACAAAAATTAAAAATTGTATTCTTAATAAACTTCATCTTTTTCAGTTATAGGAGAAAGGGAAATGCCCATAGCCAAAGGCAGCATTACTTTGTGGCACTAATTTTGACGGAAATGGATAATAGAAATAGAACACATCAGTTTATAAAAGCATAATATTAATAATAATTTAGTGCCACCTGTTGTACATGATGGTACCAATAACATTGTTACCAACATTATGCGTGGTGAGACAGTGGCGATTTATAATCACATCTGTTTATCGTAGTAAAATAGAATGTATCACATCGAGATTACCTGTTTTATACATCCTTAAACAATCTGCTCTTTAAGAAATCTTATTCATCTATCTAAATTAATTAAACTAACCTCCCTAGCATTACTGGATCGACCTGTTGCAGTCTATTTTTACCTCTACACATACTAATTGACGTTTTGATTGTGTACAAAACTAGAGGATGGAAACTGACTATCGTCCGGAGTTACTCAGGCCGTGTTATTTTCTAGATTCTGTTCCAACATGGCAGGTACATATAACTAGCATTAATAGAAGTAACATATCGGTGTTAATCTGCAACCATTAGTTATGAACATATTTTAAAATAATTTCAGTGGCAAGTAGCTAAGAATCACGAAACTGCAATAACAATTAAGAAACTACAAATTGCCCGCACAGTGGCCTCAGTAATTCTACACAATCTGCGGGTAATTAAATCTAAATATCTCACCAGTACACATATTACACTCATTTAGAAATATTTTGTTTTATTTTCCGGCTCTCAATTCCCCGTCTTCGCGATTCCAAGCTGTTTATGCGCGGGATTGCTTTGGAGTCCCGCCGTTTCTCTCTTTGAGCGCTGTGGTTTTCCGAACGGTACTGCTTCGAGTCGGGAAGATAGTCCGTGTCTGGTGTCCGACAAATTAAGATCTTGGGTAAGTGCTCCAGTCTCGCATGCTGGCTTTAATAATTTTGTCTTAGTGGTCTTTCTGATCGTCTTCTTGGAAGCTTTGCTTGGGTTTTAAACGGGCTAAATTCTGACAGTACCAGGACAAATAGCTATTATGTTTTCAAGTTCTGGACTTATAGGCGTGACTGCTTGATTACGTTTCTGTTAAAGTTAAATAGTTTCCGAGGTCCTAGTTAACTTGATAAAATTCTTGTTCCAGTAAAATTGTTTGTGTTTTCAAGTGTAGCTTTGTTAATGATTGTGATGCTTTTGTTTCCCTGTGTTGCTTTAAGGGAACAAATATTCTTAAATATTCTGTTATCTGTAAAGTTTTACAGTACTGAATTAAAGTTTGTATTGTTAAATGGAGTCCTGATATTGTGTAGCGGGCTAAGGACGCATGCCCTGGTCCCTGGCCACGGAAAGCGGCCCGGGCTCAATCCCACCCATGGGGTGCGGATTTTAGGTCCCGGGTATAGGACCGGTGCCCAATCAGCATCGTGAGGAAAGTGAGGAGCTTACGCTAGGTAAGCGGCCCTGGTCACGTAAACCAACGTTCCGACTGGGGAATGCCGAGATGCTGACGACATATCCTCCCCGTATCGGTTGGATGATCGTCCACCTCTGCCATGCGTAAGTGGGCGTGAGGCCGGATTTCGGGTTGGTAGGCCTTGGCCCTCTAAGGGCTTTCGCGCCAGTGGTTATTATTAATATTGTTAAATGGAGCAACTGCGAGTCAGTACATCGTTTAGCGTTCCCGTAACCTGGACCTCTTGTTACGCCTCAAGTGTTGTAGGTTCAAACCAACATATAACCATTTTAACCAGCGTTAGGTGTGAACTGCGCGGCTTAGTGCCAGGCGACATTTTTCGGACTATTTATCTACAGCAACTTAGTTTTAATTGATAGGTAATATTCTAAGTGAAATGTGTTATACTCAAGTTTAGAATATTTTTGGAATTAAGAGTTTAAGAAAAGAAACACGAAAATAAACATGCTGGAATTTTAAGTTCAGCAAGTTTTTATTAGAAAAAAGGTAATAACATTGGAGCACCTTGTGTTATGAGAAAAAAATATTTGTGCCTGTCTGTGTTGGTATTAGTGGTTTCATTTATGATGACACACTCTTACAGAACCTGTAATGCATTAGAAATTTTAGGAGATCTGTTATATTATAATTTTCTTGATATACGAGGGCTGTTCAATAAAGAAGGTTCATAATTTTTTTACGGTCATAAATTTTAGCACTAAAATTCAATCTTATTATATTCTGTTAGTCTAATGTGAAACAACCCCCCAGGGGCCTACTTCGGTAGGTACGGGTTTGGCGTCCCGAGCCAACAATCTCCCTCGTGTGGGCTCCTCTTCGTGGTTGAGGGAGACGGTCAACAGGCCCACCCACGTGTAGGCCGTACGTGGAGACCCGTGGAGAAGGTTTTTAGATTCTTGTCTGGTTTATAGTTTAGGATTTAGTGTACGAAATTTTTAGTAGGTTTTGATTGATGCTTTTTATGTGCGTGTATTTTTAATAGGTTTTGTTACACTGGTATAGATTTTAGAAAGTTTTATACCTGGCTTTTGCCATGACTAGTTTTTTAAAGGGCGCTGATGACCGCCTAGTTGAGCGCCCTTTTATATATATATCATCATGTGAAACAAACACGCCGTAGCAGTTTCATTGTTGGTACTCCTGGTTCCTGCCTGTGAGAACCATGTAAATTCAGACATGTTCAGTATCGCCTACTGGCGCAATGCAGATATCTGCAGTTAAAGTTGATGTTAGAGGAAGATCTGGAGTTTCTTTCAAATGTAATCACTGCTGATGAATCTTAGTTACATCATTTTGATCCCGAGAGCAAAAATCAGTGTGGAAATCTCCATCACCAACTCTCAAAAAAGCAAAAGTGGTTGCTTCCGCTTGGAAAGTTATGATCATCTAACTCTTTGATATTCATGGAATGGTTTATCAGCATGTTGTACCTGCACACACATCAGTAACTGGACAATACTATAGGGATGTCCTGAAAACATTGCAAGTCCATATCGGGCGCAAAAAACCACATTCTCATGAAGCAGGCTGGATGCTGCACCACGATAATACGCTGCCGCATATTGCCAATGTTGTTGCTAAATATCTTGCAAATATCAACGTGAAGTGTATCCCTTTCCCTCCCTATAGTCTGAATTTAGCCCCATGTGACTTTTTCTATACCGTAACTTTAAGAAACGCCTTCGTTGTAGGCATTATCCATCATCAGAAGCAGTGGTGAAGACTGCGGAGGTGATTTTGAAGGATGTCTCATGTCCAGCACGTCCTTGGAAACCGGCAGAAACGCTGGGACAAGTGCATCGCATTCAGGGATGACAATTTTGAGAAGGACCATCAAAATTATGAGGATGAGTAAAGGTACGCTGTCAAAAAACTGTGATCATTCTTTATTGAGCAGCTCTCGTACTTTAGTCGGAAGTAAGATTTATCTCTGCAAATGCCCTGTTATAACACAAACTATTTAAACCAGAGCAATGTATCTTAGAATTTAAGTTTATAGTTTCGTAAGTTTTAGTGGGTTATTTACCTGTGTGTATAAGAAGTAATATTTTCACATACGCTCTAAATAATAATTAATAAATGATCGCCATTAAGTTCAAGGAGTATAAGAAATAATATTAAGAAGCTGTAATACTTTGCAATAATTGGGAATTTGAAGTTCTCATTTTAACATTAATAAGATAGGGAGTTCCGGTCTCCATAAAGTCAGGATGACAACTTGAAAATGCTCCAAGACCCGCAACGGTAGAGCCTTGTCAGTCAGGGTGTTCAAACATCCGCAGAGACTATAAATTCCGTATGAAACTTCGTAAGCTCTGTTTATTTGCCGCTCCAACGAAATTCTTCTGAAAGGGGGATACTAATACAAATGAGGGTGTTGTTTTAAGCACATCATTACATTACTTTTGTTAGCCCACACCTGTCGCTCTGTGCGAGTTTATATACCGATATTCGCTTCTACCAATAGAACAAATTCGATGATCCGGATAAGATCTTTGATCCCCTCTGATCCGATTACGGGATTACTCACAGTTGAAGAAGCAATTAAGTGGATGTTGAGGGGTGGGCAGCTAGAGCGGGGGGTGCTCCCCAACAAAGAGCCCATTTATCGCTGTCAACCCCACCCTCCACAAAAAGTTTATTTTCTTGTATCGTCTTTTCCCCATCTCTTCCTTTTCCCTAGTACACCACGTGACATGCATCTTGGTTGAGATAAAACACTTCCTGAACAAGAAAGGAAACGTAAACATCATAATTACTCGCTGTCAGAGCAAGCACAGAGTTCTGTATAGCAATTTGTATTTTCTACATCAGGAAATGTCACGGCCTACCACATATTCTTTGTTTCCTTTTAAGATTAATGCTGACGTCCACGTTTTGAATGTCTTGCCAACAACACAACTGTCAGTCTATTGGGTGGCATATTCCGTCTGCACAGCTTACGTTTTACATGTTGACACAGTGGCGACGCCTAGTTAGCGAAGACCAGTGCACAAATACTGATAAACTACCAGAGCAAGCCAGCATTCCCTGCTCTTCGATTATTTGGTCAAATATAACTCAAAAGAGTAATTGATTGTATAATATTAAGGGAATATATCTATAAAGTTAAATACAATTTTACAGTTCCGAATCTTTTACCATATAGCGGTTTGCTTGAGTATTCAGTTGGACTGTGCATTCTTAGCCTACTTTATTCAAACACAATTAAAATACGGTTTTATGGAAGCAAGACGTAGTGGCGGTAGGATTAGAGGTGGACCGAGGAATCATGGTCCAAGGCAAAGATCAGCTTACGGTCGGGTTGTTAAACTGCACAGTCAAGTTACAGAGTTTTTCTGTTCCCTTAGAGAATTCTTCCAACAGGAAGACGAGAGTGCGTTCATCAATGAACATCTTATTCCCTTTATCCCAAAGCGACAGTCCCATGTCAGTAGATATGCTTGCATGAATTCCTGTGTGAATTTCACTTAGTACTCACATAATGGCAAATGAAATTGTTACGCTCGTATTCCTTTCTTTTAATTAGTATCATAAAAATAAAACTTTACTCCCACAAATCAAGCTTCAACCTTAAAAATACAACGTAGTCAACGACTTAGATTGTTATAAGGCAAGTCTTTATTAAAGTGCAGAACAGAAAATAAAATGCTGCTTGGACAGTAGAAACATATTGGAACATTCAACAAAATCTGAATTCAAAATATTTTTGTTACCAACTAAATTTTCATGATCTTTTTTTTTTGTTGAACATTTTGATGAAGTACGAAAATGCCATATGCAGTTTGATTCAAAGGCCATGAATTTAAGATATATGCATGGCAAATGAAGCGTATATATTGCATGTTCTGAGACAGCCTCTAAATCACATGCATAGCTGGTAATCCTCTAGAGATAGACAAGATTTTACTACTCTTATATATTTCATAAAGCACACACTTTATGACAAAAGATTTATTTTATGGAGTTGGATAGCCTGGCAAGACTGTATTCAGTTTTACACATTATAGCTGCAAGAAAACGTGTAATCAAACCATTTCTAGTAGCTTGTATCTTGTTTATTGTGAAATATATAGATTATTAGACTTTATTTTAAAAAAACAGTCATTTAATCATACCTTTGATTGATTTCTTAGTTTGTAACATTCATATTACTGTAGCTAAAGTTAAGTGGTGCTTTAAGCAAGTAATACATGTAGCCATATAAATGTAATATTGTATTTGCACACACTAATACTTGTAGGACTGTCCTCCATTTGCAGTTGCGTCTCGTTTCTATTTTGCAGATTTTATATTCTTCCATTGCCCTTCTTTCAGTACCCTCTTGTGCATTTTCTTCCATTCCACGTCTTTCGAGCTCTTCCACGTGTGTTTCTGTCAATCGCAGTCAAATGATGGTACGTTTGGACCATCCCTCCTCCTGCATTCACGGAGCATCTTCTAATTGTCACCAAATTTTCGGAAGGCATGACCAACTGGAGCTGGGTATGTGACAGGAGGCATTCAGCCAACGCCCATCCATTTATCTTGTAACGCTAACATAGGGGATGGTTAGGAAAGTGTCACCAGGCACTGTACCGTCTCTTTCACCTTCCTCTGACGTCTGGAACAATCGGGATGATGTTCCGAGCCGCGAAGCTTTCAGAAACACCAGTTCTTGGCGAGCAGCCGTGAAGAGCGCAGTTCTAGCGAACGGACTGGAAGAATGCGTACGTGAATCAGAGGAGTTCTTAGTCAGCTCTAGAGAGAGTTCTACGTAATTGTGAGTGTGGTGTGAAACCTGTAACAGACAAACTGGTGGATTGAAATTGTGTGCGCTACGTAATTTTATTTAATCGGCAAGTGTTCCAGCTGTAATTCGGTGGAAATAAAGAACATTTTGAGATTGTGCAACTGGACTTTCAATTTCACGAACCCACTAAGTCACAATAATGGCAGGGATCTTCTATTTCATCAGGAATAGTTTTCTCTACACCCATTACATTTGTTACTTATGGTTTTCTAATATTCTTGTTCTAAATAGTGCCCATCAATTTCCATTGCCATTATTCGTTTCCTTAATTTTACTTCCTCTGCTATATGGGCAAGTATTGTACTGTATCTAAAAGTTTGACTTCGAAATTTCCCTGGAAATATATATTTTGTGGCCATATGAAAAATAAAAGGAAAATAACTATTTTGTAAAAGGTATGTGTGTATGCGTGCGAGAGCATAAGCAAAACATGAAATTTAATACCAAACGTGGAATTAAAAAACCCCACCCCCAAATATTACTGTAGCTTACTTTACATATAAGGATGTTTGAACATTTTTCTCTCCCAAAATAGCTTCAATGATTTTTATTAAAATGACATGTCTTTAAGATATTTGGTAAGATAAAGCAAATATATATCCTGAATGTTCTATGGATAACCTATAAAGTCATTTTTATTCTAAATGACGTTTGAATAGTTGGTAAACCGCAAGAGATAGACAAAGGTTCAACGTAGACTTCGGTTGTGGAGATAAGTACCTTCGAGAAAATCCTTATTATTTGATTGAATTTTAAAATTTCTATTCTTTCACAATTAGAAACGCATTTTGATTTTGTCCCTTATTTTATATCCTGGGCATGAAAATGCAATGCAACTTTACAGACACGTATATCGCCTAGCTGTTCATTGTTCATTGAGTCGACTGTACCTCAAGCTTATTGTTTTCTTTCCATTCTTAGTACCTATACCTAGGAGCATATGTAACAAAACAAATGAACTTTTACTTCGATTTACATGAAGTGCATTAAAGAATAAATGTTTAAAGAATAGTTTATGTAACAGTCAATAGAGACAGTCATATAGTAAGACAGTTACACATTACTGTACACATCAAATTTTATATTTATGATCCAAATTTCTACACCATATAAAATAATATAATTCTGGTTTTTCAACTTTGTTTTACACATTTTGTTAGAACGCACTCCACAAAACAATGTAAAAAATATAAGTGCTTCTTGATTAATACAATTTATGATTCATTTCCTTCAGTAAGTTATCAATGTCCTTTATATTTTTAATTCCTATATATTTTTAATTGTCATGTAACTTAACTCTTTCCTTCCCCTTAACGTTTGTTAATATCATCTCTTGGACTATAAGCCACGTGAATTCTGGAAGGAATCTATCTGATAAGCTGAGAGAAGATACCTTAATATCGCGGCTAGGAATGCTGTAAGTCATGGTTTGCCTTGTTTATGTTTTCGTTCAATTCATTTATTTTCAACGTATATATTCAACATAAACTACATCTTTTCCTATTAGGAGCTGGTGATCAAAAATAAATGACTGTGCAAAAATAATTTCTTATACTGCATCACACTTCTAGGCATGTCTTATTAGAGTGGTCTTGCATATGTTTCAAAAATATCTTTAGCTCTATTGCAGACACCCCATATCCTTTCGCTACATAATGTTCAAATGATATTCGGTTTTCAATTCTAACACATACTTTAAGGTTGTACATTTTATTTATAAAACGTAGAGGACATTTGTGAATAAAACATCTTATTAATCACTTGCGTATTTTATTGCAATGGGCAACATTGCAAATATTTCCGGCTTCAAAATAATGAATTTACCTGTATTTACATTTGAGGAATTCAAAAATCAACATAAAATGATAGATTAGCTCTGGTTTTGAAGATAAAGTAACATTTCCCTTTCAGAGTGAAGATTTTAAATTTGGGGGAATTTTTATGGGAGTTGGCACACCCACCAAATAACAAAACACAGTCAGAGAAAAATTTTGGAAATTAAGTGATGCAAAAGTTAAGCAAGATATCTTTGTCGGACCACAAATAAGAGAACTTGTAAAGGATCCTACATGTTACTAAGTTTTGGAGGGAAAGAAAAGGAAGCTTGGGAAGCCTTCAAGGGTGGTTGTACATGGCATTTTAGGCAACAAAAGAGATGACAGCTTCAAGCATTTGGTGACAGTGCTCCTGCAAAAATACCGTAACCTTGGATGTAACATGTCCCTTAAAATCCATTTTCTCCACACCCACCTAGACTATTTCCCTCCTAGTTTTGGAGCTGTTAGTGATGAACATGGTGAGAGATTCCATCAGGACATATCTGTTATGGAACAAAGATATCAGAGCCGTTAGAATGAAGTAAAGCTTGCGGATTACTGTTGGTCTTTATATAGGGATTCTGCGGAACTCCATCACAAGAGGCAAGCTAAAAGACGACTAAGTCAACATGCTACCAAGATTCTCTTCAGACACGACTGTCTGCGAAGTATTTTTCCAGCAATTTAGAACTCTTAGCGTGTAATTACCAGTTAGAAAATAAAATGCACTTTCATTGTTGCTAGCATATATGTAATTAAAATGTGTCCTTTTCTCTCAATCCGTTAATATGTAATATTTCCAAATTGTGTATATCATAGAAACTAGAGGTCATACATTTTTTTCATTGTCATATTTGTTTTTCTCAACCCAAAATTAGTAGGACTTGCCCCATGAAGTGCTCGAAATATTAAAAAATTATTTTTTGTTGCCCAGTGTTATTGTTATAATTAAATGCCTTTTGTAAACTTATAAATGCCAAAGAACTTCCCTTTTCCTACCAAAGTCTCCATTATATAATTTCAAATACAGTATATATTATTTTCAGGTTCAAAATATATTTTATCTTCTGGTATTTATGCTGTAGAATCTTACAATGTACGCTTCATTATTGCACTTGACCATGACACTTAATTTTAGGCTGCTTTGCTATATTCCACCTACTCTTATTTTTATGAATAATAGTAATCTGTGCCAAGTTCTGATCAGTTGGAAATATTGTAGTTAGGATTGGTTATCGGCTCAGATGGTGTTTTGATTCCTTCGCATGACGTCAGAGATTATTGAACACACTTGCGGGTTGTTCCAATAGCACAGAAAGCTTTCCTGTCTCCCCGAAGCATTACATAGACATCGGTAATGATTTTTTAAAATTCGAATTATCGTTTATCTGTTTGTAGAGTGGAAAAATTGGACTCGTTTGAACATCAAAGGAATTTGCAGATGGTCGGACAGCTGGGTAACCAATTGATGTTCCACAAACATAACAGGTACAGTCTCATGTTTACATGATTAGAGCAAACATCCCCGGTACAGGTTTCCACATGCCCAAAGGGGCAATGATGTTCTGGCTTCCCACATACTGAGAACAGAGAGCAGTTTCATGAACAAAACGCACACATTTATATATCAGAATGCATCAAATACTTTACTGGACTCGAAATATTAATCATGTTTCTATTATTGTTTCTCTAAGCGAAGGGTGATACAGTAAAAAGTCTTGGTTTCGACCAGATGGAGGGAGTATTATGCGTTAATTTTAATGATAGATTGAATAAAATGTAGGGACGAAAAATTACTAACAGAACTTCTAAATATCTTCATTTCCTTTATAGTTGAAGCCAACGAAGTTTAGTATCGAACCAAAAATCTTATACATAGTATGTAATCGAAATAGGCGTGTGGTGTCCAAAATGCATCTTCATCTGTAGAATGTGTTCATGAAAACGGTAATTCAAACCGGATGCACATCTAACTGGGTAAAGCCTTAACACAATCTTGGTGTCAACAAAAAGACACGGGTGTAGTCATTTGTTTTTAGCTGCAACCGTAAGGGTAATCTTTTTTGTTGTAGTTTACGACCTTTTAAGTCATATTGGACGATGAATGGAATGGATGAAATGATGCTCAAATGGGCCCAGCGCCCATGGAGCTTAGTTAGCCGACATCGTCTTTTAGGATAAGGGAAAAACCCGGAAAAATCCTTGTCCAGGTAACTCGCCCTGACAGAGTTTCAAACTCGGGACCTCTTGAATATGAGGAAGACATAAGTGTCCTCTTTAGTGAGTGTCTTCTCGCTTGAAACAGGCTTCCCAGATATTTGTGCTTCTCTTATAACCTGTTTCAGCATATCTTCCTCAGGTCTCAGTAATGTAATTTCGGCGGTTTCTATCGCAGTTTCCTGTTGTAATTTTGTCAAAATCTCAGAACCATATTAACGCTTCAGTATCATTCTTTTTAGAACTTCTGGTGTTTATACCAGTAAAGTTATTTTTAATTTTTCTAACATTATAGCACACAATATAACTTAATATGAAAATCTGTATATCCCTTTTGTTTCTATTTCTTGTTCTTCTCATGTGGACCAGCTACACTCGTTCTGGTCTTGTAATAATTCTTTTTAATTCTTCTTCGGCCTTTTAAATCACATTTGTTCTCCTCACATCATCTTAATTAAGAAAGGCTGGTGGTGAACACCACGAATATGCAGTCGTACTTTACTATTGCTGTAGTCCTCAGTGAATCCAAGATATTCTAGCTTCATCTAGAGACACTGTTTAATAGGGAAGAGACATTCATTAATTACTGTAGAGGGAATACTTAACGAAGTGCAAAAATAGCCGCTGTTTCGTAATCGTCATTGACTTTCTGGAGATTCCACTCTGGAGCAGTCTGATGAAAGAGATGAAACGTTCCACCACATGTTTCTCTCTTCTTCTTTGGAAGAAAAGCAATCATACCTGAATAAACTTAGATTTATTTTTTAGGTCCGCCAAAGGCAGCATATATTGTATAAAATTGTAAAAGCTGACCGCTGCAGCTCTTGAAAATTATTATATATATATATATAGAGCAAGCGGTGTTAGCTGAGGGATATTAGTAAAGGTGTTAGCAGATCCTACAAAAAGCGCTCTGGTTATTGTCGTTCATTTATTAATCAGCATATATTGTCTTGTATTGCGTTCGTATAAGGCCAGGATAGCAGGCATGGCTTATGCCCTGGAAACATGAGGCATGTGCTCCTATTATTTATACTTGTATTTTGGTGTCGTTGGGCGATCACTCCATTGAAGATTTACGCTTCTGTTAATTGATCTATGTAAGCAATGGTGGGTCGTTGATGCCTTTAAGTTGAGCTCCGGTGATCAGCTTCTCAATTCGGTCCACGCGGGCTGAGCATTTTGCGTGGTCTTGAGGTGGTTCTGTATAGTAAGGAGTTTCTCAGCTAAAGAGTTGGTGATGGTCTCCTCGAACTTGGTGAGGACCTCAACAATGTCATGTGGAGCGTCTTTGGAAGTTGACAGGCTAGACGTGACAGTGGAGGCAGCGGCGAGCTGCGTTTCCAGTGCTGCTAGACGGGCATTGATGTTTTGTAACTTGAGCTAGATCTTCTGTAGAGCTGTCTAGAGATCCTCACTGAGGGCCTGAGATGTTGCTACTGCTGGTGTGTGTAGTGTGTTTAACGCCCGCTTTTACTACGTACGGCACCGCAGGCGGTGACACTGATGATGCATGAGATGAAGATGGAGCACCGGTGGAATGAGATGGCGGGGGAAACCGGAGGTCCCAGAGAAAACCCGCCCAACGCCGTGTTGTCCGCCACAAATCTCACTTTGCGGTCCCCTGGGATCGAACCCGAGCCGCCTTGGTGAGAGCCAAGCGGTCTAACCACTGAGCCACGGCGTGGCCTCTACTGCTGGTAGTGGTGCGCATTGGGTGAGGCTGGAATCATTGGTGCGGCGGGTCTACGTCTGTTGGTTGGGCAGAGTGGGCACTGTTCCTGACCTGTAAAATGGCCGAAGCCATTGCAGGTGACACAGTACCGGCGGCGGCGCCATAGGTCGTGACGCGTACATTCCGATGTGAGAGAAGAGGCGCCACAGTATTGGCATCGAGGTGGTGTGTCGCAGGTGTCGGCGTCATGTCCATATTCACAGCATCGCCGACAGGATGTGTGTCGTGGCGCCCCGCTGGCCTTGATTCGGAGACACCGCCCTAACAAGAGCAGGCCCGTCCTCAACGCTTCCTCGGGCTCGGTGGCGTCAGCGAGCTGTAGCCGGACAAATTTAGAAGGTCCGTGATGCACATATATCCTGGAGGCTCAAAAGGTCGAGGGCCACCGTTGTTGTGTAGTGTTTAGAAGTGGAACTTGAAGAGTATTAAAAGAGTTAATTCCTAAGGGAGGTCAAGAAAATCCTAATTCAATAGCGGGAGCTAATCTCATTTTACCGGTATTACAATGATGATTATTGTCAACAAATTATAAAGACATTGGAACAGAATGAAACGAGAATGAAACGGGTGGGCAATTACACTCTTTTGGGTAATTTACGTCCTCCAACGTTAAGTCATATCGGACGATGGATGGAATAGATTAAATGATGTTCAAATGAGCACAGGGTCCACAGAGCTTATAGTTACCCAACATTCGTCTTTCACGATAAGGGACAACCCCGGAAAAAACCTTACCTAGGTAACTCACCCTAACTGAGATTCGAACTCGGGGCCTCTTGAACGTGATGCAGACACGCTACCATCCACGCTACCGAGGCGGGCAAATCCATTTGTTTAGAAATATCCTGGAAAGTTCTTTCTATTCGGAATAGATCTTTTATATCTTACAACAATTTTTGTGGCCTTAGCCATCTCTGAGAAATTCACTGGTTTGTGGTTTCTGTTTCTCAAAGAGTTTTGAGAAAAGCATAGACAATATTGCACACGTTCAGCGTTTGGTCAGATTCTCTTATAAAAAAGTGGAAGTTAAAGGCCAGTATTTGCTGATGTGTTTGCAGATCTTAAATTTATTGCTTGAATAAGCTAGGAAAAATTTAACACTAGCACAAGATGACTAGAAAAAAGCATACGAACGTAAAAGAAATATCTATTTTGTGAATTTTGTCAGTATTTCCTTATAAGCTATATCTTTATCATAAGCGTCATCTACAGAATAAATCAATCTTCAACATTAAATTCTTTTATAATGGAATATTTATCTTTACACGAGGGAAAATGCAAGTGGAAATAGCAAATCACAAGCTCGAAGTGCATTTTTAGAATGCAACGGAAATATTTCAGTTGCAGCGACCAAAAGGCATACGCAAGTTGAGGGAGAAATTGAATAGCTTTACATGGTATCAGCTCTGAAGGGGGAATGTGGAGGAATGTATACACCGTAAATACATAGGGGAGTAGAATCTTCACTTTTTATACCCTCCATACCATTTGTAACATTCCATTTCCAAACTATTTTACTGAGTATGGAAACCAATATCCAACATCCTAAGTGGTTGAATGCGAAATTTTTCTTTTTAATTTACCCCAAATGGCAAATGTTGCTGGAGAAAAGTTTGTTTTTCGTTTATTGAAACAAAAATCTTAATTATAGAATTAAGAACTTTAATTTTCTTTTCCTTAGGAGACATATCTAGTACATGTTCCTGAATATCCGTTTATTTCTAAAAGTTATATGTCGAAAACGCGCCTGTTAGTTGCACGTTAAAGTGCTTCAGGGGTATACAAGTACATTTTATTGATGGTTTTCGCTCTAAATGTAGAGGTATGTGTTTCGTGATTTTAAATAATGTAGTAAGTACTAAAGCTAGTGCAAATATTTTGTTATATGAGAAAAATTCTAGGCTTGATTTACAGTCAACTGAAGCCCAACTGCTATATAAAACAAAAGACTGATTATCTAATATAGATAATCCACCGCCACCGCCACCACCATTATTATTATTAATAAATTAGTAGCATTTGTTTGCATTTGAAATTCAAGTTACTAAACAGTCGAAAACACTGTAACATAGGCCCTGGCGCCCTTTATTCGTCGATGTTAAGATTTCCTTCTTCCTCAGTTATGGAAGACTTCAACTAAGCATTATCTAGTAGGGCACACCTTAATAATAATATAACAAGAAAAATTAATAAGGAATTGATTATAAAAACCCATAATTGGGATCTATATAGTACCATATTTTAACGTATAAGTCCCCCTTACATATTTCCTTCCTCTATGGTTTTCCATCAATAAAAATTATTTACCTATTAAGCATCGTATAATTCCCTCTCCCGGTTCGTTCTCTTTGGAGCGGTCTTCAAATTACTTGATAATGAACAACAATCAACGCAGCCGTGTTAGTCAGGGATAACAATGGACGCAGCTCTTGCTACAAAAGTAGGAGGGCAGATGCAATATAAACGGGAATTTTAATATAACGCTGCAGTTGGTGACAATTTTGAGGAGAGACGGCCAGTATGTTGGTGAAAGTATCTCGAGAGGAGGTATTACGCGCGTACGCACCGCGGAGAATGACGCTGCGTCACTACGCCATAAGTGAGTAAGAGGTGCACACGTCTGTTGCGCAACGCATCATCATCATCATCATCATCATCATGATCACATTTCCAACAAAAAAGGGCACCAAACCATCTGCTGCACGCACAGTTTGGGGCAGAAACATTTTCGAAGAGCTGAGTTTATGAGTGGGCTAAAATGTTTGTGCCGGGAAGAGAAGCTGTAGAAACGAATCTCATACAAAGAGATCGTGGACAAGCGTTTCTGTAGACAATATTGTTGGCATTCGTAACATTATTTAAGAAGATTGGCGCATAAAATTATCCAAAATTGTTTCTTCCCTAGGAAAACGTTACGGAAGTGTTCACACTATCATCCGAGCTGATCTCCATTACAGAAAATTTTCTGCCAGGAAGATTCCTCCTCCCTCAACAAGGAACAAAAAGCATTACACCAGGAAGTGTATTAATGACACCTGCATCGCTACGAGGAAGATGGAGAAGATTTCTTGTATCGCATTGTGATTTGAGATGAAACGTGCGAGCACCATTGCACCCCATAGTCAAAGCAAGAATGGAGTGACGGCGAGGAGAAGAAGCATGTACTGTCAAGTTCAGAACACGCCCATCTGATGGAAGAGTGCTTGCAACCGTTTTCTAGGACCGCGTGGGCGTTTTGCTGGTGGAATTTTCTACACGAGCAAATAACAATTAATGCCGCCTATTACTGCCACATTTTGGATGGAGCAAAAGCTGCATACGGTAACAAGCTTTGCCGACAACCGATCCGAAGCGCCATGCTTCTGCATGACAATGCTGGGCCACATACTGCCACTTTAACGAGGAAAAAACTGGAAACAATTCATTAGACACTTCGGAGCACTCTTCTTATAGTCCAGATTTATCAGCCTTGTGACTACCATTTGTTTGGACCACTCAAAAAAGACCTAGAAGGACAGGAGAAGAGTATAGTAGCGCTGCTCGAACAGTTACCATGGATTTATCTTTGTTAAAGGAATCCTCTCAGATAACACACTGATTACTCCTGTTAAGAGTGAGACGGGTACTGACGCGCCTCCCGGTAGTCTGTTAAGCACAAATAAACGCATCACTTCGCAGAAATAACAAATGACAGATACGTTTATTCCTGGTGGAGTAATCAGTGTGTTATCCGAAATGTATCCATTACCAAAGATAAATCCATGGAAACCGTTCGAACAGCGCCAGTTTACTTGCGCAACTGGCTCCGCACGCATCTTTCTTCTTTTTATAAGGATGACTTCAAAAACTTGCCAATCAAATGAAAATATTTATCGAAGGCAGGATGCTATGTAGAACAGTAATCTGAATAGGAGCATTTTTGTTTGCTGATAAAATTAATAAAAAATAATAATTCCCATTTATATTTAATCTACCCTTGTACTTGTATTGTCATTGTTACAAAGTATCGTAAAGCTGAAATGTGCAGTTGCAGACGTGTTTCTAAGTCAGTTTGTTGCAAGTCGTCATAATGTCGAAATATTCAAACTACACCTCAAAATATGAATTAAGTGTATCATCTTACTTCGAAGCTAAACGGATGAAAGCTGCAGGAAAGCATTTCTCCGTTGATCCTAATTCGATACGGCATTGGCGGAGACAAAAACAAACTCAATGCTGCAAAGACAAGCTCCCAATCTTTCCTTGCACCTAAAACAGGAGAATACCATGAAGTTGTTAATGGTGCGATTGGTTGTGTCAATAAACCTCGGAATGTTTGTTGTATTGCCTATTATGAAATGATTCAGAACAAAGCTAGCGAGATGGCTGTCACGCTTAACATTGACAGAAAGGATTTCAAAGCAAGCATTTATTGGTTGATTCGTTTTATGAGAAGGCAAAATCTCAGTCTACGGAGAACGTATTTGTGCCAGAGTTTACCTCGAGACTACACAGACAAGCACTCGAGTTCCAACGTTACGTAACACAAGTGCGACAGCGATATGACTATTTGCTCTCTCAGATGGGTAACGCTGAGCAGACGCCACTGTTTTTTGTTATGCCACATAACACCGCCATTGCTCTAATTGACTCAAAAAGTGTGCTTGTGAAGACAACTGGAGCGGAGAAACTAAGATACACAGTGATGTTGGGCATTACAACAGACGACAATAAACGCCCATCTTACCCCAACGTTAAAAGGAAGGCCCTATCAAAGGAGACTACCCCATATGGAATTTACTTGCGATTTCAAGAAAAGGACTGGATGACATCGGATTTGATGGTGGATTGGTTGAAGAAAGTCTGGAGAAGAAGAACAGGGGCATAGTTACAAAAGAAATTCGTTCTTGTCCTAGACAGTGTCCGAGGTCACCTGGTGGAGGCTGTAAAGGAGAAAATGAAACGGATGAAGATCCATCTGTCATCATCCATGGAGGTTTAACGTCCATTCTTCAACGTTTAGATATCAGCATCAACGTCAACGAACTATGTGATATCAGGGACGTCACTCCCGAATTCGATATAACTCGAAGTGAACGGCCCAGGGGTTTTTAATGCTATCATTTTGCCGCTTCACTGTGCGGCTTGGCTTCTCTTCTCTCAGTCAACTATATAAGGCCTGCCGCTTCGAGCCGGCCAGAGCAAGGAGACTGCTTCGTGCGCACCACACAGCGGCCTGGGAACACACCATGTAGAAGTTTGAGCTCACTGAAAAGCAACCCTAACGGATAATCCGCTCCCTCAGAAGGGACCGGTCCGAGCACCGGCATCCACTTCATGGCACTCATGGCAGACTACTTAACAGAGTTAGTTCGAACCAAGGGAGAACCCCAAGACGACGAGTTTACCGAACATGTGGAGGATACGGTGGAATACCTCTACGAGGCAAAACCGCCACCACATGAGTAGATCCACAATACCATTGTCACCCCTAAACATGTGGCCATCCATATCCAAAGCCTGAAACCTAACAAATCCCCTTGGTGTAATGGTATCACAGCCACCAAGCTCCAGCACCTTCCTCGTAAAGCTGTGATCCACTTGACGCGGATTTACAATGCATGCCTCATCCTGCGCTAGTTCCCAAATTTTTGGAAAGAGGCAAGGGTTTTCTGCATATTGAAGCCGCGCAAGAATCCAGTCTTTCCGGAAAGTTACCGCTCCATCAGCTTACTCACAATTGTCTCAAAGATCTTTAAACGGTCGCTCCTCCCCAGCCTAACTCCTCTATTTGAGGAAAGGCTCCTCCTCCCGGATCACCAGTTTGATTTCCGTCGGGGCCATTCTACCACCTTGCAGCTACTGCGATTAGCGGAGAAGGCTGCCCTGGGATTCCAGGACTACTTCGAAACCATCGCTGTGTTCTTGGACGTGGAGAAGGCCTTCGCCACCACGTGGCACCAGGGGTTGTTCAAACTTAAAGAAGCACAATTGCCCCCTCCCTACCTGGCAATACTCAGTAGTTTCCTTAAGGACCGCACCTTCATGGTGCGGGTCGATGGGAAGCTAACCTCTGCCAGACCCATAGAGAAGTCCCGGAAGGCAGTGTTATGTCCCCCCTACTCTTCGTCGCCTACATGTCTGACCTACCAACGGAACTGCGAACTGATTTGTTTCAGTATACCGACAACGTCCTCATACTGGCGCAGAACATGAACGTCCGCTACTGTCTCCCCCTCTACAGCGACATATCCACACCATTGGCAGGTGGAGTGAGAAGTGGAGAATGGCCATTAGCCCGCAGAAGAGCTCCGCTCTCCTGCCGGCTAACACCCGTAGCTGGCGCCCGGAAGTATACCTGCGGTTGCGGCGGAGAGGAATCCCCTGGGTTCGAACCGCCAAATACCTGCGAATGCAACTGGACCGCGGCCTCACCTTCACTCCGCATGTCAGACTAAAGGCCGGCCTCGGCCTCGCTGCGCTCAGGCAATTCTACCCCATCCGCAATCTACCCCAATGCGCATCCGCCTCAAACTGCGGGCGTACCGTGCAATCTTTTCACCTCTGATCTTGTATGGATGCGAAGTCTGGGGCTTGGTGGCTCATACCACCCTCCGCAGGCTGCAAGCCGTGCAGAACAGAGCCTTAAGAATGATCTAAGTTACCGACCGCAGGTTCCCATCACACTTCTTGCACACCCAGTCTGGCTTACCATACGTTGAAGACGTCGTGCGTGAACGAACGCGCACGTTGTATGCCAGGATCACTCCTAACCCTAACCAACTGGTGAATTCACTACGTCAATAAGACCACCCTCTCCCCATGAGACGGAGGAGCTACCGCCTCCTCAAGGATGCCCTTGGGTGGTAAAGTCTGCCTCTCCTCCTGTCCCCCTACCAATAACGCCAGGTCACGTCACGCCTTGGCCGCGGCTGGAAGGTTAACACCTGCAACCGTGCCTTTGGGCGCGCGCACGACCTGCTCTTTAAAACCTAACACCTAAATACCCATCTGGTCTCTCGCTACTGGTCCTCCGCTATGCTTGACGGATCACTAGCGACCGTACGAAGCGAGGTGGAACGGGCACTGTCCCTCCGTCATGGGGGAGCATCGCGGCTCCAGAAGCAGTAATGACACGCAAGCTCGCGCAAAATATATTATCTTTTATACCACACGGGAAAATCCGCACAGTGGATAGGTACCGTGGCGTGTAACCCTCCGCCCGGGAGAACGCGGGCGACCTGCACCTGCTCTTGGCTCTTGGCCAGCCAGGGCTCGTCGTCAGGACAGACACAAACATCAGAGCTGAGGAGTTAGCCATGAAGGTGACCAGATTACGAGAAGCTACAAAACAAATCCATTCCGCCGAGTGGAACTTTTGCAGCAATTTCTTCGATACCAAGAAGGAGCCCAGATATCCGAGGGACCTTCTGCTTCATCTGTATCATTTTCATGTATGGTAAGAGTTTTCCAAACTTATGTCCTGAAAGGGAACTCAATTAATAGCAAAAAGAACCACTGGGTGGACTTAAATATTACGTAACGCATGCCCTTAGTTGAACATTACAGAAGTCAAAAGCGGCTTGTTTACAAACTTTATGTAGGGTTTAATTTTGGTAAAGCATATTTGGTAAATTTTGAAGCAAGTATAGAGCTCTTAAGTGGTAAGGCAAACGTGTTCAGTTAAATTTGGAAGTTTATGCAAGACTATCATTGTTATTCCAGCGGTGATTCACGAAATGAGATTGTTGCAGTTATGTATTTATGTGTGTATACTATCTTGTGATTTAAAATATATACAAGGAAACTAAGTTGTGTACATGACTGCAAGGCCGATTCTGCCATCGATCCCAGATCCAGGCATTTTCTCAAAACGGTTGCTAGGCTACTCACACATGCTAACAGTGGGAGAAAAGAGAAAGAATTAACCAAGTCGCTTTGTGAATTGTGGTGTGCAGGAAGCTATATTACACACCATACGCAACACCTTCAAAGAATATCTTCGACGCCTGTATTTAGAATGGATGGCGGCAGGATCTTATCAGCTGACTCCAGGAGTCAAGAAAAGGAAGCCCTTAATACAGACGATGTGTAAGTGGATAATCTGTGCGTGAGAGAAAATTAATGTCGATATTTTTAAGAAGCGTTTTAAAAAAAACTGAATTTTCTTGTGCTGCCATTAATGGTTCTGAGGACATGTTGTGGATAGAGAAAATGAAGATGTGTTTCTTATCTGAGCCAAATATAAATGAAAATAGTGATGATAGTGACGAAAGTAAGATTGTAGAATAGCAGAGTAAATAAACAATTCAAGAATACATCGTAGGTGCAATGAAACCGTGGTATGTATCTAGTTCATTTACAAATTACTGTATAACTATATAACTGTTACATAATTCAACATGGTTTACCATCCTTTCAGAATTCCTAGAAGCACCATTGCATAATATCCTCCCCAGTGTTTTCAAGCAAATTTTTCGAGGAAACCAGGGTGGGGAATTACGCGATAAAATGCGGTTTTACATAATTCCTTTTTTGTGACCCAAGTGAATGAAGCAGATTTATATAGATGGCAGAATCTGTGGAATTTGGTATGTAATTAACGTTCCGCTTTCATACCGGAAAATTCTTGGATAACTGCTCGGTGCAGGAAGCGTGCGTAATAACTACTTAATTACATATTCAGCAATTGAAAGGAACTGAGATGTTGGGGAGCCGCATTCAGGGAAAACATATATGCGGATGGTCACATAGCCACTTGAGAGAAGCTATAAAGGGAAGGGTAATATTTTTGGTCCACGTACGTAGAAAATGTTAATGGGGGTGATTGCCTAAAGAAGTAAACCTAGATTTTGTTAACACAATTCATCACAACTTAGACAACGGAAATGCCCTCCGTGGCAGTTGTACCCGTGGAGTGCAGAACGTCGACTGTGGTGATCAGCTAGAAGCAAAATTGTGTCGATTCTATATCAGAAAGGCAATAAAAGTTTAATACTAAAGGAAAACCAACCGTAGCAATTGACTCTAGCGCTGAAGGCTATGTTAACCTAAAATCTTTGTTAAGTACAATTTATTCAAAGTAATAAGTTCGGAAACTCTTAATAAGCGTTTGATGTTAGCATTAAATATTTTATATTAGATGTACCTTGGAAACTTACGGTAAACACTCGCATTTCCTAAGAAAAGAATAAAATTGCTGACACCAGCAATAATCTCCAAGACTTCGTGGAGCCAATGCTTCCAGCTTCAAATTAGTGTCACGTGTGAAGCAAATCTTTGCTTCAATCCGAGTTTAGTAATCAAACGTCGCTAGTTACCGCTGTATACTTGTGGTTGGTGCACCTTTGGTATAACGTCGAGTATGCGCCTGCGGAGAACCGCGATGTTCCGTCGCCTGACAAGGCTAATCCGAACTTTTCTCAGAATGGCTACAAATAGAAACACAAGACAGTAGTAAGTATTTTGGACATAACAGCCTGTAAAGCGGAGCGAGATTCTAACTAGAAACCTCTACGTCAGGAATATTTCGATTTAACCGTTCATTATTCGTGTATAAAGCACAGATGCAGAGGTTACCCCAACAAATGCTGCTAAGATATATAATTCATAACGGACAAGCTATTATTATTATTGTTATGATGATGATGACGATGATGATCTGGGAGACGGTAATGGTGATGGTGATTTTTTTTTTTTTTTTTTTTTTTTTTTTTTTTTTTTTTTTTATTTACATCCTCCAACGTGAAGTCATATCGGACGATGAATGAAATGGGTGAAATGATGCTCAAATGATCACGAGGTGCATAGAGCTTATAGTTAGCCGACATTCGTTTTTAAGGATAAGGGAAAACCCCGGTAAAGGCCTTATCCATGTAACTCACAACCGCCACCAACGCCGCCGCTACTACTACTATTATAGAAGACAGTACATTTAATACCAGATATGGTACTTCTGCCGTTCCCTACTCCCACACACACAGACACACACAAACAAACACACGCACGCACACACACAAAGCCGGTATCTCTTAAAATGCTTACTTTGCTTTCTAATCTTTAAGAGACTTCAGAGGACTCAAATTCTATGTAGGGTAGGGGTTCCGTCCCCTTCAGCGCCCATGGTGCGGGCGCTCCGGACCCTTAGCACTCGTGGTACCTCTGATGCTCTTAGAGGAACCTCGGGCCGAACAGCCGAGACCCTCCCGTCGGGATTGGGTTGGACTCGAGGGGTCAGTGTGTTCCCGACACCCACGGGGAATTGGGTACCTCCGGACAGGCTACGGCCGCCCGGAGGGGGTACAGGGTTGCCTAAAATGTCGCGGGTACTAGCCTGTATAGCTAGCAGAAAGTGTGCTAGATCAGCAGGCGTCCCCACTGAGGTTTTCGGTAGTCTTCCCTGCGGGGTTGACGCGCGTAAGTGGCGTATCCGCTTCCATCACGTCTTGACGTTGTGCTCAGCGGGGCGGGGGGTTATCAGAAATCAGGTATTGCGCCCTATGGAAAGAGCCCCGGAGTATCCATCACTCCCGGGAAGATGGATGCCCGGGTCCTTGGTCCTATGGGTCCAGAACTAACGGGAGTAGATCCTCTGCACATAACTAACTAGAGGCCTCAAAATATCCATTTCATGGGAAATTGTCTCTTTAAATTTTAATCCAAATGCAGTATTTCCTCTACCTAACCAGACAGATGACTTTATAGAAATCCACTGGGGAGGTGCGGGTTCAATTCTAGTCCATTTCGTTAGTCCATAGGTAAGGATGGCTTCCTTTCCATTGCAATGTATTTACATTTCATAATTTTTCTTAACTTTCGTCTATTTTTCGATACTTCAGGTGTGATTGTTGATTTCATGGCAAATAACAAGACGTTATCAAAGGAAAGCGTATTCTTCCTGAAGACTTTGGGACTGTTGGTCAAAGGGTCTTTCGTTGACATGTGTTGTCTGTCTGCATGCATTTACAGACACTTGTGGTTCCTTTACTGCATCCTTCATGCGGGGTATTCGTCTCAGGTTGTTATATATATAAAATTAACTCGTGTGACGTTGTGACGTACTTTACCAGATACGTTTTGTGACTAAGATTGTACTATTAGCACAGTTCGGTATGAACGACCAGTCGCGCCGTGGTCGTGTGCTTTGACCGCTTGACTCTCACCAAGACGGCCCGGATTTGATTCCAGGCGCCCGCAAAGTGAGATTTGTGTTTGGCAACAAGGGGCTAAGGGGTGTTTTCTCCAGGATATCTGGTTTCCCCCGCCACTATTCCACCAACTGATCCATAAACACATTTCCTATCATTAAACTTGCCTTCATACTACGATCCACTTCTCTCAAACTCACACCGGTGGTTCACCTATCCTCATTCTCAATCAGATCCAAAGCTCGGTTCCTCAGACTCAACCTTAAGATATTGAGGAACTAAAGTCCCCTAATATCGTGATAAGTGGTATAGTGGGGACAAGGTAAAGAAGGATTGGGCGCCGTGTTCATTAGGCAACTTGAACGTCACACTTGTTTTGCGTTACATCCGTACCCTTTGAGCTCACAGGAATTTCAAATGAAAATAGTTTCCTTTTTAAGGGCTCTGCTTAACTATTGTGCTTCTCAGCACCCCATTTTACATTGCCCCTTAATAAGTTTGCTCAGAAACCTCTGTATCACGCTGGAGATTGTTTCACTGCTGCAAATTTAAGACACGAAACCGCTGCATTTATTCCCTTCCTAAGGAACCCAACCTGAAAGTTTTACGCCCGAAAAAAAGTTCATCTTCCTTTCCTGGGTTTCAACCCCCAGGACTTCTAAAACCAGACAGCCATGTTAGCTCTAGATGACGAAGAAGCACATGGCAATTGTGTATTTAGAGCAAAAGCTGCCTAAAACGGGCCCCTTATAAGCCGGAAACCTGGCCCTTATAAGTCAGAAAGCTGCCTAACGCGGAATTGGACATATTTTCCGGCAGTTGTTTGCTTAAATAGCCTGCTTAAGACAGATTACCTTATGGGTTAACAACCTACGTATTTTAACAAGTGCAATAATTTTTTGGCGAGTGTGCTTTCACCGAAGTACCATAAACCATAAGGTCATAAACTGCAATCCTTTAAGGAAAAGGGAAAACAAACCATTAGCTCTTATTCCTCTTACAACACACATGGTAAGGTTACAACTCTTTTGCAATGTATTCGTTTTCAGTTTCGGTGCTACAAGTGATCAAGTACGAGTGGAAGTAAACTGTAAACTTTGGTTTTTATAAAACTATAGCTTGTTCACATAAATTCTGTAAAATAAGTTCTACACATAAGATATTGTCACAACAATTAAGGTTAAAAACGTCCAGGTAAGAATTAACTGTGTTGTTTAAGTGGAAAAATCTCAGGTTTATTACAATTTTTAAAAACAATGAATGACTAGTAGCTAAAGGGAACACCAGGGCATGTGAAACGCATCATAAAATCTACGAATTAAATGAGCTAAATCAGCCCACCTCGGTAGCGTAGACGGTAGCGTGTCTGCCTCTCGTTCAAGATGTCCCGAGTTCGAATCTCGGTCAGGGTGAGTTGCCTAGATAAGGTTTTGTCCGGGATTTTCCCTTATCCTGAAAGACGAATGTCGGGTAACTCTAAGCTCTATTGACCCTGGGCTCATTTGAGCATCATTTCAGCCATTTCAATTCATCTTCCGATATGACAACATTGGAGGACGTAAATTACAGAGAGAGAGAGAGAGATAGAGAGAGAGAGAGAGAGAGAGAGAGAGAGAGAGAGAGAGAGAGAGAGAGAGAGAGAGAGAGAGAGAGAGAGAGAGAGAGAGAGAGAGAGAGAGAGAGAGAGAGAGAGAGAGAGACCGTGTTGTGTTCGGGAGGTTTGCTAGTACAGCAAAAGGACCATTGCTTCACACTCAAACTTCAGAGACATCAAGGAAATTAGTCAAAGGCAATTTCAGAGCTTCCAATGGATGTCTCGAGAGTTTCAAACATCGTCATAACATTGTTTTAAATGCTATATGTGGTGACGCAAATGATGTGATATGCAGACAGCTGCAGAATGGAAAGGGAAAACTAAAATCAGACAGATAAACTAGGGGATAAACTGCCATTACTGTATGCAAGTTGAAAATATAGTATCTAATACATGTCAGCCTCTTAGTATTTACACTTCATTCTGTATTTTCCTTTACTGTTAACCTGTGCAGCTACTCGTATTTCCTAATTTCTTTGTGTTCAAACACAACCCTCTCTAAGATGAAAACCTGCATTAGCGGAAAGTAAGTGCCAAAACAATCGCGTTTCATTTTACTCTATAGTGAGGTTTCAGTTTATTTATTTCGTAGATATTCATGCATGTCACCGCTTTTCGGTGAGCCTTTAGATGCAACAATTTAAAAATGAATATCTCTGCATAGCGCCTAGTTCAGTTATCGAGGAATGTACTTTACGTTCAGGAAGCTTTTCATGGAGCGTGCAGTAATTTCAATACTTTTTCGGTCTGTTTGTTGGAAGACCTCTCAACAGCTCAGTTGAGAAATGAAGGATACGTGCCTAATATTAGTGCAGTGGCTTGGTCATAGATAAAGGTTTGGACACAGATACCAGATAAAAAGAACAATCAATACAGACCAAAACAGATACTTGAATAAAAACTTCCGGATCGGAATACTTTTTTCCATTATGCAAGTAGGTTTAGAGGACGCTCTAATGATACCTTTCTTTTAAAAAAGTCTGTAAAACTTAAGTGGACAGCAGCTTTAGAAAATCTTAACTACGACACTTTAGTTACTGATAGCACTGGGCAACAATGAAGATGTTTCGGGCTTTAAAATAGAGAATTTACATGAATTTCCATCCGCTAAATTCAAAAATCACCACGAAAATGATATATTAGCTCCTTATTTAAAGATAAAGTGACATTTCATACTTTAGAGTGGAGATTTTAAATTTGGGAGAATTTTTGGTTAGTTGGCACACCTGTCGAATAACATCAGAGAGAACTTTTGGAAATTAGGTGATACAAACGTTAAGGAAGGCATTTTTTTCGGACCACAAATAAGAGAACTTGTAAAGTATCCTGCATTTGACCAAGTTTTGGAGGGGAAAGAAAATGAAGCTTGTAAAGCTGTTGTGGAGCTGTTAGTGATGAACATGGGGAGAGATTCCATCAGGACATTTCTGTTATCGAAAAAAGATATCAGGGCCTTTGGAATGAAGTAGTGCTTGCGGATTGCTGTTGGGTTTGTATAGGAATTCCGCGGAACTCCATCACAAGAGGCAAGCTAAAAGACGACAAAGTCAATGGGTCACCACATGATTATTTTCAGACACGACTATCTGCGAAGTATTTTTGCAGCAATTTCGAACTCTTAGCATGTAATTACCAGTTAACAAATCAAATGCACTTTCATTGTTGTTAGCATGTATGTAATTAAAATGTATCCTTTTTCGCAATCCGTTAATATGTAATATTTCCACCTTATGTATATCATAGAAACTAAGGCTAGTTTTTCATTGTCACATTTGTCTTTCTCAACACACAATAAGTAGAAATTGCCTCAGGAAGTGCCCAAAGCATTCAACAATGTTTTGTTGTTGCCCAGTGTAATGATACAAATAAAAAACATACAGATGAGTTCACGGGGATATGTAGCTGTAAGTATTCCAAAATGTAATTTAATAAATAGGACACCTAAGGCACACTTAAAATTGATTGCGGTGTATGTATATACCACGTATATGCAAGAAAATATAAAAGTTTGATTTTACATTGTGAAAGACTATTAAAGGGCAATGCTTATACATCAGCTATTCAGTGGTGCATTTATTGAGAAAAGCAACAGGCTGCGAGAAGTGTCTTCAGAGGTTCACTTTCTTCACACAAACATCCTGATACACAACATAAACTACCATTACATCCGAACTCTCTGTCTCTAAACAGTAGCCTCGTTAAAGTTTCAAGAAGAGAGACAATTATTTTCTCAGTTGTACCTGCTCTGAGCAAGTGAAGCAAACTTTCCAAAGTTTTACACTACACTTCTTACAAAGCATTACCCTCATCTGCAGCAGATTTATAACTTCAGCAATCTCTTAAACCTTACTCTGTGTAACATTTTATCTCGCGTAAAGATGAGGATGCGGAGAAATGAAGCTTCTTCAGCTCTACTTGTGCAGAAAGGGTTATCTGGACTAATTCGTTGTAATTTGACTTGCTGCTATAAGGTTAACTCTGTGGTGACTGATAACTTCATCGTCGGTGTCGCAAAAACTGTTTCAGGTATCTACAGAGATTTTCTGTACAGTCACAGGACAATTTATTTACGTCATGGTAGTATTTTAGAATTATATAATTATATAATTTTCCCAATAATCATTTTTCTGAGTAATGTCAGAATGTAGTTCACTTAAGATAACATTAAACATTACCTTTCTACTCATTCTTCTATAAACTATACTCAGGAATGTTTATACTTTTTAATCCAGCTTAACATCCTATATAAATTTACACAATTTGTTGTAGATAAAATAGGTCCCCAGTGAACTCAAACAATGTTACGATATTTTTAAAAGCGCATAGCTATGCAATGTTTTTGGAATTTTATGGAGTTGCTTTCAGTTTGAATTCTTTCTTACATGGCCACCAAAACAAAATACACTGTCCATTACTGTTTAAGAAAATGTGTTTTAATTTCAGTAGTTTTCTGCCTATTCAATTACGAGATCTCCAAATAGTTACTTTGAAATTATGTTCCTTGCATTAAATATAAAAGTACACATGTCCATTTATAACTTAAAATATCGCGCGCAATAACAAAAATTCCTCGAAAACTGCTTACGTAATAAAATATTCACAGAAGTCCAGTTTCTGTGTAGTCAGATTATGTACTGTAGACCCTACTAATTATGCCTTTCTAGCTTTTTCACTGAATTTATACGTTTTATTTGTCACAAAGCGTTTTAAATGTATGGAATTTTAGTAAAAATTGTTAGCACTAGTGTTGATATCGTCGCGAACTCTTTGTTGCGTCTGGCGCGGTTAGCGTAGATAAAGACAGATAGTGCAGCGCGGAGAAACAAATCTTGCCTAAACAAATAAATATAGATAACTGGAAGGTGCAGCGCTAAGATAAAAACCTTATCGAAACAGGCAAAGATAGATAACTGGAAGGTGTAGTGTGAGATAAACAGCTTGCCGAAACAGATAAAGATAGATAACTAGAAGGTTCCTTGTGGAGATAAAAATTTTGCCAAAAAAGGTAAAGATAGGTAACTTGAAGGTGCACCGCGGAGATATAAATCTTGCCGAAACAGAAAAGGGTATATAACTGGAAAGTGAAGCGCAGAGATAAAAAGTTTTCCGAAACAGATAAATATAAATACATGGTAGGTACAGCGCGGAGATAAAAAGATTGCCGAAACAGATAAAGATAGATAACTGTAAGGTGCAGCGCGGAGATAAAAAGCTTGCCGAAACAGATAAAGATGGATGACAGGAAGGTTCGCTTTCTTGATTGTTACAGAACATTCCATTAATTTCTTGAACAGTGAGAAGAGATATAAAAGAATCCGTGGCGTTAATCGGAACAGTCGTAATCGGACTGGATAATTTTGCAAGTGCAGCTGTGGTTTGAAAGTGAACTCTCTTGTTTATTTACATGTGCAGAAGTGACGAGAGATTTTGTTGGTTTATGTTACGTCAGCTTGCTGTAAAGAGGTGTACAAACAGTGTCTTTCTACGAAAATAAAGAGCATTTTGAATATCGGCAAATTGACTTTTAGTTTTACGAACCCAAAAGGTCCACTATTTTTTGCACATTTTTAACCTTGTTTGATATACTCTCCAACATAGCTTAACGTAACACCTACATACCATTATAATTGATAGGCATTTGTATACGCACACCGTTATTTATGTAAATTCAAATAATGTCTGTAACAAATAAACATTTACATATTGCCGACTTTGTTATATTAGATTTATTATTGGAAGAATTCTAGTGGGAAATGCAGCTGACAATTGTTTTCTGGGAAGATTTTGATGCATATTCTTTTGCAGAGCATTAATACTGTGAGATGCGATTAAACAGACCGGCAATTCTTGGGGATTTCAGCACCAAGCATGCTTACTAAAGATTTTGAAAATTAAAAAATATACAATTTTAGATGTAATGTAATTAATGTAATTAATTGTAGTTAATTGGTTGTGAAATATACGAGTCAACTGGAGAATTTAATGCCGGGACGGCACGTTGGCCATGGTAGCTCAAAGGTTAAGAGAGACTGGACGTAAACCAGCAGATCCCTGGTTCAAATCCCTGCCATGGTATTGAATTTTTCATGTTGACTCTATCTATCAAAAACCTTAGCCTATATACGGCTAGTGTGGAGAAATGATTAATTTTCATTAATTAACTAAAATAATAAGAGTTAAATGATGAATCCTGGGACTTAAGTACTCACGATAGTAAGTCGCCACATACGGTGTATCTCGGATGCGAGAGCCTCTAGTGTCTACCGGGGAAATATACGAGTCAACTGGAGAATTTAATGCCAGGACAGCACGTTGGCGATGGTAGCTCAAAGGTTAAGAGCGACTGGACGGAAACCAGGAGATACGTGGTTCAAATCCCTGCAATGGTATTGAATTTTTCATGTTGACTCTATCTATCAAAAATCATAGCCTCTATACGGCTAGTGTGGAGAAATGTTTAATTTCCATCAATTAATTAATCTTACCGTTCTTAAACGCGGTATCTAACAAGTTACTGTCAGAAAATTGGTTCATTGGTGCTAAGGACATTCAAATTCCGTAGGGCATTATAAAATCTATATATGGTTGGGTTGTTTATTCTTACTTGCATATCGTCCCAGAATATTGTTACCACTGCCTTAAAAATACATGTACCGAATTTTATTGAAAGATATCAAGATATCAAGAACATGTTTACATAGATTATAACGTACACGACAGAGGGAGCACCTTCGGGATCTATGGAGTGAAAGAAGGACTGTAGGATGCCCGCGGGTCGTACCAGGCAAACTTCCACTATGGGAGTCAATAGTTTCTGGCTGGAAGACCTGTCCCATTACTGGAGCTGACCATATAGGAGAGCAATGAGCGACCGTAGAATCTGACAGCCATCTTAATGTCCTTGGGGGAAACATCCACATTGTCTGGCACCGCTACACACCACGAAATCTAGAAATTGCCTAAAACATGAGATGAATATACATATGCTGGAAAGAAGACTATGGTAGATGAAAAATAACACTAAAATGTACCAAGTCAGAGCTTTCTGTCTATCTGAACCTATACGATACATGCCTTTTACTTTGCGGTGAGGCCAACTTGGTGGACAACATACATACCAACATACAAGAATGTTAGGTGTACAGCTGCAACTATATGCATCCATAACTCAGGATAATGTGATGAATAACGTTACCTTAATTTTGCTTCAGTTGCAGCTTAGTAACGTTAGTGCTTTCTAGTAATTTAATAGTTCAAATTACGCGCGGTATACTCAAGTCATAAGAGTTTAGTTTCCTCGACAGCTCGGGATAGACTGCTGGAAGGGGTAAAGCAGTACTGGCAGTCCTCCCAGTAATGAATATCAGTTTCAACATACTGCTAACAATAAAAGTAATCAGTTAAGGTTCTTAGGCACCCAATTATTCATTATATGTCTTATCTACCACATACTTTCATCGACAACGAAATGAGAAAGGAAGCTCAGACTCGTTTGGTTGAGAATTTAATGCCTGCTTTTGCAATTATAATATATTTATCATTCACTTTAATGTGCATCTGAGGTTGAACGCTTTATGCAAAGCTAATGACTCCATTAGCAAACATTGGCTAGCAAACCAAACATTGAAATGTGGACACCGGAAAAAAAAAAAACGCTGACCTAAACTGACAGGTACTGTTCACTTCAAGGCAGAGTAGTAACTCTGTGAAAAAATCTGATAGTAAATTATGTGATTTTGTAGTGGGGAAGTTATTAGACGAAGAGGGAAAAACCAATTAACACTTCGAAGTGGATGCATTCTGAAGTACCATTTATCAAAATACCTGTAACTATGATCTTACCACCCTATACTTACATTACTTTTGTGTGATAAATTATAGTTAATGTATCCAATTTTGGCATTTAATATTTTTTCCTAAAGCTGGTACATATTGTCACTTTGTGGGTTCATGGAATTAAAAGGCGGAGTTGCAGATATTAAAAATCTCCTTTATTATGATACCGAAATTATGGTTTGCCATAAGCAAAGAATCATGATAGATGTCAAAGGAATGTTGGTTCTTTGTCAAGACCAGGGCAAGGCCAGTTGAGTTGGGGAAAGTGTATAACAAAGCCATGTAAGAGGCAGTATCCTTAGAAGGTTTCTAAAGAAATTGTCACTTGACGTGTATGAATGGGGAATTCTTTGGATCATTTACAATGGCGGCCAAAACAGCCAGAAAGGGACTTTGTTTGAAAAAGAGTTTTGAGAGTGAAAGTTAGAGATATATACACGCGCAGCTGTGGTCAGATAGCACTCTTCGGCGTGAAGCTGATTTGGCTAGTTCGCGGCTAGGAAGCCATTATAAGCGGTCTTCAGCTTGAAGCCGAGCAGAGGAGTCTAAGACGTGAAGCCTATTAGAGCTGTCAACTTGTTCTGTCTTGAATATTTGTCGGGTCATCAAAATTTATCGAGGAATAAACGATTAGCATTCAGTCACTGTAAACCGAGATTGGTAACCCTCGGTCGGCAACTTCCATTTTGATGTGTGAAAAGAAGAAGCAGTGAATAAATAATTTGGAGACGGGCATTCCAGTGTTGTGAAAATCGCCTTCTCACACCCATCCATGCATACCCTGAGAGAAACCTCATTGCTCGCCATTAAATTATTTGCATCAATTTCCGTAGCAATACACTGTTCAATTCTTACGTAAGAACATTACATCACATATACACAGTCTTCCAAGGTCGATGACAATAACAAATCGTGACAGCTGATTAGATTAGCTCTCGTTACAACACAGCTCACTCTGTTTACTACTGTTTTGCTGGCGTGTCACAATCTCTTTTATATCACGTTCAGACTGTTCTGACAATCACTAGATGTTTCTGGAAAATAAGGCATCTAATGACGTATATCGAAAATTCTATCACCTTCGAGAAACGTAACTTAATCTATGCCGGCAAGGCCTTTGCCTCAGTTATCTTGCGTGCCGGCGCTATCTGTTTACACTAAACGCGCTATCGGTAACTGCTTAGCAATACTCACTATTACCATGAAACTTTATCTGCCGACTGTTTCCTTATTTGTGCCGAAACTTTTATGCCTGTTGCCGTGACACTATTTATAGTTTTTCCACTTATAGTAAAGGAAGAACTAATTCCATGACCATTTTCTCCTTTCCTGGGAAAGGAGTCTGGACTCAGGTGTTCCGTTTTTGTGGGTTATCTTGTCTTCTTAAGAACTTCTACCGTCTTGTCCGGAGTAATTTTGTTTGATGGACAAGCTAATCAGAGGAACATCTAGGAAGCTACGTACTAAATCAGAAAAGAGTCTAGGGGGGGGGGGGAATTGAACATGCAAGTCCAGTCTCTAATTCTTTGTTTAAAATCGTTTCTTTGTACTAGATTTATGAAAGAGAAATGCATCGGTCGTGTGTCTTTTCTAAAATAGAAAGTTGAAAATCTCTGGATAAATTGTAAATCTTACTTCTCAATTGACTTCTTGTTAAATACAAAAATCCTCCCAGAAATAATAGATTCTGTTACAGGTCTACAAGAAAATAAGGGAAGCTGACGCAATTCGCAACTGATTTGTGAATACCTGCCTCGGTAATTCTTAGATGCACTGCAGTCGCAAACATATTACATAAAATACCTGAAATTACTAAGGCACACAACGAAACATCTAAAAACATTCGTACTGCTACACGCTACTGCTAAGGGACTACTCTACCCGTTCTTTAAGAAATTATACCTAGAACAGCTTATTCTTTTGTTTGTAAACAGTCTAGAGAAGTATTTCTTTTATTATATATATATATTTGTGGACACATAGGAGAATACAGTTAAAATAGTTAAGTCGGAAAGCTAGTCTGTATGTGATTCTTTGAAATTATATCTATTTGCATGAGAAATAAATAAATAACAGCTTCTAATTTCAAGCAATTTTAAACCAAGTGGAGGAATATCTCGGAAATCCACGAAAATTACTGATTGAAATTGCTCAACGTTTGCACAAAATGTTCTTACAAACGCTCATCACTCCTTATACTTACTGTTGTTTGAGGTATTCCGTAGGGGAGTGGATCCGTCCCCTTCGGCTGCTATGGCGCGGCCGCTGCAGACTTAGCACTCGTGGTACCTTTAACGTTACTAGAGGAACCTCGGGTCGAACTGCTGAGACCCTCCCGTCGGGGAGCTGTTCGGAATGGGTTAGACTCGAGAGGGCAGTATATTCCCTACACCCGCGGAAGATCGGGTACCTCCGGCAAGGCTACGGCCACCCGGAGGGGGTAGAGGGTTGCGTCATAAGGCCCTGGTACTGGCCTGCATAGCCAGTAGAAGGCGTACCAGATCACCAGGTGGCCCCACCGAGGTTTTCGGTAGTCTTCCCTGCGGGGTTGACGCACGTAAGTGGCGTATCCACTTCCATCCCGCTTGACGTTGTCAATGTGGGGATCCCGTAGGGGAGCGGATCCGTCCCCTTCATCTACGCGGAGCAGACCTGCGGACCCTTAGCACTCATGGTGCCTCTGACGTTACTAGAGGAACCTCGGACCAAACATTCGAGCCCCTCCTTGATAGGCAGTTGTTCGGATTGGGTTGGGCTCGAGGGGGCAGTGGTTCCCGATACCCCTGGGTGATTGGGTACGTCTCAGGATGGGTTTGAGGGAAGCCATTAATATTCCCGCGTACTAGACAGCATAGCTAGTAAAAGTGTGCTAGATCACCAGGTGGCCCCACCGAGGTCATATCGCTAGCCTTCCCATTTTGGAGTTGCCGCGCGTAAGTGGCGTATCCGCTTCCATCCCGTCTTGAGTCCATAGGACGAGATGGGGGGCCTTGTTAGTTTCTAGGTCTTGCCCTATGGAAAGCCCCACGGAGGCACCGGATGCCCTTTTGGGACAGCTCGGTAACTCCCTGGTAGAAGGAGGCCCTGGTCCTTGGTCCTATGGGTCCAGGACTAAAAGGAGTAGAACCTCTGGCGTTATCGTGTCAATGAGGGGATTTTTAGGCAGCAAGGTATTGCCCTATGGAAGTAGCCCCGGGTTTTTCCATCACTCCCGGGTAGGAGGAGGACAGGGTCTTTGGACATTTGGGTAGATCCTTTGTGCTTAACTGTTGTTTGAAGTAAACCTTTGCCGGTATTATATTATTAGAGTATTCTCGTGGATGCTGGAGGTACCAGACTACTCATCCCAAGGTCGCGAGTTCAAATCCGATCTAGGCCGATGGCTTTAAGTGTGTTTAAAAGCGACAGCCCTATGACAGTATATTTCCTAATAGGAGAAAATTACGGCACACTGACAGACTTGATATGATCCTCGCAATTGGAAGTGTCCTTAGCAAGCTGCATATTTATTTACAAGAGGAATATCGAAATATAATATGACTTCGGGAACTGTCAAATCCTTTAGGAGCTTTGCTGTTGTGTGATGTATTGGCAATTCCATTCTCTTTGCACAGTCAATAAAGAAACAACTCAGTCTCCTTTGAGAAAATTTTAATATTGTAAGATTCAAACAAATAAGAAATTTCCTTCAAACGATGGACTGCTTAGATAAACATACGACAAACTATATAGTTAAACAAGTAAGCTTTTTGTGTCTTTACCAGATATGAAAAGGTCATCCAAAATGGAAAGAGCTTAGGATGATTTCCCAAGATTTACACAAATTTTCGTGAACATATCTTAATCATGTGGTAGATTAATCAAAATCATTAAGACCCAGTTTAGAAAGATCGAAGTCTTGTTGCATCCTTGAAATATTGTATTTTAAAATGTTTGATATCCAACGACACACAGACACATAAATACGCACATAAAATGGCCACTTCGGCAGCGTAGATGGTAGCGTATCTGACGTTCAAGATATCCCGAGTTCGAATTTCGGCCAGGGTGAGTCATCTGGATAAAACATTTTTGCGGGGTTTCCTCTTAACCTCTGAGAGGAATGTTCGGTAAATCTAAGCTCCACCACCTTGGGCTCATTTGAAAGTTACTTTAACCACTCCATTATTTCATTCTTCCATATGACATAACGTTGGAAGACGTCAAATGAAAAAGCAAAAATTTCCTTTGTTTCTATTCTTATCTTAATACCTTACTGATAGAAGTATCTTGATATCTATGCCGCTCTTGCTGCAATTTCTAAACCGGTTCTATACGTTGGTCTGCAGTGCCTCAAGGTATTTGATTCCATTAGACATGATCGTTAAAGGGATAGGTAATGGACCGACCATCCATTCAAAGCTCGAATCTTGGCAACTGCAGTCAAATGTGCCCTTGGTAAAGGACAAGGACGAGGAGGGCTCACGTAAAATAACATTGGGCAACAAATAATAATTTTTGAATGTTTCGAGAACTTCATGAAGCAATTGCTACTAATTTTGGGTTGAGAGAAACAAGTATGACAATGAAAGACTTTTATTAGCTCTAGTTGTTATTATATACAAAGGGTGGAAGTATTAACGGATTGAGAGAAAAGGATACATTTTAATTACATGCATGCTAACAACATAAAGGTGCATTTGATTTTTTAACTGGCAATTACATGCTAAGAGATCTAAATTGCTGGAAAAGTACTTCGCAAATAAGCGTATCTGATGAGAATCATGTGGTGGCCTATTGACTTTGTCGTCTGTTAGCTTGCCTCTTGTGATGGACTTCCGCAGAATCCCTATACAAAGACCAACAGTAATCCGCAAGCATTACTTCATTTCAACGGCCCTGATATCCTTGTTCATAACAGAAATGTCCTGATGGAATCTCTCCCCATGTTCATCACTAACAGCTCCACAACTAGGAGGGGAAAAGTCTGGGTGGGAGTGGAGAAAATAGACCTTAAGGGACATGTTGCATCCGAGGTTACGGTATTCTTGCAATAGCATTGTCACCAAATTCTAGTAGTTGTCCCTTGAAAGCTTCCCAAGCTTCCTTTACTTTCCCCTCCAAAATTTGGTCAAATGCAGGATCCTATACAAGTTGTCTTATTTGTGTTCGTACAAAAATGCCTTCCTTAACTTTTGCATCATTTAATTTCCAAATTTTCTCTCTGATTGTGTTTTGTTATTTGACAGGTGTGCCAACTCCGAATTTCAAATGCCACTTAACCGTCAAAACAAGAGCTAATCCATCATTTTATGGTGATTTTTGAATTCATCAGATGGAAATACATGTGAATTCAGTATTTTTAAGCCCGAAATATTTCCATTGTTGCCTAGTGTGATCGCTGTGATGGCACCCTTGGATTTTTTTATTTTTTTTTTATTTTTTTAATGTTACGTCCTTCAACGATAACTCATATCGGACGGTGAGTGAAGTTCTGCTCAAATGTATTCAGGGTTCATAGATCTTAGAGCTACCCTATATTCCTCTTTAAGGATAAGGGAAAACCCGGGAAAAAGCTTATCCAGCTAACTCACCCTCATCAAAATTCGAACTCGAGACCTGTTGAACGTGAGGCAGACACGCTACCATCTACGCTACGGAGGCGCATACTTGGATCTTGACGGGGTATGATTTGATTGTAATTGCTTGGATTTTGCCATTTTATAGTAAAAAAATTACAATCTAATTGTAAGAATAGAATAATATTTACAATTCCAAAGACTAAAAATTTTGTGTGTATAACTGACAAAGTCCAGTGCATTATTATAACAACAACGAATCACACTGAAACATTTTTTAAGCTGAATGCAGCCTAAAGTTGTCATTCGCAACACCATTCATCAAAGGGGTGAAACGTGCCCTTCAGTTTAAATTTGGATAAGAAATGTTTACGTATAATGCAACACTTCCTGTCCTGACTGTAAATACGTAGCAGAAACATAATAATACGAGGGCTGTTTAATAAAGAATGATCAAATTTTTTTGACAACGCACCTTTATTCATCCTTATAATTTTGATGGTCCTTCTCAAAAGAGAATCCCTGAATGAGTAGTACTTTTCCCAGCGTTTCTGCCGGTCTTCAAAGACATGCTGGAAAGCATTTTTGAGACATCGTTGAAAATCGCCTCCACAGGCTTCACCACTGTTTCTGGTGAAGGATAATGCCTCCCATGAAAGCATTTCTTCAAGTTAGAGAACAGAAAGAAGTCATATGAGACTAAATCAGGATCATAGGTAGGGTGAGGGATGCACTTCACGTTAATTTTTGCAAGATATTCAGCAACTAAATTGGCAATATGCGGCCGCACATTATTGTGGTGAAGCATCCAGCCTGCTTCGTGGAATCGTGCTCTTTTGCGCCTGATATAGATTTGAAATGTTTTCAGAACATGCCTGTAGTATTGTCCAGTTACTGATGTGTGTGCAGGTTTAACATGCTGATAAACCATTCCATGAATATCAAAGAATGTGATGACCATAACTTTCCCAGAAGAAAAAACCGCATTTGGTTTTCTGGGGGTTGGTGATGAAGGAGAATTCCACACTGAGCTTTGCTGTTTGCTCTCAAGGTCCAAATGATGTAGCCAAGTTTCATCAAAAGTGATTACGTTTGAAAGAAACTCCGGACCTTCCTCTAACATCAACTTTAACTGCATGTTACCTCCATTAAAGTGGTAGGCGATACGAAACATGTCTGAATTTGCCTGGTTCTCACAGGCGGGAACCAGGAGTACTAACAATGAAACTACTACGGCGTGTTTCACATTAAGCTAACAGAATGCAAAAGGATTGGACTTTAGTGCGTAAATTTAATACCGTAAAAAATTATGATCATCCATTATTGAACAGCTGTCGTTTGTAGTGCATATTTACTAATGTTAATAGCACCATATCTTCACAATAATACCTTAATGTGTTGTCCCTATTTGTGAAATTTTCCTTTTGAAATATTATATGTGATCATGTGTTTTTGTTTCAAAGTGGTTAAATTCGGTTTATTTGCAATGTTGCTTATCAAATACTCTGTACAGATGTCCGGCACATATGATGAATGTTAGCAATAAGAGGACGCTTGCCGCCATATTATTGCCAACTTTAGTGCACATTATGACCGCTTCCCTTAACGCTGGCGACATACCATGTGGCAGGGTTTACGTTAATAGCTTCATATATGAGGCTAGGAATGCTACTAATCAATAAGGAAATGTTCCTCGAGATGTAGTCACCCCTCTGTTGTTGCCGCGAGGCATCGTTGATTGTATGACTGATGAAGGAAGACAGACAGACATTAACACAAGGATATATAGCGGCAGTTTCATTGCCAGACCACGCGAGTACTTTTCGGCGCACATATCCATATAAAAGGGCACTACCATCTTGATAAACTCCCTCCCACGGCAACTTGCCGCCGCCGACGAGACAGGAAATTACGAGGAAATTTTCTGAACACGCCCGACAGCTAACTGCCACATGAAAAAGTGTAACATGCAACCAGTCGAACAAAGAATCAAAATACATTGTGCCTCATTATATGCATGAAATATAATCGATAACCCTAGTAGAATTAGTCTGAAGCCTATCGATAAGGTTTCCAGTTAATTTGTGGTTTATGTTCATTACTACTTACCTATTGCAGGCAGAGGACTTTTCCATTTCACTGAAACTTTGATACGAGGGATCACTCAAAATATCAAATATCCGGCCGTGCCAATTTATATGTGCGTGAGGCTCAACAAAAAATCTTTAGTTGATAACAAACTTAATGTTTAAATCTGATACCTTCTAAATTAATAACACGAGAAGTATTGCATGAAATTGCTTCTTTATTCTTAATTTCATCAAAAATAATTCTAACAATTGTGCCTAATTTATACGGAGAATGTGAATTCCTACAAAGTGGATGTTAGCCAAATTAAAATAATTTCAAAATAAAATGATAATATTTCCCTCCCACTTTGTAGAGACTTGGAATTGTGCAACCATGATATTGGACCGGTTCGGTTAAAAATGTTATTTTGAGTCCTCGTCAAAATAATAAAAGTAAAACAAAATATTACATTTGAATTTAAATTTATTTATTTGCACAACTTGCTATTATAGTTGAAATACATACACATTCCTTAATCTAGTTGTATAAATTATGGCGCCAGTTCCCTTATTAAGCTTGCTAGCTCAATCTGTTTGGCCCCCAGGCCTTTTAGTTTTGCTACCCACAGTCACCCTTCTATCCTCTACTCACACTTGCTGTTTGCCCTTATCCCAACATGTTTTATTTCCACTCTTTACTTTTCTCATCTATTTCTGTTTAGCTTTCCAAAGCATGCTCCCTATATTTCTATTTCAATTTAAATTTTTCCCAATAACCATTATTATGGCTATCAACTCACCTCGCATCTTTTTCTACTTCTTCTCAAATACTTCCTGCCTCCATGCTGCAAACTCTCTACACTATATCAAAATATGAACTGCACTTTCTGTTTCTCAACATAAATCACATATTTCTACATTATTAATTCTTAGTCCTCTTAAAACATTGATCCTGTTCTAATTCAAACCATTTCTTCCCTCTCCTCTGTTACATTTGTCTATATATGTTTCTCTTCCCCATTCGCTCTTTGTTAACCTATAAAATTTCAACGATCTTCTGTTTTCTAAATTTTTATTTTCTAGGCTCCATAAGTCGCCCATTCCTATTGCTTCCACAATTTTATCCGTCTCAGCTCACCAGCTGTCCCTACTTCATATTTTCTTTTGTTGGTTGGCATATACCTTTAGGATTTCATCCTCATCTTTCCTCATTTACACCAATATTTTAAAACTCTTTCCATTATTATGCCTTTTCTTTTGGTTTTACCTAATTCTACTAAGGCTACTAAGCCTGGTGCTGCTCTGGATAGTCTAACATCTCTTTGACAAATTGCTTGTAAAGAAAAAGAAATTAAAACTTACTGATATTCTGATATTTTGTTCCCGTACGGTACTTTCTTAACATCTTGAACTCTTGTGACGTGCCGACTTTTATATTCATGCCTGGCCTCTTCATTAAATTGCCTCTTTCTTCAGTACCTATTTTTCCAAATAGAGAAGGCTCGAGAACTTCATTGGCCGCAGCGCCATGTGCACTTCTTCACAGATACGAAATGTTCAAAAAATGTATAACCATTCACCACGTGTAAAGGCTTACTTTTTCCACACGGCATTCTATAAACTTCTATGGCGCTGCAGGCGTGTATGGCTTTCACGTCTAGGCCACAACCGAAAAACCTCACATTTACAAACTTACTTCAGAACCGACACCTTCGAGTAGCAACAGCTTCCGATTGGTACATTCCTAATGATAACATCCATTCAGACCTCATAAATTCCATTCTCGTCTTCCCTTCAGCTTCTATCAACGTATCCGTGGCGTCGGGGAATGTAGCATTAACCTCGGGGAAACCTACAGGCGTCCCAAACTCACCTTAGGCCCATCATAACCTCAGTCGTCTCCTATAAATAAGAACATACCCTCTCTTACATCCTACAACTTGCGATAGTTCATAAAAAACACAGTCTATTATTATAAATCCATCATCACGCCAGTAACGGACAGTGTTGCGAAAGGTTAAAGGCTCCTTGTTTTCGGAGAAGGATGACTCTTCAACGACACCTCTATGTTGCAGACTGTTGACAATTGACTGTGAGTGAGTCGGGGTGAGTAAACATCGCTTGTTACCAAATAAACAGCTTTACCAATCAATGAACATATAGGAATTAACATATCTCAATTCCTCAAACACTTTTACCAGTCACCCAAGGTATAGATATAAGAAATATGCCGGCCGGCACTGGCCGCGCAACTTAACACCTAACGCTGGTTAAACTGCTATATGTTGGTTTGGGCCTGCAACCCTTACAGGCATAACAGAGGACGAGGTTACGGGAACGGCAGACAATGAACTGACTCACAGTTGCCGGTTTAATAATTCAAAATTTAATTCAATTCCGTAAAATTTTACAGATAACAGAATATTCAACAATATGTATTCCCTTAAAGCAACACATGAAAAGAAACATCACAGTCATTATCAAAGCTACTCTTGAAAACAAAAACATTTCATCTAGATTGATCCTGGAACTGACAGAATTTAGCCCGTTTAAAACCCAAGCGAAGCTCCCGAGAAGGCGATCAGAAAGGCTACTAAGACAGAATTATTTAAGCCAACAGGCTAGATTGGAGCACTTACCCAAGAACTTAATTCACCCGACACCAGATACAATTGTCATCCCGACTCGAAGCAGTACTGTTACGAAAATATTCGGAAACCCGCAGCACTCAAAGAGAGAAGCGGCGGGAATCCGAAGCAATCCCACGCGTAAACAGCTTCGAATTGGGAAGACACGGAAATGAGTACCGTGGAAAAACTTCTACGGAAAAACTATAAACTTCTATGGTGATGTAGGCATGTATGACAGTCAGGACTGGCGCGCAACTGCAAAAACTCATCTTTACAAATTTAAAATACTTCAGAACCGACACCTGGGTGTAGCAACAGCTTCTGGTTGGTACATTCCTAATGAAAACATCCATTCAGGCTTATACTTTCCCAAATTGAATGACTGTGTGCTCAAATTCTCTCAAAAATTATATTCCCGTCTTCCCCTTGAGACTTTCTCCTTATCATCTTTTCCGAGGCCTCGAGGAATATAACATTAACCCCGGGGAAACCTACAAGCGTCCCAGACTCACGTTAGGACCAATATAACCTCAATGATCTCCTATAATTAACAATATATCCTCTCTTCCATCCTACAACTTGTGAAACTTCATAAAATTACAACTTTCCCACCGTCTATTATTACAAATCCATCGTCACGGCAGTAAGAGAGAGTTTCGGAATGGCAAAATTTCGAAGGCTTCTTGTCTTCGGAGAAGGATGACTCTTCAACGACACCTCTATGTGGCAAACTGTTGACAGGCAATTGAGTGTGTTTGAGTTGGGAAGAGTAAACATATCGCATGCTACCAAATTAACAGGTTTACCCATCAATAAACATATTTCCATTTCTCAAATATTTTTATATGCTACAACATTGTTGGAATTCACAGCGATCCAAGGTATAGACATAACAAATAAGAAGTTTAACTTGAGGAAGGAATTTTGTTTATTTATAATTATTAAAGATCAAGAGATACATAATACACCCTGGAAATAATGTGGAGACCTTTAAATGACAATGTTATATTAAACAACCTTTTAGTAGCAAAGGCCGGTTCAGAAAACCCTTATTATTGTTTGAAATTTTCAACAGGTAGTCATTTTCACTTTCTATACCATTATTGAGAAGCTATTACTTTCCATCCAAATGGCGCGTATGTAGCTCTGTGTATGTACCTGTGCGTTTAACAGCATAGCTCAAAACAAGAGTTAAGTACCAAACTCCATCATCCTCCAAGAAGGTAAAAACAAGATTTTCAACAAAATTCGCCTTTAATTCTACATGTGGTAAACAGTTATTCTTAAAAAATGATGTCACGTTAAAATATCTTTACGAAAAACGCAAATGTATATCTGGAATTTTATAGGAATTGCATCTGAGGTCCTCTTCTATTTGAAGGACATTTACTAACTGGCACACCAAAAAAGACCAAGTATTATTATACATAAAATGTAGATATCGTTAAATCGGACAAGTATTATCAAATTTATTTTATGGAATTTATCATATTAAATATGGTCCTTGTCATTAGTTTACATTTTTAACACCTACCCTTTTCTTACGTAGCAGCTATTTTCTTTTTTCCTTGGAAAGACGATTATTTCAACGTTATCCCATAGGAGCTAGCTGCTTAATCATTGCAATAAGTTTAGTCATTCCTCTTTTCCAATCTTCCTCCGTGGTCTAGGGATGAAACAATAGCCTGTGTTCACGAGGTCGTAAAAAGCGATGGATTCTTTTTGTCGTTGCTGATAAGGACATAAAGCCAGCCCTTTAAGAGCAACCAAGCCTTCATTCACTTAAAATACTTGAAAGGGTGGCCACGAAGGTAACTTCAATTCCACTTTAATTTTCCCTATTGTCAATGTACCTACAAGGAAATACGAGGAAGTATCGTAAAGTTTAATTATCACATGGTAGTTTTTATGGTAGAATGAGGAGATTTTTTCTTTAGTAACCGTGAGTGCTAGAAGGGTCTAAGGTGTAAGATGTAGAAAATTTAGGCTCGTAGTTTTGATAAATTTCCAGCATCTGAAGAGCAAAACTTGCCAGGAAATCCATGATGAGATGGTTGTTTATAACAATGTTTACCCATCTTATGACACTATTGTGTCATAAAAAGAATGTTCAAACTGGTTACATATCCCTGACAGATAATCCCAGAGCTGGTAAACCGTCTTTATAGACGATTCTGTCACAGTGAAGAAAGTGTAGTGTTTAATACTGGAAGACCGACAAGCAACCATCCAAATGTTCATGAATGCGGCTCATCATAGTTATGTTTCTGTGAGGAAAGATATTCATGAAGAACTGCACATATCTAGGATGTCTGCACGATGAGTTCCACGTTTCCTACCACTTTAAAAAAGCAAACAGATGCTGATGTTGGTGTAACAGGTTGAAGATGACCTTTCTGACCCTCTGGTAGCCCATGATGCATCCTTGATGTACCAGCATGAATCAGAGAGAGAGAAACTAAGTTCATGGAATGGAAGTTTGGCAGTTCCCACTTTCCCAAAGTGCAAAGGTGCAAAAGTAAGTTGGGAAGGTCTTGCTTTCAGTTTTTTGGGACTTTTTTTGGAGGGGGGACAAGGAAGGAGAGAGGAGAGTAGGAGGATTAAGGAAAAGTAACAAAAAGGGAAGTAAAAGAGTGGAGTTCCGCGGTCGCACCTCCGTTAGTATCGGTAGCTGCTCAACTGCACGTAAGGAAGGGCGCAGGAATCGTGGATTTGTCTGGCTATGGCCGTGACACAAGGCCCGGACCACATAGCACAGCGACTTAGGGCAGGAAATAGGTAGAAATGAAAGGAGTGAAAAATTGAAGACAAGGAGTATTTTATTTCAAATTGTCATCTGTGCACTAATTGTGCTTGGCGGGGGGGGGGGGGGGTTGTAGACGCTTGTGGGCCTGGCGGCGGCGAGGGCGTTGTTGCGTAATTGGGTTTTGTTGTCCTAGATGTGTGACGAATTCGTTGAGTTGTTGATCAAGTGTATTTTGTAGAAATATGATTTGTGAAATGACCTGAGTGGCGTCTGGCGTCTTTGCTTGTTCTTCCTTGTGCTTTCTGGAGTTGTATTCCAGCTGAGTATGTGCAAGTTGTGGTTCCAGGTAACTCCGCCATGTAGTGTCGAGAGTCTTGTGCGATTTTTGTAGTGCAGTGGCGTTGGATGATGAAATGCTGATTAGTCTGAGTAGTGTGGAAGGTTCTGTCACTATCTCGGAGATGATGGTCAGTAGTTCTGTCAGTTTTATCGTGGCGTCAGTGATTGAGTGTTTTAGTTGTCGTGTGCTCTGGTCTATGGTATCTAACGTGCTGGAATGGTCAGCGTTGTGTGTGTTGGAGTTGTTGGTGACGGCCTCCTCCAGGTCAGTCAGGCGAGGGCCGAGGTTAAGGGCCTCCGAGTGGAGAGCCTGTATCGCCTCGCCGGAGGGCCCAGAGGCTGCAGTAGTGGCGGAGCTAATGAGACCTTCTCTTCAATGGCAGCCGGCCTTGTTGCGATGCTGCTGACGTCACTGCGGAGGTCCTGTAATGTCTCAACGAGCGGTCCTGCAGCTGTTCCCGTGGTTGGTGAAGGGCGTGTAGCTGCTAGTGATGTAAGGGGTTGTCTGTCCCTTGGGTAGAATGGGGACTGCGCCTGTCCCGTTAAATGGCCGAAGCCATTACAGGTGGCGCATTACCGGCGGCGGTTCCTCAGGTTGTGCTGCCTGCATCTGTGTATGAGGTAGGCTGAGCCACAGTAGTGGCAGCGCGGTTGTGGAGTCATCCTTACATATTATCTTTACAAGGGTCAAACAATCACTGGCGAAGCTACAGCAATCTTCTGGAAAAGTTACTAGTAGCTCTGATTAGGAAACGACGCGGTATGCCCTTGATACAAAAATGTTTATGGGTGCCACACAATTCCACGTTGTGGACGCCAATTTGAAGCAACAATATATGTGGCGAACAATGTTCCACTTGACAATACAGTTTGAAGAACTTTTGTTTAGCTCATGGTAAAACAATGACGTCTCTCACAGGGTATGCGTGGATGTGTGTGAGAAGGATATTTAATGACACTGGAATGTCCGTTTCCAACTTATTTATTCACTGCTTCTTTTCTAGAACATCGAAATTGAAGTTGCCGACCAAGGGTTACCAATATCCCTGTTTAGAGTTACTGACGGCAGAATGTTTATTACTCGATAAACTTTATTCGTTCCTCACGTATATAGGAACCGACAAATATCCAAGACAGAACAAGAGGACTGCCCTAACCGCCCTCACGCCTCAGACTGCTCTCACCGGCCTGACGCCGAAGATTGTTTGAATGACCACAGCTGCGCGTGTGAGTGCACATGTCACTTTCAATTTTTGAAAGCCCTCTTCATTCAACCAAAAATCTCTTTGTGGCTGTTTTGTCATGCCGTTATGAATGATCCAAAGAATACCATATTCATACAAGTCAAGTGAGCCCCTTTAGAAATCTTCTAAGGACACTGTTTCTTACATTGCTTTTGTTATAACAACTTTTCCCCAACTGCTGGACTCAACTGGCCTTGCCCGTATTGTCACAAAGAACCAACATTCCTTTGACATCCATCATGATTCTTTACTTATGGCAAACCTTAATTTCGGTGTCACTCTCCAAGGTGTTCGTCTTTTGACTGACATTGAGCCAGTTTATTCATCTCATGTTGCAGTTGACAAAACAAGAGAGTATGGCTTTGAAATCTTGCACCAAGTGACTTCTTTTTATTCTCAGACATGAAGAATCCGTTGTGTGGTCGCCGATTTGACAGCACAAATGACTTCATTAAGTGGAAGAGTGGTTTAAATTCACAAATGCCAACTTCCACAATCCAAAAATTCAAGAAACGCTGGGAAAAAATGTTTAAATCTAGATGGTGGCTACATAGAGAAGAATTAACAAGCACATACCAACAGAAAAGCCCTATGACATAGTCTAAAGTGATAATTAAAACTTTATGATACCTCTTCCTAAGCAGTAAAGGCCGCGCCGTGGCTCAGTGGTTATACCGCTTGGCTCTCACCAAGGTGGCTCGGGTTCGATCCCAGGTGACCGCAAAGTGAGATTTGTGGTGGACAACACTGCGCTGGGGGCGGGTTTTCTCCGGGATCTCCGGTTTCCCCCGCCATCCCAATCCACCGGTGCTCCATCTTCATCTCATGTATCATCAGTGTCATCGCCTGCGGTGCCGTATGTAGTAAAAGCGGGCGTTAAACACTACACATGCCATGTCATGTCCTAAGCAGTATAGCCTATGTCAGAAATGTTTATTTCCATTAAAATGAAATATAGACGAAAAACCGTTTTAAAAATAATTTTTTGAGTAATGGGGAGAGAAATATTGGACTCAGGATTTTTTAAAGTGATAATCCTGAATTATATTTCGTATTGTCATGAAATGAGTATGGAATACAATGCCCATCATATGCCGACTTGCTTCTTAAGCATCTGATTATGAATTAGTTTACTCTATCGCCATTATCGCTATGTAGTAGTTAATTAAACAATTTTACCAAATGTTTATCTCCACTGAAATGAAATAGATAAATATTGGTTCGTAAGAATAATGCCTAGAAGCTTAGCTAGTCAATAGAGTGGACAGAATATCATGGTCGTTACATATTAACTCTTTTGCTTAGATTTTCCAACTTTAAAACGAAGTTTTGAAATAATAATGCTCCAACTCCATTGCACCTGGATATAGCATTGATATAACATTCCTAGAGGACTTCATTAATTTGTTAGCTTTCTAATAGCAAAATAAAATCGAAACCTCTAGTGGCAGCATTTTTATGACCATTAACAACACTGAATCCATGGCACATACATCGCCATTCAACTTTAACTGTTGAATAATTACGCACGACAGGTGTAAAAAAAAATGGCCGGCCTTTGTGAATAGCATATTGTTTCAGTCCATTATCAGGCGTGCTGCCATTGTTTGTGCCCCATGTCATTATCCTCTTCTTGTTGCCATTCTTTGTACTCCTGCCGCTGAAAAATTCGGAACACCCTCTCATCACATGTGCCCGTGAAATTTATACATTTATTCATGTACGTGATGGAAATTTTATGTTGGTTTCTGCAGCGTATGTCTTGAATACATACACCTGTTCTTTATGTACAGTGCAGAATGAAACCTGAATGCAAAGTAACGAATTAAGACTGGGTACAGAACTACACAAGGAATAGCCAACAGCTCCCACCAAATTATTCTTAATGAAATTCCTCTGTGTTCGCTGCTGACAACATCTTGTGTGTTATACCACGTGACTTTCTTTAACAATTGTTAGACAAACTATTCAGGAGAAAAGTGACCCTATTTGTTTCACGATATGACAGACATGACCAATAGGATTCTTTAAGCTATGAGAAAATAATTCCATTTACATTATGCAATTACTGTGGTGTCGCGAAGAAGAACACAGAAAGTTCGGTGGCGACAGATAAGCGCGGCTTGTGTACACAAAGAGCCTGCAGATAAAGATAACAGACGGATAGTGCATCACTGCGATAAGACTTATCGACACAGAGAAGTGAGGTAATTGGAACATTCTGGTGACGTCTTGATTGTTTTATAGAACTTTCGATGTCTGGTTTATTCAAGAAATATCTAGTGATTGTTACAGAAATCTCTCGAATTTACCAATGAGGTATTTCAGAAGGCGACGACTCGCCAATAGTGAGTCGTAAGCAGAGAGACGTAACAAGAGTGTTGTAAACAGGTATGATCAGAACGTTGTTTGTGTGGTCATCGAACTTGGTAGATTGTGCTGTGTATGTGACGTAATGTTGTTACGTGAGAATGGAACAGTGTATTTCTACAGAAACAAAGAACATTTGGAGTATCGGCAACTCGGACTTTTAATTCTACGAACCCACGAAGTCACTGTAGATGCATCTAGAAGATGAGAATCCTGCCCTCTACTGCTTATAATTTAATTTTGTGTACTGCAAATATTTTAAATAATTAAGAAACTTTGAGATCTACAACAGTGATGTGTAACATCTGCGACACGTCTCAGTTTCTAGCTCTCCTCAACACTCATTGAATTTCTGGAAATTTTACAAATTATATATCTTAAGTATCCTTAAAATGGAGGACTAATCATACATAATGATTATTTGGATATGTGTATTATTCTAATATTTAAAATTTTGATACCATATATAACATAAAAGCTACATTGTGACATAATACAAAAACAATAATATAGTTAATGATCTCCAAATTTAAACATTTGAAAATCACACATTGTATGACAACTGACAAAAATAAAGTTGTCAATTAAAATTAAAATACTGGTTCTCTTGTTTTAGTGCTCTAAGTTTTCTCTCAATTATTTAGAACGCCTTGCCAATAAGTTTCATTACAACAAAGACACTAAAGCAAAAAATCCTTAGATTTAGGATTAACTAAACACAGTTTATGCATCTGTATTGAATGTTTGCGGAAACGAGTCACCCTCTCCGCCATAAATACCGGGAGTGTCTTCGGTACGCCACTAGATAACTTTAAACACTCTGTTCCCCAGCCTCTCGCGAACGTTATAAAGCTCGCTGACAGTGTTATAGAGGCGAGATTGCCCGTAGGTTATTTGATGCTACTGATGTGGTATAAAATTCCTTTCTCCTAGGTCTAAGGTACATGAGTGCTACTTGCCATGCAAATGGTGAGATTGGATGTTTCATTCTCCCAGATTGTGAACTAGGAGAAACAGCAGGCTGCTTCACAAGTGATCGATTCCACTGCTACGCGCCGAAGAAATTGAGGTGAAAACTGTGACCGACTGTGGTGATAGGAAATGTATTTATTGACAATAATAAAAGAAATGGAATTTAAAGGTACAGAAAGTTACAGAAAAACTATAAACATTTTGGCGAAACTAAATATCTTTCCGTCATTTGAGAGCCTGAGTAATATTGTTGGGGCACTGTCTGATTATAATAGCCATGGCCAATTTAGGTTTGGCTGTGCCGTGAATAGCTGATCCTGCCTGAAACCAGAGAACGACCCCACTGAACTTGTCCCAGGAAGAGAGAGCACATCGATTTCATTCTAAGCAACGTCGTATTGGTGACCCGGGGACATACGCCGCGTCAACATCCGCCCTGGAACGGATGCACAACAGAAACTCGACGTGAAGGATATCCATAGCCCCCGAAAACTTATAACAAGTGGAAAACCTGGTACACAGGAAAGGGGCGAGTTTTGCGCGGAAATCTAATAAAGGGAACAAGCCTTGCGACTGGACAATGGTACTCTTTTTTTAAAGTACCCTTGGGGCTGAAGTCTTTTCATCAATCAAAAGCAAGGATGCATGAGTCACATTTCATGTGCTGATAAATCTTGGCTAAACTTATTTCAGATAGGCAAAATGGGATATTAAATTTCAAAAATAGGAAAGTTCAGTTTTCTTTCTCGTTTCAGTACTACATTTGAATATTCTCTATATGAGTATTGTATCAGAAAAAACTATTTGTTAAGAGAGGTAAAATAGGACTGAAAAGCACTATAGTCAGTATTTGAACCGCGGATCTTCAAGTTACTCTACCACTGCTGAAAACAAGCTACCGCCGCAATAAGCCGTGACAACATCAAATACTTCAAATGATAAACTTTCTGATAAATTCTGAAATACCCCTACAGTTAACTATTATTTGAGTCAAAGTTAACTGTTCTTCAATACAAGTCTGGTCTATCCCAAACTCAACTATTACTATTCTGTTGATTTCTGTCACTGCCTCGTAATCTAGATTTCCAATACTTCATTTCGACCCTTTTACTGGATCTAGAAGGGCAGTGAATTATATAAGCTGCATAGGTAAACATATCTTTACTGAACCCAATATTAATTTGTGGTTAAATAATTTTCACTTAATTATTGGTGGTAAATATGTGAAACCAAAACAAAATCTATACATTACCATTATTATAAAAATGTGATGTGTTCTACTCACAGATTCTATCCCCCAACCTCTCTCTCAAATATACCAGGAGGCTCAACTGAACCATCTTTCAGGTAAGCGGATATCCCTTCGAGCGTTAAAACAGCTGCAAAACGCAACGGGGTAAATCCAGTTAGAAGAACGGCAAATGCGTGACCGAATTTTGTGGTGAAGCGAGCACCACCAGGCAGATCCAAGGCTTGAACTGGCTATTGTAGTTCGTTATAATGGACCAGAGCAACGTAAACAACTGATAAAGTCCTAGAATGCTCTCCGTTTAAGCTAGAAAGTGTTCGACGGTATAAACTTATTCTTTATAGCAATAATGAGCAACTTTTATTTGACTTGTCCATAATTACACACTACTATATGTTTAGGGCACCCTAGAGCTTAGGGATCCTCGACATTCATCTTTTGCCATAAGGGAAACCTCTAAAAGCACCTTATCCCAATATCTGACCCTGACCGGAATTCAAACTCGGGACCTCATGAACGCTATCACCTGCCGGACAGAGGTGGGCGAATTTTCCTGTACACTGTTAAAAAGTTTTTTAAATAGCTAATACATATACCTCTTTCACCTAACCAAGGTAATCCTTTGCAGAAATTCTTTAGTCATAAAACTTCTGTGGGCACAATAGGAACAGTCGATTATTGCAGAGTTAGCAGCCTTCAACAACGTGCTACTGTGTGATAACTTTGAAATGTATTCTCTTTGTATGATCAGGATGCGAAAGGAAAACAAATCCTAATTTGGGAAATCTATAAGGACCGTAAAACATAAAATGGGTAATAAGGAATATCTAGCAAGTATGTCCACAAAAGGTACATTTGATATAGTTTACCTACCTAACCCCAAGGTGTAGTAACAGTTTTTCCAACTCTTATGGTTTACCATTTACGCAAAAGTCATTCTAGAGTATCCACTTAAGTGGTTAATCCCCATAAATTTAAGATATGCATTTCATTTTTTAGGTAACACATTGGAATTTAATCGGTCATAACTATTTTGGGAATTTAAAATATTCGAAATATGTTCCTCGTAAAAGATATCCTTTGGATAGGGTTTTTAAGTGGGGAGGAATTTTCTGTCGCATTGTTGTAATGAACTGAACTAAAATACTAATCGGTTTTTTATTTTTAGGTTATACAGTTTACAGACATAATGGTAAGCGCGCGTATATATACACGCAAAGCAATTTCAAAATATGCTTTCATGGGATTTGCAGTCACTGAGCATACATTTTCTGTACAAAATGGGTTTGGAATTCTTCCGTAGAATAGTATTATAGACGTTAATAATTTACATTTCTAGCAATGGTTTTTCTCAAAAACTAAGAACAAATATATTTTTCCCTCTTTTTATACAAATACAAACCGTGTAGTGTCGTTTCCTCAGTACGTTTCCTCAGCTGTTGCTTGCCAAGCAGGATACCCTGGTTCCTTTCTCGGTACAGTCATGGGAATTTTCTCCCTCTGGGAGACACAGTTACAGCTGAGGGGCCAATTGTGAAGCTACTTGATTGAGAAGTAGCAACTGCTGATTGCGAAGACTAAATAAACGGACCAAGGGGGTGGGAATGGGGGCGCTGACCACTCACCACCCCTGTGTACTGCATTCCACTCATGTGGCTGAAGTGGCCAGAAGTGGTGCACATAGAGGCGGACCGGTAACACTTGCTCCAGAAAAGACCTGCTTCGCCTCTGTGTTAATTATTTTTAATATATGAGCAGCAGAGACTTAATCTATTTATTTTAGAATGTACACAACATAATATGTACATGTGGATGGATAACACAATTAACCTGTGAGGTATATTTTCTTCCACAAAAAGATGGTACAGAAAATACGTTTTCTGATACTCCAGTAATGATGATGATTATTATTATGATGAGGGTAATAATAATAATAATAATAATAATAATAATAATAATAATAATAATAATAATAATAATAATAATAATAATAATAATAATAATAATAATAATAATAATAATAATAATAATAATAATAATAATAATAATAATAATAATAATAATAATAATAATAATAATAATAATAATAATAATAATAATAATAATAATAATAATAATAATAATAATAATAATAATAATAATAATAATAATAATAATAATAATAATAATAATAATAATAATAATAATAATAATAATAATAATAATAATAATAATAATAATAATAATAATAATAATAATAATAATAATAATAATAATAATAATAATAATAATAATAATAATAATAATAATAATAATAATAATAATAATAATAATAATAATAATAATAATAATAATAATAATAATAATAATAATAATAATAATAATAATAATAATAATAATAATAATAATAATAATAATAATAATAATAATAATAATAATAATAATAATAATAATAATAATAATAATAATAATAATAATAACAATAATAAAAAGAACAAGAACGATGGCGATGGCGACGGCGAATTGAGATATTTCCGAGTATATAAATGTGCTAATACCTTAACTGGAATAAACGAAGTATATTTTCGGTGAACACCCGCTTCAGTTCTTCTCTTTATGAATGAGTTTTGCACAAACATTAAGGAGCAGAAAGATTTTAACTAAAAAGGATATAGATATTGAAACCGAGTGGAATGGCTCAAGCGATTCCGTCTATTGGCCGCATTCGAGAGGTCCGATTCAATTAACGTGGCCGACCTTCCTGACCTATGGGTTTTTTCGAGGATTCTTCTGGGTTGCCTGGTGAACGATGGGTAGGTTAATTACATCCCCTGAATTCCTTGTCCCTCAATTTCGTCTCTATTATTTTACACCATCTCTCTCCTGGTGGTCTCTTTCTGGGTAGAAGTGTTGGGGATGCCTCGGCGGTGCAAAGGAGGAGATATGCTCTTGGTAAAACTTCCGCTTGCAGTAGAACGGTCTCTGGTTTCTGAACCCAGTCTGCTGAGGCCTTTTCCAGTCCACAGAAGGGTGGGATGTCGCTTGAATGGGCCTACCGGGGAGTTTCCAACTGTTAAAGAGTAGGGAAACTTTCAACTGCACTGTCGCGGTTCCTTGGGACCTCGCCCTCTTTCTCCTCTCGCCTCATCCTTCCCCCTGGGAATTGAACCTGTTCATTGCACTAGATTACTTTTAAAGACTGATCTACTTCGTGATAACTACTACTCCCCCCAGCTGCTGAGCTATATTGGTGATCTTCAACTCGTTAGACTACCAGCCATGCTGCTTAGTTACATCTAGTCCTTACGAGTTCCGTTGCTGACCGCTAGGAAGCGCTACTTTCGCCAGTAGAGGGAGCCAAAAGCTTGTGGACAATTGCTTGACGCTGCACCGGGAGGACCAGCCTGAACTTTTCGCTTGGGAGGCTCCGGTACAAGAAGGAGGACTTCTGGCATGGATCTCGGACACTGAACATCGCATCTGCACTTCGTCGCTCCGTACGTAGGAACATTGGGGACAACATTGTTTGGCTTCGCTTCATTATGTAAGATCTGTATAAACCTTCTAAATTTCTATTCCAAATTTTTTCCTGTGTTTCTCGCGTCAATTTAGACAAATTTCGTGGAGTTAGTGCGCTTTAAAGAACAAAATAAACCCTAAAGACCTTCAATGCAGTTAAATAAATAATAATGCATAACCAGTGGCAAGGATGATTCATTGACATGTTTCTAAAGATTTGAAGACAAGAGAAATTGTATAGTGTTATACTTCAAATTTTAAGAGTATAAAGATATCGTTAAAACATATAATTTTGAAATACTTTGTGCCTGTCCTTAACCATCCTATACGGAACTTTGGTAATTTAACGCTTCCACTTTTTAAGTCATCCCAGGAAACGGTATACGATGCCCCACTTGGGAGCATAGGTACAATAGACCAAGTGTGGACCTCCGTGCCAAATAACCTCCGCAGCATAGTCCACTCCAGTTCAATATAGATATTCAAAGCAGATGGTTTAAGTGAAATCGTTTCCTTTTTAACCTTTGCTTTCCTCTTTTTTTGAGTATCAACTATCTGCGACACACTTCTTAAAACTTGTTTGTAATTTCCAATACTTAAATACCTTATTCAGTTATTCCTCTCTTGGTATTGTTGCATTGTAGTTACGTAAATATATTTAATAAAATATACCCCCAAACAGCACAAAGAAGAATTAGTGTTGTAAGAAAAACATACAAAGTGAGTAAGAAAACTCATGTTGATAGACATCAACAAGAAGAAAGAGAGCGCAAGGACAGAGATATTTTAAGACTTCTGGATGTCCAATTGTTGGTTCGAGTGCTAACACTTTATCAAGAGTCTATCTATTATATAAGAGGGATATAATCACCACTTGGTGGAACAGTAGCTGGTTAAGAAAATGAAGGATGATATGCACACGGAAGAAAAATAAATGCCACTATTACTCTTGTTTTATTTGCTAATGACACCTCTGTTTACAGGCTCCATCCTAGGTTCATCTTTTGTTCTTCTGTTGCACGCCATCCCCTTTCGTTTCTACGACCAGTCTCATGTTTGTTTAAAGAGAATTTCTTATTCACCCCTTGTTATTCCGACCCTTCCCCTTTCTTTTGTATATCCGGTTAGGTCCTAATTAATTTCTCTTTGTCTTTATGACTTATTCATCGAAGGGCTTCTCCACCTCTGTTTCTGCAGCTTATAATAAACCCTACAATTCAAATGTTTTTCGACCATTTATCCAACATTCTTTAATAAAGAGGTCCAATGTGTTGCCTTCAGTTCACTATGTCTACTCATTCTTCAAACCACAATTCTTACAGAAACGTATTATTTATTCTCTTGTTATTAGAAATAATTTATTATCCGTTTGTCATTTTTCTTTAGGTAGGTAGGCTTAAGAGGCTATCAGATTTTTAAAATACGGACAACTACCGTCTTCCTTACATGAGTATCGGTATGCCTAATTTTGCTTTTGAAATATCTGTAGACGTCCAAGGAGGGTTAATGGGATGCAGCACCCTAAACTCCAAATCCAGCAATTTTTAACCAATGTTGCTGAAATTTTGACCACTTAGTGGACACAGAGTTCAAAATTTGGTTTTTATATCGTCAACAGTTTTTGAGTAATTAATTTGTAAATTTCAAAATTTGGGTAAAATTCAAACCGCTCCCCGTGATGAAAATTTCGAAAATTTTAACTTTTCCATTTCTAAAAATATTTAGATAATGATGAAGAAAAGATTTATCATATGAATTTCCTATACTGCCTTTAGTTACAGAGGGAAAAAATAGGTATGGAGCAAACAAAAAAAAAGTCAAAAATGATTAAACCTTTGATTTTTTATATCAACTTTAAAATTATAATAAATATTAAAAATGCATACGATAGAAACCTTTGTTAGCTTTCTAAGAACATATGTTGAAAATTTTAGAGGAACTGAATCAAAACTGCTCCATGTGGAACATTTTGAATGACAAACAATTTTGAAAAAAACTATAACTGAGTAAATCAAATTCTAAAACCAAAACACTTTCCTTTTCAGCTACATGCCTCCAAGTACACTAAAACCCTCCATATAGATAGTTGAACCCTCCTGCCTCTTCCTTCTCTCTTCTACAGATTTTGGTTTCCTTCTGGAGGTTTTAGAAATTACCTTCGCAGAAATTGCTGAATGAAGTAAGCGTAATTGGGCCTTCTCTTGGCTAATTTTTAGAGATGCTGGTGAAATCTGTGTGAATTATGTCTGACTGCAGCTTGAGTGAGGCAGAACAAGCAGAATTGGTTCACTGATGGTTGATGTCACAGAAACCTGAAGCCACTTCTTTGAATCAAATATTTCTTTTGGGTAATTATGCCATATCATGTTATGTAAACTATCATTTGCATTTTGTATCTTACCCAATGTACATCTCCTTAGGATTTTATCTGATGCCAGCCTTTGGTACACAGGCATTAGTTTTGTAACCACTTGAGGTCTCAAGTATGTTCCCATTGTTGTGTTATGTTTAGGTGTTTCTTCCCATGTATTGTTTACCCTATTCATGATCCTAACTATGTACACAGTCAACAGAAGTTCAGTTGTTTCTAAGAATGTTTTACCTTTAAACTATATAACAGTTATATGTACGTTTTTACGTATAAAATACGTTTATAAATGTTAAATGACACACTAAAACGCATCAATTATATATATACAGCATGTAGTCTAACGAGAAAATCACGACCAAACTAGAAACTCACACAGAAGCAAAATATAAACATTACTATTTGCTGTCAATGTTTGTAGCCAGTGTTTTGTTTCCATGGTGCCACATATTGTAAGAAATAACCATCATACCAACACAAAGTTCCACCAGAAACTTTGCCCGCTAATTTCAAATGTATTAATTTAGTACATTCAATCGAACTCAAATGACAGAATTCTGGGAATCCAAGGGCCGGCATACACGTGCGCACGGGCATTTAAATTGTCATGTGAGGGTATTTAAATGCCTGAAACTCATAAATTTAGTTGGATTATGATACTATAAGTTTGAAAGTATTTTATTACCTCAAAAACAAACAAATTATTTTCCCCAATTTTTTAGCCAATTTCGGTGCTGCATTCCCTTAAAATTGGAGAAAAAGCACCTGAATTGATAATTGATCGGGTTATTAGCAAAATATAAAGGAACAAACTAAAACTTTTACTGAACACATCCACTTCTTGCCAAAGTTTCCAGAGGTATTTCAGTTACCATATTTTAGTAAGTAGCATTTTGGTTTGTTATGAAGACTGACATTTTGCTCATTTTCCTAAGATCTTAATTTTACAGTGCTTTAAACCAGCTATGTAAAATCAACAGCTTACTTTTCACTTACAGATGCCTTAGTTGTTATTATTATTAAACATAGTGCAATAAAATCATTATCTCATTGCATAAAGCATTAAGTTTTATTAACCTTATCTACAATTCTCTGATATTGTGTTCTGCTCTACTTATCATTTAATGCATCCATCCTCTCTCTCATTAACGGCTTAAGTTGCATAGGTCCCCCAGCTTATTTGCCGTCATCGCCTGTTATAACGGAATACTGTAACACGTTGAACACCCATAAACAAATAACAAAGGAACAGCTTCTTTATTGCTGTTTCATATGTCAAAGAAATACTTAATAGTAGCAAGCTATCGTGGAGTATGTTGGTATGTTTACAAACAGCTATAGCATACGACACGGTGTGTCACCTACCTGGAAACTTCGATATCACGAGGAACGTGGCCTTGTTTCTGTAACTGCCTAATCCTTACTCATGCAGGGGCGTTTTTATGTGGTTATGTTGGCGGTGTCTTATGGAAGCTGAGCAAGTAGTTCTATATATTCGCTCGTGTCGTTTTGAAACACTCGCTATATATTTAAGAACGATTACTCTGGCACAGACTATTTCTAATGCTTGTATAATTAAAATATTCCAGGATATAGTAATGTGCTCTTGGACATAAAGTTAGCTTCAAATGTCTGAAAATGAACGACGTCGCGTATGGCGTCATACATTGATAATGAATGATACATCACTGTTAAGTAGTAATACTATTCACACAGTAATCTATGCAACAATCAAAGCTAAATGAAGTTCACCAAACACAATTGCCTCGTACACATTGTGTATTATCCAAACTAGAAGGTTTCAAGTAACATGTTGGTCTGGGTCATTCAGTAGGTTAGCTACTGCCCTACTGATCTCAAGGTCACGAGTTCAAAACCAGCCTAGATGGAGTGTGCTTAAAATCGATACCCTCCTGTCAGTAGGTTTATTGGCACATATACACAATCTAGCAGGACAAAGTTTGTGCCTACCATCTGTGTTGATATTATCCTGGTAATTGGCAGTGTCGTTAATAAACAAAATGTACTTAAAATATTTCAAATTAGTAACAGAAGATGGTGGTCTCATACAGTGCGATCCAAATAAACCTGAACCATTTCAATAAGCCATAACTTTTGAACCAATAATAGGACACACGTGCAACTTTGGGAGAATTAAAAAAATGGGAGATTACATTGCACCATTTACATCTCAGAGAAAATGTTGTAAGTGTCCTCCACCAGCATCTATACACGTTTGCACTTCTCTCACTATATTCTTTGAAGTTTTACGGAGAGTATCCTCGCCAATGTTACTCATTTCGGTTTGAATGGATTCCTTGAGAACATCAACTATCGGTGGACTATTCTTCTACACTCTATTATTTAGATACACCCACAAGAAAAATTCCGGTGAGGTTAGGTCAGTGAAACAGTACACTCAGTTTGCGAGTGTACAGGAAGAAGTACCGCTAGACGAACAAATACCCCTAAGAGGTAAGGGGTAGTGCCAGCTGGAAAACCAGGAGACAAGTGAATACACTACCTGGAGGCACTCTTGTTCGCAACGTCGATGGACACAGTGGGGTAGGATGGTGAGTTCAAAGCGACGTGTGTAAGAAATGCGTGTGTTGTGAAACCCAGGCAAGAAGAGTAAGTGATGATGAACAAAGAAAAGGCAAAGAAACGAAGCAGTCTGTTGTGTACCACTCTTGGGAAAAAAGAGCCATGCTCTGAGCTAGCTACGAAACCATAACCCGTCCCAATAAAGTCCATAAATCCAAATCCACGCTTACAGCCCCTTCCAAGCACGAGTACCCCTTCATCAAGGAATCTGGAGGCCACTGACCTTTTGAGGTTTCTCGGTTAGCAAAGGACCTGGTTACAAGTTGCATAGTGTCATTTTTCATTTTTTTTTCTGCAAACAAGACGTAAGTTTACGTACCCACAAAGTCACCATGTACATTTGACTTTTAGACCAACATATATATTTTACATATTTTATTTCAAGTCATAGAAACTACAATGCACTGTTGTTTGCAACATCAGTCAAGCGTTAAGATTACAATTAAAGCACTCAGAAATATGATAAAATGGATTAAGAAGGTGCCAATTTTTTCAACTTTTGTTTGAAGTATTTGAGGCTACAGTGTTAGGCTTCCATAGCCAGTCTTTTTTTACATTTGCGTCATTGCAAAGGATTGCCTAACTATCTAAAGGAACACTGTTCTAAGAAACTTGTGGCGAGCTAAATGATCTTGCTAAAGATGGTCTGCGCTCCGTGAAAGCAGCCAGTCTAGATATTGGGATAGATATTGACCTCTGCACCATTGTAATGGAGCTCAAATCGGGTGCTATAAGGCTCCAAAGAATCACTGAGCCCTGCCGTGATTAGCTTCCAGCGTTCCCTTCGCAGGAATTCAGACCATTCCCTCTGAAATGCCACATTTCCAGGATTTTTCTGAATTATCCAGTGTAATGTTCCCATTACCAACCAGATAGCACACCTGTAGAGCGCCGTGTCTTTAAAACTGAATTCCAGTCGCTGTAGCCTTCGAAGACATGGTGGAAACTCCGGCGGGCACCATTTTCCAATAAAGTCTCTGAGCACCATCCAGATATGATGCACCTGTTTGCAAGAGGCAATCCTATGTTCCAAAGTGTATATTTGTGAAAACATTTTGCATATGTTACATGTTGCACGGCCATGTCGCCATAATTTCTCCGCTGTTGGTATGGTCTCGTTTAATACTTCATATGCTGTCTCTTGCCAATCAGTAGGAACAATTTTATTGAAGAGATTCTTCCATATAAGTTTACATTCTCTATTCTCTTTCTCTTCAATCCTGGGTGTACACTGAAATGTATTGAGCAGCTGATATTGTTTTCTCGTTGATTCAAAAACTGCGAGGTCAGCACTGGTGTCCAGCAGTTTTCTGAGATGGTTAACAATGGGTTTGAATCTCGGATTCATTAGATGTATGGAACATTCTCCATCTTGCTGGAAATAATCTTCTCACAATTCGATATAATTCAGCTGCTCCAACAATGTATTGAAGATAGTCATATAAACTTCAGTCAGTGTCTACAGTCTTATCAAAGAAAATCACAACAAAAGAATATCACCTCAACAATTGTCAATGTTGTCAATTCTCCCAGAGAAACTGAGCAATCTATGAGCTTACAAAGGGAAATTATGGCCCATTGAAACTGTTCAGGTTTATATGGATCACACTGTATAATGTGAAGATATTTGGCTTCCGGTATGGGTCGCGTCATAGCGAAGTTCCATTCCTACCGACGTTTCTCTAGACCTGCGTTCAGCTTCTTCTCCAAGCTCCTGAACACAGATCCAGCGAAACGTTAGCAGAAATAGAAGTACGCTACGACACGCCCATACTCATAACGGAAGCCACACATGGATAATGACCATGAAAGATTGCATAAATATTTAGTCTGATATTATGTTAGGACGTACAGTATGTCGTAATGATATTCTTTGAGTTTCTATTCTAACAGGATCAACAGTCATTCAGATACTATCAAGCACTAAACAGAGGTAATTTTTCTACAGTAGCTATAGAAATTGAAGGATAATTGGAAGATAAAACCATGCAGGGGAACATATAATGCCTTTTAAAATATACTTTTCATACAAACCAGCTAAACCTTTTTAATTATAAAGTTTCTAAACTTGTATTTTATTGAAGAAAGAGGGAATTATAATACAAGGTTGAGAACTAACAAAGGTGTAATATTAAATCCATTAAGAGTAGCTAAAGCCTACAATTTTCGAAATATTTGTTTTTTACAAATGTCTTACTACATGTAAAAAGCACTTAAGAGCATTTTACATTAAGAACATTTTGAAGCTGCGCATTAATTTCGGAGTTCCGACGTAAGCGACAAGACGTTGTGAATTGGCCAAATTGGTACAACATTTTATTTCATAGCTTTAAAGCTCATTTTTCATAAACTAAAATGTTTAAATCTTATCTTTATTAACTAAAAAACTGCTGAAAGGGAATTCAACCTTTAATGCCCGTTACTGTACACATAATCAAGGGAAATATCATAAAGAACGCTTCTCCGGCTTTTGTGACAAATAATGGTTATAGTTAAATAATATTATACATTGCTAATTTAATAATACATTCATAATAACATTCAGCTGATGGCAGTGTAGTTCTGATCATCATTCTAAAAAACTTAAGGTACAATAAAAGGAATGGAATTGAAATATCTTAAAGGTAAAAAGAGAAAAATAAATATGTACAGCAGAGTGCAACTATTTTGAATAATTTAAGCATGCAAATTAATTTGCGCAATTAAATGTTAGATCATCTGACATACAAGCCAAGTTTTAAGCATTTAAAATCATATTTTGACGGCATATGTATGCAAAGAGATTAATTACTGAATATCACTAATTGTTGTGCTACTAAAACTTATCTACCATCTTAAAAGTGCAAATTAATATATGTAGAAGGGCTGTTCTATAATGATTGATCATAATTTTTTACGGTCATAATTTTTCGCACTGAAGTTCAATCTTATTATATTCGGCTGGCTTAATGTGAAACAAACATGCTGTGGTAGTTTCATTGTTGGTACTTCTGGTTGCCGCCTGTGAGAACCAGGCAAGTTCAGACATGTTCAGTATCGCCTACCGCTGCAATGGAGGTAATATGCAGTTAAAGTTTATGTTAGAGGTAGTTCCGAGTTTCTTTCACTGCTGATGGAACTTGGCTACATAATTTTGATCCTGAGAGCAAACAGCAAAGCTCAGTGTGAAAATCTCTTTCATCACCAACCCCCAGAAAAGCAAAAGTGGTTGCTTCTGCTGGGAAAGTTATGGTATCTCATTCTTTGATATTCATGGAATGGTTTATCAGCATGTTGTACCTACACACAATAGTAACTGCACAATACTTCAGGGATGTCCTGTAAATATTGAAAGTCCATATCAGGCGCAAAAGACCACATTGCCATGAAGCAGGTTGGATGCTGCACCACGACAATGCGCGCTCGATTATTGCCAATGTTGTTGCTGAACATCTCTCAGCCTCCTTACAGTCCGGATTTAACCCTGTGTGTCATTTCTCTGTTCCCTAACTTGAAGAATGTCCATCAGCAGAAGCAGTGGTGAAGGTTGCAGAGGCGATTTTGAGGGATCCCTCAAAAATGATTTCCATCATGTCTTTGAAGACTGGCAGGAACGTTGGAAAACTACATCGCATTCAGGGGAGACTATTTTGAGAACGACCATCAACATTATGAGGATGAGTAAAGGTACGTTGTCAAAAAATTTGTTATCATTCTTTGTTGAACAACCCTAGTAGAATTAGAGGAACAGGATATAGTTCACAATATTTTCGTTATCTGTTTACTGATGAAAACAACTTAATAATCTGAATTCAGCAGGCAGTGTTTATGGCTCTTCAAAACCTAATCTCATTTTATTCTTCCTAGACTTACGGAATATTGCATTTTTAAGGTGCAAACCTCGGACGGATATAAGACGTGGAAACCTTCTGGGTTTTAATGCGGCATTTTGCAAGCTAGTCACATCAAATGCAAACCTTCTCCTAATGGATTAGGCCACTTGTGCACAAGGGTTCTTGCCTACACCAGATGTTAGTAATTCCTTCTCCATTATCTTAATTACTTTCATAATGTGAATGTCCCCTCACAAGGAGAAAAGTGCCGCAGTCAAATTCAAGACAGCCTCGTTCAAAACTTTTCCTTGTACACGTCAAAACTCTCGGGCATTCGCTTTCCCTGGCAAGAAACAAAATAATGCATTAAAAACTGACTTTGTTAGCAGCTTTCTGAGAGGCTAAACAGCTCTCGCTTTCTGACAGAAGTGGAAATTTTAATTTATCGATCATATCTCAACTAAAACGCGGTATTTAGTCTAACTGTGCTTTGGATTGTATTTCCATGGTCTTATATAGCTTCGAAAAAATTCAGAAGTTGAAAATGTCATTTCATATAAAATAGCTTGTGTACTGCCCGCCTCGGTGGCGTAGATGGTAGCATGTCTGCCTCACGCTCAAGAGGTCCCGAGTTCTTATCTCGGTCAGGGTGAGTTACCTAGATAAGTTTTTTTCCGGGATCTTCCCTTATCCTGAGAGACGAATGTCGAGTAGCTCTAAGCTTCATGGACGCCCAACTCGATAGCGTAGATGGTAGCATGTCTGACTCACGTTCAAGAGATCCCGAGTTCGAATCTCGGTCAGGCTGAGTTATCTGGACAAGGTTCTTCCCGGGGTTTTCCTTTATCCTGAAAGACGAATGTCGGGTAGCACTAAGATTCATGGACCCCAGGCTCCTTTGAGCATCATTTCACCCATTTCATTCATCGTCTGATATGACGTAAAGTTGGAGGGCGTAAATTACACAAAAAAGCACCTTGTATACATAGAATACCCGAATATATTTAACACTGGGGTTTTAGATGTCCTTGCTTGTACACAGATCTTCACAATGCAAGATTTGAAAGTAAAGGGTGGGCTAAATTTCTAGAAAATCTCCAAGTCGTATCTTTGGAGCATATTCTAATACACAAATATACAAAATCTATGGCAGATGCAAAATCTATTTGACCACTAGCAGTGAAGCGCGGCGTAACCATATGTCAAAGAGCGGGGAGAAACTATATGCAGTAAGAAGACCAAATAAAAACACTTAGGTTATTCTTGTAGCTCTTAAGTAAAACATAAACTTGGCGTGCTTTCTAATTTAACAAGTGAACTGAAAATTATACCTTAAAATGGTAATAAAAATGTGCACAGGCCAAGCAGAAAGTATCTTATGGAAAATCTGTTATATCTGCTTCATCATTAAACATCTTTATCCTGGCTTTTGACCACGTACGAATCATTGCTGTCTTCCTCTAAGTTGATGATAAATGGCTGCAGTATTTCTTCGCCTTTTAACGAAATAATATGCACTGTGAATTATACTGAAAATTATAATTATATTATAAATTATGCTTTGGTGACGCAACACTTTCTCTTTATGTATCACTGGCTCAATTTTACTGCTCGTACATTATTCACTATGTGACATTTTGACTAATCCAGCAAAGAATATCGAACACCAACAAAACAATTTCATACAATTGGTATAATTGAATTGTGGAATCAAAATTACTACCGTTAACACTAAAGCAGAAACCCGAACTGAAGCTATAATAGCTTGAAGTTTTCAGTTCCTTATCCTAGCCATGCGGTTTTGTTATCTTAGTTGAGTCACAAGCTGACAATAAACAAAGCAGTAGGTAGATAACGAATGGGTTTGACCATATGATAAAAGCATCTTTACAGAACCCCTGTTAAGAGAGGAATTCAATGCACATTCATATCTATGCAACCAGTTGATGGTAGGAGAGAATGGTCGGGATCATTAAACGCTGCCTGAGGAAAGTATTAGGCAAATTCCAAGCTACGGAGGAAGGCCTAAACAGCGTCCTGATAATGACTGAAGCAGCCCTGAACTCCAGACCTATAACGCAAGGAGAAGCAGATTCTGAACCACTGACACCAACACACTTTCTTTGTGGTGTCCCTCGACGAGCCCCTAAACGATCGTCTTGCTAAAAAAAGAATTCAGGAGACAGCAGAATTTGACTGATGATCAGGGGCGGTTCCACCATAAGGTTGCAGGTTTGCGCTAGACCCACTGATTCTGCATATACAACAGCTGCATTTTGCACATTAAAGCTATACTTGTTTGCATTGTTTTATATACAAACATGTTTCAATTACGCTTATCGTCTGTAGCTGCCCATGACCGCAGAAGTCGAAATAAAAAGTGATTAGCTGTAGCAGCCGCAGGTTTGTAGCGAAGAGTTAACCTAAGATTTCGCCCAAATGTTGGCTCTCTGAGGGGGTTGCGGGAAGGTGAAGAGATGGGAGTGGCTTCTTATACATTGCTTAAATGGAGGTTTATAAACCTAGCTCCTCCTACTCTTAGCAACGGCTATAGCGTGATCTTCAGGCTTAGCTTTTGTGTGCTCTGCTTTTCGAACACAAGGAGAATTTAATTAAATGCATGGAGGTTAATTCAGAAGAGAGCTCTGTTAAACAACAACGCCATACTTGTTCAGGCTTCTGGGTTTTTGGTCAGTTTGAAAGATTATAATTTTGTATTCTGACTGTCTTTCTTCTACAAGATCATACCTCATGTGGGCATTTTGTACAATCAGCTGCAGAAACGATACTGCAATGCAACATTTGCCATCGCCCAGCTAAACGCATTTGAAAGGGAAGTGCAAAAGTTAAGAAATAGCGTGGATATCGAGGAACACGAAGAAACTGCAATTAAGAGGAGAAGAATAGAAGATCATGATGCGAAAAGAAGAGAAGCTCTTGAAGTATGTGACATTCTTAGAGAAGCAAAGGACAGATGTAGCTTCCCGGGGCATCTGGTGGCCTCAACTTTGTTTCATTAAGAAAATTTCTAAGACATTCCCAGAGGATTCCCTTAGAGAAACAATGAGGTTCTATCCTTTTATCATTGGAACAAAAATTCGTAGAGAACTGACTGTAATTTACAGTCGAGAGGAATTTCGTGGAATGTCCGGCGCTTTGTGCTTAATGGACTTCTTTAAGGAAAACAATTTATGTGCTACATTCAGCGAATATGTCAAACTCCTCCGAGTACTGTTAACTATGCCAATGTCTACCGCTGAAGCAGAATGCTGTTTCTAAACTTTTAAAAGAATAGAAGCTTTCCTTAGGAACACAACGTCACAGGACCGATTGTCAGCATTAGCAATGCTTTCAATTGAGAGAGATTTTGTATGAAGATCAGCGATTTCAACGCAAATAATATCGATAGATTCCACAGGTCTAAGGAGAGTAGAGCAGAGAATCTGTATAAATAGGTGAGTCATTACTACTCTGTATTTTATTTTTCATTTGTGCACCACCAATAATTTAACCCACCAGCCGCCACTGCTGACGATATATGGAAACGTTGGTCCAGAGAATACCTCACTCAACTGAGTTTTCATGAGGTCCGAAAATTCCAGAAAAGATCTCCCCAGCTCAGGCTCGGAGACGTTGCTCTCATCCACGGACCAGTCCGTCCAAGGCATATGTGCCAAGCCAAGAGCCAAGAGCAGGTGCAGGTCGCCCGGGTTCTCCCGGGCGCAGGGTTACGCGCCACGGTACCTATCCGCTGTGCGGATTTACCCGTGCAGTAAAATAGATCTAAGTTATTGCGCAAGCTTGCGTGTCGTTGTGTTAGACGGCGCAGTTGGCCTCTGCTGATGCTTCTGGTGCCGGGATATTCCCCTTGGGGAACAGTGCCCGTTCCACCCTGCTTTTGCGGTCGCTAGCAAGCCGACAAGCCGTGGTGGAACCAGTAGCGAGAAGCCAGATGGAAATTTGGTTAATGATGTTGGTATTTCCAGGTCGTGCGTGCTGCAGGTGTTAACCTGCCAGCCGCGGTGAGGGCGCGATTTGACCTGGAGGTGATTGTTAGGGGTAGGAGGAGAGGCAGAACCTACCACCCAAGGGCGTTCTTGGGTAGGCGATAGCTCCTCCGTCTCCTGGGGAGACGGTGGTCGTATTGACCAAGTGTGTTTACCAGCTGGTTTGGGTGGGGGGTGATCTTGGCATACAACGTGCGTGTTCGTTCGCGAACGACGTCTACGACGTATGGTATGCCAGACTGGGTGTGCAGGAAGTGAGATGGGAACCTGCGGTCGGTACCGTAGATCATCCTTAAGGCCCTGTTCTGCACGGCTTGCAGCCTGCGGAGGGTGGTATGAGCCACCGAACCCCAGACCCCGCATCCCTACAGGATCAGAGGCGGGACGATCGCACGGTATGTCCGCAGTTTGAGGCGGATGGGCATTGTGGATCTGAAGATAGGGTAGAGTTGCCTGAGTGCAGCGTGGCCGAGGCCTGCCCTTGCCCTGACGTGCGGAGTGAAAGTGAGGCCGCGGTCCAGTTGGATTCCCAGGTATTTGGCGGTTCGAACCCAGGGGATTCTTCTCCGCCTTAACCGCAGGTCACCTTCTGGGCGCCAGCTACGGGTCTTAGCCAGCATGAGAGCCGAGCTCTTCTGCGGGCTAATGGCCATCCTCCACTTCTCACTCCACCTGCCAATGGCGTGGAGCTGACGATGTAGAGGGGGGAGACAGTAGCGGACGTTCTTGTTCTGCGCCAGTATGAGGACGTCGTCGGCATACTGACACAAAACAGTGCGCGGTTCCGTGGGTAGGTCAGACATGTAGGCGGCGAAGAGTAGCGGGGACAGGACACTGCCTTCCGGGACTCCAGCCGCTATGGGTCTGACTGAGGATAGCTTCCCCTCGACCCGCACTCTGAAGGTGCGGTCCTTGAGGAAGCTGCTGAGTATTGACATGTAGGGAGGGGGGAGTTGTGCTTCTTTGAGTTTGAACAACAACCCCTGGTGTCACGTGGTGGCGAAGGCCTTTTCCACGTCCAAGGCATATGTGAAAGGCAGGCCGGGTATTTGAACTGCATGAAGGAAGGAATGGCAACATTAGAACAGCTAGACTTCACACCGCAGATGGAAGCACGATCATCCGACCCGTCCAACTGGTCATCCCCTTGGAGTGGAGGTTGTAGAGGAATGTCTTTCTCTTGAACTTCATTGAGGTTAAGTGTGTTATCTTTGTATACATGTTCTTTGGAATAAAGTAGTGCTGTACTAAGATGGCCGTGTTATTCAGTAAACTGGTATTCCTATCCTAACAGATAATTGTTTGCTTCAAAATAAAATGCTGTTCATGATCAGGGTAGCGGAACTAACCAAAACTTGCTGAACTATTAAACAGCGCAAACATCTGATTGGATGCTGTGTTGACCAGCACCTCCTGCCATCCGCCATTAAATTTTTCGCCTGCCAAGGTTTCCCTATTACGCTTTTGAGCATGCACAGACACATACATACACACGCACCTTTATCTGAAGACGGTTTTTAGGAATTCAGGAAATCTTAAATCGTGCATTTCCAGAGAAATTTTACGGTTGATTTGTGTATGTATGTTTACTGCACAGAAGGTATAAAACTATTTACTTTATATTTTAAGGAACTTATTTCTGCTTTTTATGTCCAGGATACTAACATGAAGCGTAAACAGAATTAAACTCCTTATGAAACTTCCTAATTTTCCCTTACAATGCCAGCTGGCAGTTCTGTTCTGGTTCCAGCACACTATCACTATTTAATGTATCTGAGTGAACTGAGAGGGTTAAAAAGCCTTAAATGATTTCTTTGCTAGTGTGTCTATTACGGTGTTGTGTCTTGCTAGGGTAGATGAGTTTCATCTCTTGTTGTGAATGGATAATTTAAAGGCCTGTTTTGACTTCATAAAGCACTGCCTTGTACTCATTAAGGTGGCCGCCGTCGTAATTTTGGGGAACAAAGATTTTAAAAGCGCTAGAAAATGGGTCACGTGGCTTGTTTCTTTGTCCCGCCTAGCTAGGAAGCGAACACATGTTCTGCATTGTGAGTCCTTAAACAGTGCCTTGTACCTGAGTTCACGTCATCCATCATAATTACTGACAACTACCTACACCCTGCAACCACTTCCCTGTGGTAGGTATCTAGATGCTTGTGTTTTTGTGCAGTTTTTCTTTCGTTTTAATGCAATGCCAACCTTGGTTCATGTTTTCTTTTGCTGTTCATTTTATGCTTGTTACTTTCTATACCACGTACATTAGAGAAGGTATTTTATTCCACCAGAAAATTCACTAGAGTTTTCAATTGAAATACACGTGTTCTGTGAAAAACTCTGTGACTGTGTTAACAGCTAACTCTAAAACAAAGTCGGTTAAATACCTATTACCATAACTTTTATCTAACCCACCTCTTAAATTGCTAAAAAAACGCGAATTCATGAAATTCTCAAACCCAACTTTACTAAACAACTGTATTAAAACTTAGTCTCCTTTAAAATTAAAGCAATAAAAACAAATAAAAAAGTCCAGAAACTGATGGTTTGAATATGGAACTATTTAAATATGCCTCGGCTAAATTCCAGATTAGACTTTTGTATTTCATCAATATAAGTTGGAAAAATGGGCATTTAACAGAGGAATGGAATATTGCATTGATATGTCCGATTTTTAAAAAGGGAGACAGAACTGAATGTGTTACTGAATGTGTTATAGAGGAATCAATCTTTTGAACTCAGGTTACCAGATCCATGCAAAAATCATAACACAAAGAATTGCTCCAATCTCAGAAACTAAATTGCATGATTCACAAAATGGATTTAGAAAAGGGCGTTCCTGCAATGATTGTGTTTTCACAATAAAACAGTAATGGAGAAACGATGAGAATATAATATACCAACTCTAATAGCTTTTATAGACTATGTAAAAGCTTGTGACAAAGTAAAAAGGTATCTACTATTGGAAATAATGATTAAAAATGCATTTCCTCAACATTTAGTAGGAACAGTACAAAGTATGTATATAAATATAAAATTTAAATTGGAGAAATCCATAGAAAAAGATAACCTAGTAGAGATTAATTTAGGACTAAGACAGGGGTGTCCATTTCCACCTACTCTATTTAATGACGCAAACTATGGCAAACTATGCTCAGAACACATTTTAAAATAAAGGGGAGAAATCTTCACACATTTCTGTTTGCTGATGACCAGATTTTAATTGCGGAGACGGAAGATAACTTACAAAGAGCCATACATGAATTAAATAATATTACAAGAGAATATAATCTTCAAATTTCATATGAAAAAACAAAAATAATGACTTTTATAGAAACGAACCATTTGAGATCAAAGATTTGCATAAAGGATAAACCCATACAACAACAAAGTTATTTTAATTATATTGGCTATATTGTGTCATATACCAGTAATAGAGATATACAAAACAAAATAAACTAATTCCAAACAGTATGTGGCACAATAAAAAGAACTTTTAAAAATTGTAATCGACAAACTTTGTTAAAACTATATAAAATAATGGCGATCCTAACCCTGCTTTATGGGTGTGAAAACTAGGTCTTGACTATCCCACAACAGAAGAAAGTGGAGTCTGCTGAGATGAAATTTCTGAGACAGGTGGCAGGTTATAGACTGATAGACAAGAAAAGAGACGAGGATATTAGAAGAGAATTGGAAATTCAGCGTCTAAATGAAACAATCATTGCATACAGGCACAATTGGCAAGATCATGTGCAGAGAATGACCGAAGACCATACACCACAAGTAGTATACAAATATAAACCTGTAGGTAGAAGAAATGTTGGCAGTCCACGAATGAGATGGTCCGATCAATTTCCTTGAAGTCGGAACGGGCCACCAAGCCTTATACCGTGATGATGATGACGACGATGATGATGATAATTATGATGATGATAAAATAATAAGAGCAATTATTAGGAGATCCCAGAGGAAACCTTCCTCAGTGCTGTGTTGACCACCATAGATCTCCTGCCCGCCTCAGTAGCTAAGATGGTAGCGTATTCGCCTCACGTTCAAGAGGTCCAGATTTCGAATCTCGGTCAGGGTGAGTTACCTGGTTAAGGTTTTTACCGGGGTTTTCCCTTATCCTCATAGATTAATATCAGGTAACTCCAAGCTCCATGGACCCCGGATTTATTTGAGCATCATTTCACGCATTTCACGATATGACAACGTTGGAGGACGTAAATTAAAAAAAAAGAGAATAAAAAAGAAAACACAGATCTCACTTTGCGGTCACCTGCATCCAATCCCGAGCGCCTTGGTGAGAGCCAAGCATTCTAACCGCTCGGCCATGGCGGGGCCTGAACTAACATGTCGCCAACCTCATTTGAAATATGGAAATTAATGGATCTTCTATTGAAGAAGCCTACGAAAGGAAAATCCTAAGCGTGAGGGGTCTGTTTACTGGAATTGAACTTGGATTTCCATGTTGACTTCTGCCTGAGCCAACCGATGGGGACGACTCAGGAGGTTTCGTCTGTGACCGCATTCGATTCCTGTAGCCGACCTACCTGACCAATGGGATTTTGCGGGGATTTTCCTGAGTTACTAGGCGAATGCTGGGGAGGTTAATTACAACCTATCATTTCATATCATCTCTCATCTAGTTGTTGCTTTCAGGGTAGAAGTGTCGGTGGGAGTTTTGGCGGTGTACAGTGGGAAGATATGCTCTGAGTGAACAGTTTCTCCACCAGCAGAACGGATTTTGGTCTCCGAGCCGACCTAAGGGGCCGCTTCATGAACGCAGCTGGCGGAATGTCGGAGTGTTCCTTGTTCTGAGAGGCTCGGCCTCCGGTGTCCCAACCGGCCTCTTGATTGTTTCTGACTCACTGTACGTGATATGACGATTGTCCTGGACGGCCAGGGAGTTTCTATCTAGTAAAGGTGTAGGGACTCCGACCTCTGTAACATGGTAACTCCTTGGCGTCGGCCCCCTCTTTCTCCTGTCATCTCATCCTCCCTTTCGGGGGTGCCCCACTTGGGGTATAGGTACAAAAGACAACTCTGGTGGAGGTGCTGAATCCCCTACAAAGAATTCAATCCAATCTGCCTGAGCCAAGCCACTTGATTACCAAGTTGTTTAAACGTTACACACATTCCTCTTCTGTTCTTCCCTGTACACGTATGGTCCTCCAAACCTAATGACATTTTCGGCGTCAGGTGAGGGAGCCACAATTAAAGACCAGAGAGAGAAATACAGGGATGGACGATCGGCTCGAACCCCGGAATTAGGACAAAGTAAATGAAAGGAAAGATAATAGAACAATTGGAGGAATGATGACGGGGGAAACCGGAGGATCCGAAGAAAACCTCTGATACCATTGCCTTGCCCACCACAAATCTCTGTTTGGTCTCCTGCGATCGAACTCGGGCCACCTTTGTGGGAGTTCAGCGTTCAAACGCTCGGCCAAGTTTCGGCTCCACATATACCTAAATTCAAAGAATTCTTTTAGGCTTAGATGTCAATAAATATCATACACTCCAACAACCTCAAATTTGTCAGAAGCATGATGGGTAGAGGTAGTGATATTTAGCATTTTGAAATCAGAAATTTAGCATCCTGATTTTTACATTTTAGCATTTTATGGCATTTATACATTTCGAATTTAGCATTTTGCAGCATTTAAAAATAGTTTTATTTGCGTTGATTTTTTAAATGATGAATATTAGCATTATTTATTTGATGTATAAACACATTTATGGAGTGTTATTAATGACAGTGAGTTAAAAGTGCTTAAAGTGTCAGTTTATTTTACATTAATATAGGCTAAAGCAATACACAAAAATATAGAACAAGTTGATACAGACTAAAGCATACTGAATAACACATAAAAGATAAATGTATACTGAAATAAAACTAGCACAATAAAAAGAAAATGCACAGAATTAGCCTCGCATTTACTGTCGTGACCTACACGTTAGTTGCACGTAAAACTGAATAGAACAATGAAAAGCGGAACTTTGGGTACTGAGAACTTTAACTGGAATTAACATTTGTTTATCACTTCCTTAAGATTAGGATTGCTATTGGTTTTCAGAGACAAGGATTGAAATTTTCCGTTAACTGGGTTGTGAAGACAGACTTATCACAGTCATTAGGCATTGTAAGATGGGTCTCTTTTGTAAAACAACAACCTGTTTCAGCACCAAACGTACCTCATAGGGACAGTGGTGGAACTATAGACTAATTTAGCAGGAAAGTTACTTTTTACATTCCAGAAGAGTGGTCACTTACTTTATTAATTTCTAAACATGTAACGGTTCTACAGACTCTTTAGTTAACGTTTCCAGAAGAAAACGCATTGAGAAAAAGTAATAACTTGTCATACTGAAATGAAAGGATTGAAATGAGTAAAGAATTGTAATGCATGAGAGAGTGTAGGCTTTCACGGCCGGAGTCAGTATAACTAGGAGTTATTTCCGGGCTGTTATGCCGTGGTCTGCTGGAGTTGGGTTTTCCAGACGTTTCGTCCACTACTATGGTGGACATCTTCAGTGGCCTGGTCATGGTCGTAGTCTCCTCGGAGACTACTCAAACTTCTCCGAGGGGGCTACGACCACGACCACGCCACTGAAGATATCCACCATAATAGTGGACGAAACGTCTGGAAAACCCAATCCAGCAGACCACGTCATAACAGCCCGAAAATAACTCCAAGTTAAATTGTAATGCAGTTCAAAGGAAACTTTTATCTTTGTTACAAAACGTGCACGCAGGTGCATCGTGTTGAATAGTTGTTTTATAAAAGAAACGGAAGAAACAGTTTTCTTAGCAGGGTTCTAAAGGAATAACACTTGACTCCGTTTGAATAAGTATTCTTCGGACCTTTAATGGCATGGACGAGACTAATAATCACAATGGACATAATAGTCACAAAGGGAAACTTTGTGTGAAAAGACAGGGCTTCAGAAGTGAAAGTTACACGACCTCACGCAGCTGTGCCAAGTGAGGACACACAGTCCGCTGCTGGCGGCTGATTAAGGCAGTTATCTGGTTCTGTCTTGGTCAAGGGCAGATCAGAAGCGATGACAGAAGATATTTGTCGGTTCATATATACGTGAAGAACGACTTAAAATTTATCGAATAATAAGCATGCCACATACAGTAACTCTAAACAGTGATATATTGGTAACCCTTGGTCGGCAACTTCAAATTTGATGTGTTGATAGAAAGAAGTAGTCATTAAACCAGTTTGAAACGCGCATTCCAGTGTCATTAGAACCATCCTTACTCATACATATCCACGCATACCCTGAGAGTACCCCATTGCTCACCAACTCTTCCGCTACAATTGGGAAAAGCTTAGATTTCGCAATTATATCGCTGTTTGAGTCAAATTCGCACTTTATCGCGCTATATTGCATTTGCGAAAAATCAGCACCCCACTAATAGGCAATACTAATGTATGAGAACATCTATTTAACGAATCATAAATTTAATGTACAAAATGTTCACTGAACGTGGGAAAGTTTCTGATCATCCTGTATATAGCATTGACTTAAACTGAACATAAATAAAGATTTCCGGCTCCTGCAAAAAAAGTTTGTTCAGCAATCTAAGTATTATCACTCACGTGTATGACATATAACCTATTTTTTTACGCAGTTTCAATTTCGGACTACTTATATTTGTAAAGTAAATATAAAGCTATCTTATATAATTTTCAGTGGCGCCGCCGTCGCGGATTCTAAGTCTCATCTCTCTACGGGACAAAGAAGTTGAAATTGGCACATAACTTTTCTTCCTTAAAATGGAGTTCCTCCGCTCTTTGTACAAGACAAAAAGGAGGTTACAATTTACTTTCCACTAGGTATCCTTAGCCACTGAATTTCTTTCCTCCCTTTTCCTATTATTCTGCTTCAGTCCCTTCCTCCCCTTGAGCGCGGTTTTTCTTTTTTACTTCCTTGAAGCGACAAGCCTTCCTTAACGCAGCTCTGCATCTTCCGCGCCTGCGCTCAAACGCCTTCTCAAAGCCTTGTATCGTGTCCGTTCGTCCGATAAATGCCGTGTCTATAGTAGTATTTCTTTTACTTCTTCATTCTTCGATAGCCTATATACTATGCGTCTGCCTTAAATATGGGAAGGATTTCCTTAACATCCGCCCTACAGTCCTGATTCCGGAAGTGCTCATAGATATGCATATACAAAATAAAGTTTGAAAACACACTCTGGCCTCACTTCAATGTAATAAAAATTTCACCCCGTCATTCTTAATCCAGTACTTACAACATTTCGGTAATTACTTCAAACCAAAACATTAATGCCCGATTTCACCAACAAATGTTAAGACTTAACACGAGTTTAGCAATAGTTACAAACATTGCATTTCACCAACAAGTGTTACCGTAACACAAGTGTTAAATCTCATGTTAAACTAACACGCCGAATTTCAAATGTTTAGTCCTTAACAATTGTAAATAGTCAAGGTGGCGAGCATGAACTCAGCTGTTGATGTCGATTTGCTATATTTAAGACCGTCTAACTGGCATTCATAATAGAGTACGGCCTATGAGGAGAAATGATTTTGAGGAACTATCCGAAGAAAACTGTTTAACGGAGGTATAGACTGTCGAAACATGTTGTTATGAAGGTTACTGCGGAAGTACAAGAGAGATTAGAACATGCATCGAAAGGAATATGGCGATCTCGCCTTTGCTTCAAGTATTAATAACCTTGCCATTTTATAATTCACTGAATTATGTGGATAATACATTGTCCACCTACCCGTCCTGAAACGTTCAAGTCACTTGTCCTTCTTCGCTCCTCGTTTTAAATTTACGTAATACTGAGTTAGAACATGCATCGAAAGGAATATGTCTATCTCGCCTTAGCTTCAGGTATTAGTAACCTTGCGATTTTATAACTCACTGAATTGGATAATACACTGTCCACCGGCCGTCTTGAAACGTTCAAGTCACTGGTCCTTCTTCGCTCCTCGTTTTAAATTTACGTAATACTGAGTTTGAACATGCATCGAAAGGAATATGCCGATCTCGCCTTTGCTTCAAGTATTAATAACTTTGTGATTTTATAATTCATTGAGTTATATGGATAATACATTGTTAACCTCCCGTCCTGAAACGTTTAAGGCACTTGTTGTTCGCACCTCGTTTTAAATTTACGTAATACTGACCAGTTGTTTGGTGCTTGTAGTAGTGACACATGCATTTGAATTAAATTCATTTCCAATATTTTCCCCGTGACATCTTCCTCTTTTACATTCACTGCATCCGTCCTCTTATTTTCCACGATATCCTTACAGTTCGTCACCATTTCAATTAACAATTCTTTTTCCGTCGATGAGAAATTTGTCTCACGACTTTATTTATGATTTTGTTCATCCGCCATTTTGCAGACGAAAATGAAAACAAAATAGCATCGGAGTACGTTCAGAAAATCATCCATATCCTTCTATAGCTGTTATATTTACAAGTTTCTTAGCGTTAACACAGGTTTGTTAACATTTTAAGAAAATAGGTTGGTGAAATGCAAGCAATTTAACATTAGTTTTAGCGCTGTGACAATTGTTACGTTACATTTGTTAACGTCGATTTTAACATCTGTTGGTGAAATCTGGCATAAGAGTATAATATGAAAATCTGACAAAACTAAAACATAAAATTAAAGGCAGGAATATTAAAAACTAACTGAAGTACAACATATTGTGTTTGTTATGGCATATGTGCCTGTTTCACTTGAACCCTTCTCCAATCTTAAAAATACATATGGTGAGGATTGGGTGATGCAATTTTAGTACTGATGCTGTTGGAAGTGGAAAGTCTCCCTAGCAGTGCTTCGGGATTTCCCATTGACGAGAAATATACTCTGTATTTGTGGACGGAGCGGCTATTGTTCGTTCCACTTGACTACAACCACATAAGTGAATTCAGTAAAGCAGGATTTGTATACTATGGACCGGGGATGAACATGGCTCTCGAGTCTGGTGCGCTTTAAAGCTTCAAATATAAATACAAATAAACTGTGCGCCTACGTTAGATTAATGTCATGCTAAAATTTGGGTGATTAATAATTAATTTAGTTTTTATCGATATCAAAGTGTATTAAATTATTACCTAAAAACAAAAGTTAGCATGATGACTTTTACAACCACATGCCAAGTGACACATTATCTCGGTTTAAATAACATCCAAGAAGATTCATATTGCGGCAAACCCGCATACCAGTGTTAATTTGATTGGAGCTATGAGTTCTCTTATCCTCAGGTGAATGGTTGTAGGAAATGGATTTTGCTGGTTGTTGTTTACTCAGTCGTATTAATAACACTTTGTTTGTTGCAGGATTATTTGGTTTAATTCCTACTAAGTTTGCTTCTCGACTTGAAACGGTAACCACCTGTTAGTAAAATTCCTAACAAATTCAATTTTACTTGAAACCCTGAATTACTTGTTTAAAGTTACTCCCGCGCGGTTTCTATTTCTTCTTTATACGGCGACTACTTTGCTCTAATAAACTTCTAATGCTGCTTCCACTTAAGCTGGTTACGCTATTCTTAACTTCCATATATTTCAGACTTATAAATCTTCGCTTTTCTTTTTAATGCACATCAACACGTCCTTCCTGTCGTAGTATCACCTTTTAAGTAAGATTTTCTTACTTCACGATTCAGTTCGAACTTTACTCTGACCCCCTCTCTAACTTTATCACATGACCAAACTAGCTCACACTTCTCAAATCTTACATTATTATAGGTTTCCCATTTATTTCGAATTTTCGCATTGCTTTGCAAAACTCATCTAACCCATTGAGGTTCAGCCCACCCTGAGTTGGGAAACGCCTACCCTGAAATGTTTGTAACGGTATACTTCGTTATCAAATCAGCGAAGTAAATCTCTTTAGCGTTCATGCTTAACTGCATTTGAAACCCTTTTTGACCCAACACATTTCTGGCTAGAAGTATTCTATAGCTCTCAGACATTTAAGTTTTCCTAGCACAAAGATGTTACCGGTCCTTCCTTCCTGTCTCTCCGATGTGTGAAGATCTTTACAGGAATATTTTCTCTTCCTTATCAGGATACCAGTATATATAATACATTAAATTATATTCTACCCTTCTTTTTAAGTCAACCGCTATTTTAATTATTTTTCTATCCATTCTAATTGCATATTATTATAACAAAATTTTATATTAGTTTAGCAAAGCATTTTTATGAATGCATCTTCTTTTCTAATTATCTGATTTCGATTAATTCGCCGCCTCCTAATCACTGCCTGATACTGCGGTTACAATATCGACGTTCTCCTCAACGTGTATCTGTGAAAAATATTATGAAATAGAATATTTCATATGAATAAATGCTATGTCTGATGAGCAAAATGAATGAATGAATTTATTGAACTCATTTTTTCAGGTTCATATTTACACATATTAACTTTCACCCTTTATTTGGAGTGCCTTATATTTAACTTAAGAGTTCCATACAGCCAAATACTTTTTTGTTGTAATTTACGTCCTTTAACTTTTTAGGTCATATCGGACGATGAATGGAATGGGTGAAATGATGCTCAAATGGGCCCAGTGTCCATGGAGCTTAGAGCTATCCGACATTCTTCTTTTAGGACAAGGGAAAACCCGGAAAAAGCTTTCTCCGGGTAACTCACCCTGACCTAGATTCGAACTTGGGACCTCTTGAACACCAGGCAGACATGCTACTATCTACGCTACCGAGGCGGGCAAATACCCTATTATATTATGTATGGTGACACCTCCGTGTCTCCAGATTGCATCTGGGCGTGAGTACTTCACACCTTTTACCTAATCTACCCTCCTTTTAACTTCTATTTTACTTTTATCCCCTCTGTGCTCACTTACTCTCCTAAGCTTATCTCGTCCGTTTCGCCCATATTACTAAATTTTCAATTTTCTCCACCCAGATTTTATTATTCCCTACAATATCACTTTCATATCTATAATTTTAACTTTGCCTATCTCTCATCTCTTTTTCTCTAATTATAACATTTATCTCTCTCTGATCAAAATTTGTTAACTACTGTTACAGTGTTAACACATTTCCTAAGCTGCATTTTACTTCCGAGACATAATGATATATTGGAAGGTAATAAGATTAAACGGTTACTAGACAGGACATCGTAGAAAACACCCTCCCAAAGGATTATCTCGTATATTTTGGCGTTTCAAGCCACCACTCGGACCCATTTCTACTTGCCGTTTACTGACTGTTGGACTCTTGTTTTGTATTCTTTACAGTGGAAACTTTCAGTGCAGAAATCTAAAGCCAACTGTTTGGGAACTATTATGCCTCCTCATGATAAACTAAACTCTCTTTTTTCGTGAGGTAGCACAAAATTCAAAACACAAATGTCTCAGATCTTAGCACAGCGAAGTACCTCCTTTGAATATAAACTGTCATTAACGTAAAAAATAACTGCCTGCTAATTTACAATGCCATAATGCTAAATGAAAACATATGTGTTCTCTTTCTTTGTAAAATGTGGCAGTCTCTGCTAAACAGAACAATAGGTAACCACTCTCGTTGCAGTTATGGTAGAGAAATCCTATGCATCGTCATACAACTTAGGTATTTAGTAAAATTTGATGTGCAACATTTATCAGATGAATGTGAGATCAGTGGTGCCAACCCTTCCTCTTATGAGGTAATTGTCACTTTGTGTCTTGCTTCCATGCTTTGCGCATGACATATATTGCCTTCACTAACTCACGGAATCAAAAATTATATTGGTTTTATTTTTGTTGCCCACGAAAGCATAATGCCTCGGTGAATAGTAGGTGGAGGCAAAACCGCCTTCTCTTTCAGATAAGGTTTGACATAACTGCTTATACTTCTTTCTTTTACATTTTGGGCTCAAGCATGTAAACACATGCTGTAAAATAATATTAACATATGGTACCCACATTTGGCCCTGTGCATTGCTTAGGTAGTGTCTTTTGGTCAATTAATCGTAGTGAAACCATATTTGGTTTTGTGAAGGAAAGTTTTGGAGACAGTCATCCTACCCCGGTTCCATATTGCCGTCGCCTCTCTTTCTATGGACATTGCAGCTCAGTTTTAATTATGAGAGATGCATGTGTAGTTAGGAAAACTGAGAAGTAAATTTTGAAAATAGAGAGACGAGCTTTTAGGAAGAAAAAGAAAACGAAAAACGTGGATATAGAAGATGTCTTTCACATGAACAAAATATAACCATAATATTGCGACTCTTTTGAAACTATAAAAGGCTGAAAGAATAAGGAAGAAATTGTATACATTAAAATCGACTGTGTTTTAAGGTAAACGGTAATATGCCTCTTAAGACCTCTCACCTAAATAAACACATGTAGTCAGAGAGACTGGAGTGCAGTTCACGGCATTTTGTTCTTAATATCAGTATTCCAAACAAATGATATTATGAAATATGCCCAAGTATTCTACTGAGTATTTCTAACTTTTGCGTTTTACAGATATGATTAATTATGATTTCAGGTGTGAATATTTTGACATTCTTCTATTTTTTAAAGCAGAAATTGAAGCTATTGTACTAAAATCGTTCAGTATACGCAATTTTCATGACTTTTAAACATTTCATTGTATTTCTTTTTGGGCTAGATGTATAAGTATTTTCACTTAGGAATATACCTTTATATTCTGTGGACTTAAAATAAAGTGTGTTCAAGTGCGAGTATCGGCGTTTTCAAACTTGTTATTACCTCAGCAACCCTTAAGAACGCGCCACAATGGCTTTAAACACAACTCCCCCGTTACAAGGAAATGCTTATTTATTAATTTCTAAAAAAAAGTCTATTCGCTTTCGTTTCATGAGAAATCAAATATTAATGTTGAATTATCTAAGAATATTGTTGCGTGTGTAGGCAACTGCATTACTATGTAACACTTATTTCCTGTGCCTTCAGTTTGGGCAAAGCTGTTTGTTGATATTAAGCATAATTCTGCTAACTGGCAAAACATGTACTTTGGAATGGTGAATCACACATCCTGCTGGTCAAGGGAAATAATGCACAGGTGGCCAGTAAGAGGTCTAAACATGTTTTCAATGATGTAAAATGAAATGTGTAGTGCTTAACGCCCGCTTTTACTACATACGGCACCGCAGGTGATGACACTGATGATATATGAGATAAAATGGAGCACCGGTGGAATGAGATGACGGGAGAAACCGGAGATCCCGGAGAAAACCCGCCCCAGCGCCGTGTTGTCCACCACATAATCTCACTTTGCAGTCGCCTGGGATCGAACCCGGGCTGCCTTGGTGAGAGCCAAGCGGTCTAACCACTGAGCCACGGCGTGGCCTCCAATGATGTAAACAATGATTGCACAAGGTGCAATAGTTGGATAGAAATTAACAGTTAGCGTGGGAATTGCTGATTTGGCTTTTGGGTAGGACCTCTATTTAAGTTTGGTTGAGTTAGCACCCGCGGGACTTGACAGAGAGATTTGAGAGAGTACTTGCTGATGGTCTCTATGTTGGATGGCTCTATAAACATTAACAAGTGTTTATTTTAAAAAGTGGTACTACGAGTAAGTGCCAGCAGGGTGCACCGGAGCATACATCTCATGCCAGTTGCACGAGGTTCAGCATCTCTAAAAGTATAGTTGCACTATGTATTTAAATGTTACTAAAGGGCCCCTGATGTCATCCAGATCCATGGAGTGCCCTATAGAAACGCTATGCATCTGTCAAATACAGTTACTAAGTTCATTTTGAATTAGATGTTCCTTCTGGTCTACCTTCTCCATACCTTCGCTCCCAGTTACTATATGGGTTGAAGGTAAAACCCCCTACCTCTTAAACCCCTAAAAGAACCTGGTAGTTTTGTAATGTAATATTATCCTGTGATGTCCTGTTCTTCTGAACTTGGTATATATGGTAAACTGTAATAATTGACCTTATTAGTAAGCTGGAAACGTGATTCTCGTTAAGACATTAAATTTATCTCAGTTTCCGTTATATTATGCGCTACTGTTGTAAATTAAGAAGTACTTAACATGTTTTAGAGTAGTAGTTCTTTATTTTCTTTACATGTGGCCATAGAAAGAGTAAGCCCTTTTAAAGTTCTGTTGTTGCTTTAGGCTTCTGTATCTTTATATTCCTTCATCGAATGTGGAACATGTGTAATGACGTTTATTTCGATTAAGGAAACTTAAGAGAAATCTGAACTTAAAGGTTTGTAGAAGAATGAGTAATGAAAACGGAGCCAATGCATTAATTTTTTTCTGAATACGTGTAAAATATGATGATAAATACCCTATCAAATTTCGCGAAAGAAAATATCTCCTCTACCTATCATAGTACTTAGTCTTTGTGCCGAACTTTCTGCTGAATTTGTTTATTTAAAACCTCACTCAAAGTGTGTTTACCGTTAAGGCATAAAAAAACGTAATATCAAAAGTCACAAATAAAAATTTAAAAAGGAGACGAATTTTAGAGAGAGTGGATAACAGTGAAATCGTAACAAGTAATCTTTGGAAGGAATCGTGTAAAATTATATATTAATGAATAAATACATATGTAGGAGTTAGTACTTAGCAGCAATGCAAGTTATTTCTTTCTCAGCAATATTTTGAAAGGAGGTTTATAATTATTTAAAACAGCAACCAGGGCTACTTTTGAAATGCAGTAGTGCTAACTTGTTTGGGATAATTTTCTTCACTGTGGTATTATTTTATAAAGCTAAAAGCCTGCTCTCGCGCGACCGCCGACATAATCCTGCTTTTTGCTGGTCCTGGCAAATGAAGCCATTTCACTGAGCATGTATGCAAAATTAGCACGGCTTTAACAATTTATTCCACTAGAGAAAGGGACCAACCGCCGCTGGGTGCGCAGAGAGAAAAAGTATTCAAATCAGATGACAGTTTGTCTCGCGTTTTCAGACAAACTGTGTAACTGGGTTAGAATTGAATATAATTCCGACCTTCCGTTTTGACGAAAAGGACTGCTATGAGTTCTACGTCAGTTGCTTCTATGTGGCCTTTCATACATGTACTCCACTGCACAAAATCTGATACTTGTATAAGAGCGGCGTTTGAACTGTAACATGTTATATTTTGTATATACCGCAGAGTTTCTCTCTTTTCCTTCTCAAGAGCTCATTTCTATTACGTCCTCTGTTTATTTTTCAAGTATAAACAATTGAAGGTTATGCCTATCACTAACTGATTGTCTCCTTTATAAAAAAAGTTGAAGATCGAGAAAAAATCAACATTTAAATGTGGATTTGCCTGCCTCATATTCAAGAGCTACTTAAGTTGGAATCTTGCCCGCCTCGGTAGCGTAGATGGTAGCATGTCTGCCTCGAGTTCAAGAGGTCCCGAGTTCGAATCTCGGTCAGGGTGAGTTACCTGGATAAGGGTTTTCCGGGGTTTTCACTTATCCATAAAGACGAATATCGGGTAGCTCTAACCTCCATGGACCCTGGGTCCATTTGAGCATCATTTCATCCATTGCATTCATCGTCCGATATGACTTAAAAAATTAAGGGACGTAAATTAAAAAAAAGTTGGAATCTCGGGCAGGTTGTGTTATTGGGATATTTTTGTGGCGTTTTCCCTTATTCTGATAGCTGAATCTCTATGAACCAGGTTCTCGTTTACACATGGTGTTCATCGGCCGATGTTATTTACTTTGCAGGACATTACTTAAAGGAAAGAAAGGAAAGCTTACTGATTGACGTAAAATAATTGTTGCACAAAAATATATTAAAAATACTCCTGGGTGTCTTAATAAATGCCTAAATTCACGTACATAATAAATGTGGATGGGTAGAGAAATTTTGGTCAGATTTTTATTTCATCTAGTGCGTGACTGTAAAAAGTGTTCGTACTCATAGACAATCACAATAAAATACATGGATGAAAAGGAATGGAAGTTAAGCAAGTATGTCAATAAATTAATGATTTTCAGTAAAGGGCTTGTGTTGTATTTTACCAAATAAAATATCAGAACATACATTAATTAAGAATATCCCTTTAAATATCACCAAAAGCTATTTCTGACAAAAACTGATCAGAAAACTAGGAAGTGTCATCTTTTTTACAGTGAGTGCGAGAAGTGATTGAGGTGTAAGACGGAGAAATTGAGGCCCGTAGTGTGATCAAGTTCCTGTATTTGAAGGGCAAAACTGCCCGGGAAGTACATAATAAGATGACGGCGTTTTTCGGAAACGATTGCCCATCGTATGACAATATTGTGAGGTGGAGAAAGGAATTTTCAAACTGGTCACATGTCCCTGACAGATGAGCGTAGATCTGGTGGAACGTCAATGAAAGACTATGCTGTCACAGTGAAGAAAGTGGAGTGCTTAATACTGAAAGACAGACGAGCAAGCACCAAAATAATCATGAATGAGACACATATTAGTTATGGTAGTGTGCGTAACATTATTCATGAAGAACTACACGTGTCTAAGGTGTCTGCACGGTGAGTTCCACGTTTGACAACCCCTTTCCAAAAGCAAACACGACGTGACCTTTCAAGGCAGATGATGATGTTGTTGAAACAGGATAAAGATGATTTTGTGATCGTCCGGTAACCATGGATTGAGGCGGTCCAGCCCGTTGAGGACCTCGTCGAGCTCTCCCTTGTGCTCGACGCCGCCTCAAAATTAAGGATCGGTGGCGTGCGGAGGTTAAGGAAAGGGAGATTGTAGTCGGTTCGAAGTGACATGTAGTTCCCACATGAGGACTCTCATATGGACTTCAGGAGTGGGTGCGTTCTGACAAGTTGTAGGTTAATGACACCTCGAGTCTGGTCGATAGAAGTTTATTGTAGTCCTTGGGTCCCTACGCTCGCCACCGTGAAGTCGTCGTCGGTGTGATTGCTAGGTCAATCGTCACTGTCAATATTACGATGCGAAGCACTGAGGCAGTAGCACTGCGTAGTCGGATTGGATATACTTGTCCTCACAATACGCTACTTGTTCAAATTCTCACTGGAGAGATTGTTAAACATTGCGCTAGGCCTCTGTGCATAGCGCGGAATGATAGCTCTTAGGCGGCGCCGAATACGCGTCCGTCTCACGCAGCACTCAAGACCAAAGTGCCCTTATTAGCAAAACCTAATTTCCGTCATCCCCTTGAATTACCCCCACTCTAGATATTTCTCGGAGTTTTCAAAATCACATGACCAAACATCAATTTTCTATTGACTTTAAGTATCCCCCACTTGATATCAGTGTTGAGAATTTCCGGTTTCGGACCTAGCATCAGAGACGCTTTCTCTAACGGTCCGCGTGCAAAAATTTACTCTAAGACATGCGTTCGCGAATCTTTCGAAATCTTTTAGCCTGTTGTCAGAGGCACACATGGGATTTTGACAATGGGTAGGTTTCCGACTGAGAGGCGCCAAATTTTCCTTGACGGCGAAACGAACAATACAGTAGGGATGTTTGTTTACAGTGGTTACAAAGGGAGTTTACTGACCTTCGTAGAGTGGCCTTGTCATTGCGGGTCTCCAGGGTATATGCCAGTATTATGGCATATGTCTGTTCTGTTATACGTCATTTACTTATATTTGTAAATCTATCATTTATTTATATTTATTCGTTTGTGTCAATGTTTTTCTGTTATCAGGTTATATGTCGTGTCAGTGTTCTTAGCTGACAGGGACTGCTTTAGGATGAATTCTGGATCTATCAGTATGATCCAGAGACAAAACCCATGAGCATTTAACGGAAACATGTCAATTCCCCCTCCTGTCCCAAATAGGCAATGGTGCAAAAGTCACCTGCGAAGGTCATGCTTTTAGTTTTCAGGGACTGTCGTGGAGTCCTCCTTACAGATTATCTTGCCAAGGGTCAAACCTCAGTAGCAGATACTACTGCAATCTTCTGGAAAAGTTACGAGCAGCTCTGATTCAGAAACGACGCGGTATATTCTCCAAAGATGTTCATCTTGTGGTTGACATTGCACCAGCTCATTCATCTTAAGTTGCAGTTGATAAAACAAGGGAATGTGACTTTGAGACCTTACGGCCATCCGCCTTATTCGCCCGATCTCACACCAAGTGACCTTCTTGTGCCCGGAATTGAAGAAGCCGTTACATGGTCGCCGACTTAGAAACACAAATGATGTCATTAATGAAGTGGAAGTGTGGTTTAAAGCGAATTCTGCAGAGTTCTACATTCAACATATTCGGAAAGCCAAGAAACGCTAGGTAAAGTGTTTAAATCTGGAATGTGACTGCGTATAGAAAAATTAACAAGCACATAAAAACACAAACACTCTATCCCATTTTTATGGTGTGATAACAAAAAATTTACGACACTCCCCTCGTATAACTTTAGTAAAGGTTTTAAAAGTATACCATAATGCAATATTTGGTTTATTATTCCTCCATCCTCTGCACTGATTCCACTAACTCTACGGCTGCCTTTGGTTCCACCAAATCCAATTCTATTTGAGATGTTTCTTTCAAGTCTTCGTTTTTTGGAAGGCTGCCCTCTGGGATGTTCTTCACTTAAACAGTTCACTGGTGCCCGACGGGGATAGTTTATGAAGTTGCTTTGGTGCGTTTTAAAGTAGCAAAATGACAATATTTGCAGTCGTATGTTGTTCTCAAGAGCGAGTTTCTGAGAACTGGCATGAGATTTGTCTTTAAAATGTCCATGGAGTGACCCATCGTTCAGTCGATTAAGTGCGATCAACCCACACCTGAAGCGCTGATACACTCCCAGTCCGCCACTGAGCCACCTGTGTACAGGAGCTATCACCGTTTTTTTTTTTTTTTGCTTGTTTCATTTATACCCCGCCTTTAACTATTATGGTCATATCGGCGGCCGTTCTCCTTTGGAACATACCGAAGGTGTTAACTCGTTATCATCTCCGTATTCTTCTTCTGCCAGATCAGATTTCCTTCATCCGAAAAAATAACTCTTTTCCAAAAGTCTAATATTTTATTACGATGCTCCTTTGTGAAATTTAATCGCTTACATTGATTTCCTTTATTGACCCAGAAGTTCTTACGGGGTACTATAACATAATATCCGATTTCTCAATAAACATTACCAACACTACAGGCCGAAATATTATCACGTCTTCCAAGATCCGCAGCAAAATTCACAGCATTAATTTTCGGATTCTTTGTAATTTCCGATAACCCTCTTATCGTGCTCTCTGAAAATTTAGTCCTATGTTCTTGTCCTGCTTTGTACCGTATTTTAAAATGCAAAAATTGTCAATTATTTACATATTTTAGGGAAGTCTATCAACAAGCTGAGTTTTTTCCGCAGCGATTTACAGCGATTATGTACTTTAGTAATTACTTTAATTTTTTCTTCGCAGTTCTCCCTGAGGTTGTTACCCTTTTTGCCTTGTGTGTTTGCTGTTTACTGATGACTAAACCCATTCCTTTAAAGTTAGCACTACTGTAGACAGGTAAGCAAACAAGGGGTTGTTGGTCATTTGTGCGTTTAAGCTACTTATTTTTTTAAAATAAATACCTCAGTTTTACATATTCTGGACATCTTTTGTTAAACTTTAATTAATTATTAGAACTGTATTCATCGTATTGGTACACAATTCTTGACACAAATGCCTTTTTGTCATACCCGTTTTTTTTTTACAGAAAACAATATAGATGTAAGAATACCTATTACACTCACTCTGCACTTTCAGCAGAGAAATTACACCATTTCACTCGAAATTTGATACTAATATTTCATTAATATTTGGAGGCTCTAACCAAATAAACCGAATTCTTAGAGAAATGTCCAATCACGACCCTGACTATTAGCAGCATAATTCTCGTCGAAAAATTCGCCAAGTTGTTTACAAGTTCTGTATATTCCAAAGATTGCACAGTGAAGAAGTTCAAAATCATGGTTCTCACTAAAACTACATATGTACAGCTTCCAAATAGCCTTTTTAATAAAAATAGCACACTTCAGGATTATTATTTGAAATCAACTATATATATATATATATATATATATATATATATATATATTGACATTTACTGGAATGGTCCAATAGCTACTCACCATTCCGAAGGGATTTTGTGTAACTGGTCCACATTAAGAGTTGAACGACAGCATTTTACAGAATAAGTATACATCTTCTATAATAGTTTAATTCAAATATCATTTCATAACATCAGCCATTTACCAGATATGCTGAAAACTACAATTTTTAGTTTTAAATGTTTTCCGATTGACTCTAGTGATTTCATTGACATACTATGATATTTGAATATCAGGATGTAACGACAAGCTCTTAGATAGCTGAGGGTCAAGTGACTTACTCTGTCCTGCTTTTATAACCAAAAATGTATAGCAAAGTATTTTATAAAGCTTTATAATTAACATATAACATACACGAAAAAATCCGTAAGGCTAAAAAGTAACAGAAAAAAATGTGTAGGAAATTATTTCTGGAAATAAACATTTGAAATCCAGGAGCATTTTTGCTTAAAATATAAGATTATAAATTACCAACTCACAAAATATTAATGCAGAAAATGCTTAATGTGCAGCACTCGAAGGACCTTTAACTAAGGACTCTTATAGACACTCTTTGTTTTTAATCATCTTAATATAATAAAAAGAGACATTACTCAAAAGAGATATTTTTAGAAATGGCGTTAATCGTATTTTCTTATATTTGAAATAAAAATGATCCTTATAGAATTATGCGATAGTCAAATATTACAGCAACTACTCAGGATGTGATGGCATTGAAATATATTAGCCTGGGGTAATTAGAAGAAAAAGTGAATAAGGACATTCTGTGTGAGAAAAGCATAAGTACGGGAAATTCAAACCAATAATAACAAATATATCGGAGATGTTTAACGCCATACAAAATAATTATTTATAATAAATTATGTGGTTTAATGTGATCCCAGTTTGGTAGTAAAATTTTACCTATGTGTCTACTGATTATGCAAAAGTAATTTAAGAACACGACTTCAGGGACTATTCTCAGAAAATCTAGGTTGAATATTTTATTTTGTCATGGAGGTACCCTAAACATTGTGCCCTATAATCAAAATCAGATACGTTTTTAGAAAATAGTTATTTTAAAAATGTAAAGTGCAGTTGGGCTTGATCGATTTCAAAAACATCGCTGGTGTTACATCTTTGAAAAACGTTAAACTAGGATCAAGTTTTATTTTTGACTCACTTTTTCTGTCTTATTTATGCTGTTCACAGGCAAACTAGCTCTTAACATTTTCTGTTTGGCGGGGTTGGTAGAGGCGTTTCAGAGAACGTTAGTTATCTCGTGATTGAATGTTTTAGGTAACATACAATACTTGCCTTATTAAATATAACTAGTGATATAAAAACAGCAGAAGTCGTTTTGCTCTGCTACGCTTTTATTTACAAAGTTTAAATTTGTACTCTTTACCTCATGTTAAAAGTATTGTGACTTTGTGGGTTCGTGAAATAAAAGTCCAATTACACCACTTCAACAATGTTCTTTATTTCCACCGACTTAGTTTAAACTCTTGCCAATTACACAAAATTACGTGCTGCAACAATTACAATTTACCAGTTCGTCCGTTACAACTTCACTTGTACTCGCGATTACACAAACTCCAATACACATACACAGTTCGTACAGTCTTCCGTTGCACAACCCTTTCGTTCATTAACACGTCACTGACTAACACTGCCTTCTTACACCAAGGACTGTCCTCACTAACCAACTGACTGACTGACCAAACCAACAACTGAACTGAACTAACTCCGTCTGTCTGTAACCCTCTTTATATCGGAATATCGCCGGTTTCTAGTGACCAGGAGAATGTTCCAGTAAACGAAAGGTCGAGAAACAGGTGTACAGAAAAACAGGCGACCAGTCATGTTTTCCCCTAACCACAAGTCTGTCACCACTACAAGACAAACGAGGAGAAGGTGTGGCTAACGCGGTCCTCCCCCCTGCCTTCCGTTCGCAGCTGGTACAGGGTGCTCCAGAGGTCCGTTACACTGCTCCCTCCTCAAAGCTGTTCGCCCACGAACAGCCCCATCGTAGCGTGCGAGGCGGTCCAGGTGTACCACCAGCATCTGCTCGGAGTCTCAGCCAGAAGTAGCGCTGCCGTAGTTTGTGAATCATTCGGTTCGCTCCCAGGTGTCCTCCTGAAGTACCGGCGTGCACTTCCTCCAAGACTTCCGGGACCTTGCTCCGGGGAAGTACCAACTGTTCTCTCTGCGCCTTCCCATCGGGTGACTCCCATACCCGGAACAGCACGCCCACTCTGGTCTTCAACGAGTCCCATTTTGCCCAGTGCGACTTGTAGGTGGCGCTCCTCGGTGCGATGTCCTCCCAGGTTGGCCTCGTCCCTGCGTCCACTTCCCTCAAGAGTGGCCCCAAGTCTGCGTCCGCCAGCTGCTCCCTCCTCAGGCCTGCGCTATCCCAGCCTTCAGCAGGCACTGCCACAACTACTCGGACTGCTGCGGCACGCTCCTTCTCTTCCACTCTTGTGCGCTCATGGCCGTCCTGGATCTGCCGTAGGACACCTCCAATGTAATGGTCACTAGCGTCGGTGTCCACAATGAAGGCGCCACCCGGTTGCGGGGAACCCAAAGTTGGAGCACTGCACAGGGTCTCCTTCGGGTGCTGGAAAGTGTCTTCGGCGTCCTCCGTCCACACATAAGGCCGGTTTTCCTCCGTCAGGCGGGTGAGGGGTTTTGCGATGTTGTCGGCCTTTTCCTCTAAATCATTAAGGCGGTCGTCTACTTGACCCTTCCGCTCGCCCAGCTCCGTCACGTCATCCCTCACGCCGGCCAACTGTTCTTCAAACTTGGCGGCGAGAACCTCGTTCGCCACCTTCATTTCGGTAGCCGGACCGTCATTCGCTGCTCTCATTTCCGCGGTTAACTCGGCCTTCACTTGTTCCATCTTCTCGGCGATGTTGTTTGCCGTCTTCATTTGTTTCAACTCTGCGGCGATGTTCTCCCTAGCCGTCCTGATTAGTTTCAGTTCCGCGGTGATGTTGTCGTTGGCCGTCTTCACTTGTTTCAACTCGGCGGTGAGGCTGTTTTTTGCCGCTTCTGTTTTCTCTGTTAACTCGTTCATCTTCGCCAAAAGCATTTCCAATGCGGATTCCATGGCTGTAATGTTCGGTGATGTTATCTTCCCGCTTCCTGACACCAGTGTGACTTTTGTTATCCCACTTCTTGACACCAGTGTGACTTTGTGGGTTCGTGAAATAAAAGTCCAATTACACCACTTCAACAATGTTCTTTATTTCCGCCGACTTAGTTTAAACTCTTGCCAATTACACAAAATTACGTGCTGCAACAATTACAATTTACCAGTTCGTCCGTTACAACTTCACTTGTACTCGCGATTACACAAACTCCAATACACATACACAGTTCGTACAGTCTTCCGTTGCACAACCCTTTCGTTCATTAACACGTCACTGACTAACACTGCCTTCTTACACCAAGTACTGTCCTCACTAACCAACTGACTGACTGACCAAACCAACAACTGAACTGAACTAACTCCGTCTGTCTGTAACCCTCTTTATATCGGAATATCGCCGGTTTCTAGTGACCAGGAGAATGTTCCAGTAAAGGAAAGGTCGAGAAACAGGTGTACAGAAAAACAGGCGACCAGTCATGTTTTCCCCTAACCACAAGTCTGTCACCTCTACAAGACAAACGAGGAGAAGGTGTGGCTAACGCGGTCCTCCCCCCTGCCTTCCGTTCGCAGCTGGTACAGGGTGCTCCAGAGGTCCGTTACAGTATAATGGTTATATCTTCAGCAGGAAAAAGGCAGACGTTGTAGATTATGTGGCAGACACGCACCTACCATTACAACAAAAGCAAAATGATTTAGTAGTTGACAATTATTGTAATTATTACCTAATTTAATGTGTTAGCAATGTAGTGAAATGTTCATTGTAGGTTAAATTATTTGAGTGTAAATTTGAGTTATTCAGAAAATAAATAACGACACAATTCAATGCACAATTTATGTTGACCCCGGTTTCTGTATAACCCATATGGACGAAGCTTCCTAGTTTTATTAATTAAACTCATGTCAGGTTTGTTAAGTCCTATGGGAATGGCAGTTTTGTGCCTAACCATTCCCATATAATTTATTGCTGCTGTTTACTCGCTCTGTGACGTCATCTGTAGCTTGAGATCCCTTGCCACAACACGAAGTGTGTTTTCCTCATTGGATTTTATTTTTGTGGAGTAGTTCAAAGATTTAAGGTCAACACGCACGCCCGAATCCGGTCAAAAGTTCGTTTATGTAACGATTCCTGGTGCATTTCTACAGAAATGTAAACATGGCGCTCACCAGCCGTTGTCAATTTTACTTTTCTCTACCATACACTTTCAATAAATAGAGAAAATATTGTATTCCAACCAAAATGATATCGAGGTGTTACCGGAAATACATGTTTTGAGACACCTCGAATTTTAAGAAGGCTTATTTACAAGCTCTAAAGTGAAAGTGACAGTGAAAGTGAAAATGAACAGTCATTTCTACTACAGTGATAGATATAGCGATAGAGCAAATAAAAAATAAATAAAATACGATCTGCATACCTAATAGCCCGGTTTCTGGAATATATACCAGGCCTTTATATCACACTTCATTTTTAGCCTTATTAAATTCTAAAGCAGATTTCACAAAAGAATTTACAAATTTTGCAGATATAATATATTTTCTAACTTTACGAACTAACTAAACCTGCAGATTACTGGATTCCAGTAACCTTGCAAATATAATCTAACTAAAACAGTCTTTTTTCTACTTCTACTCCAACAGTATAAATCAAATCTACATTACTACTACAGCTTTAATTGTTATAACAAGCTACGAAAGACTATTTCCTACAGTTTTAAATTTCCTCTTCTGCAACTGGTATCCAAATCTTCCTCCTAATGGTATTCATCTCCTAAAGGAACTGGCATCAGTAGATGGAGCTGGTTCGTCAGTTCCAGACATCCGGGTAGTCATCTCTCCGCTTCTGCATAATCAGTTGCACCTGTCCGCTCTGATACTCTTCATATATATCTTCTCTCTCCTGGTATTCTGTTTCTGTCTTTCTGTCTTCTTTCTGATGTCCATAATTGGCGTCTTCTATTTATCTTAAATTAGGTCTTCAAGTCTGGTAATCTGTATCTTCAGTTTCTCTTGGTCCTATTTCCCTCCGATGATCTCTTAAGCATTATTCCTTTTTTGTAAATTGAAATGTTCTTACATTTCTTTCTTGAAATATTTTGTCGAGGGTCATATATTCCTCCAACGCCTTAACGGATATTATCTGAGATATTTTCTAAATATACATAATCTTCTGCCTCTCTTAAGATGTTCCATAAACACTTTTCTTGAAATTTCCTTCGACCGTCTTCTACTAGTTCACTATATTTATTGCACTCAAAAATAACATGTTCAGGCGAATCTGAACAGTTACATTGCTCACATAAATCTGATTTCTTCCTCCCTATTCTTTTTAAATATACATTATATGGGCCATGTCCTGTAACAAAGTGAAAAAATCCTTTTCTTGGTTTTATATGTTCCCATTTTAGCCTCTCTTTAATGTCCGGAAATAAATCATATACTCTTCTGCCTACGTGTGCATTATCCCACTCTTTTTATCTTTCTTGTAATAAATAATGTTTCACTTCTTTCTTAGTATTGCAGCTATTTCCCATAATTTTAATAACATTCCCATATTCTTCCTAGTGCAAGTAAATATAGGTGTCAATAAATGTTAACAGAAACATTTGAATACAGTAAGCTAAGGTGGAGAAAAATAAAGAAAATTAGAAAACCAACATTGCGATAGAGACAGCAAGTGATAACGTTAAGTTTTGATTAAGGATAGATACGTAGGAAATAAAGACAACCAGTACAAGGAGCTGGTACCTTTCAGGGATTTGCTCAACCTATAAGAAACGATCGAGTTGGCCCCACCAGTCCGTGGGAGGCCTTTGCCCTTAAGGGAAGTTATGGGTTGGTTATTTATTTATTATATTTTATTTAATTACAAGACCTGTGCAATTGCAAGTGAGTTAGCGAGATGCCAGTGTGCGTGAACGTGTGTGCGCGTCTGTGTGCGTTTGTGGGTGTTCTTTTTAATTTCTTTTATTCATCCACATGTGTCATTTTTCCCCCCACTAGGAAAATCCCATATGATCATCGAAGGATTTCATTATCTTAGTAATATTACATGTTCAGGTAGGCTTTGTTTCAAGATCGATTGTTCATACAAACTGGTCTTGAAATTTGTGTGTGCTTTTCAGATTTAATGCGTTCACCTGCCTAATCACTGATGTATGGTAAGTCGGGGGAAGATGACAAACCTAACGGCTATGTCCTTTTATCATGGAAATGGGAATGGAGAAAAATATAGAAAGTATATCAAGATATTGCCTGTATATTTAACTGTTCCTGAGAGAAACAGTAACACTGGGCAACAATGAAAATGTTTCGGGCTTAAAAATAGTGAATTTACATGTATTTCCATCTGCTGAATTCCAAAATCACCATAAAACTGACAGATTAGCTCTTGGTTTGAAGATAAAGTGACATCTCATTTTTTAGAGTGAAGATTTTAATTTTACGGGAATTTTTTGGGAGTTGGCACACTTGTCAAATAATAAAACACAATCAGAGAGCAATTTTGGAAAGTAAGTGTTGCAAAATTTAAGGAAAGTATTTTTGTCGGACCACAAATAAGAGAACTTGTAAAGGATCATGCATTTCCTCAAGTTTTGGAGGGGAAAGAAAATTAAGCTTGGGAAGCTTCAAGGGTGCTGTTCATGGATTTTTAGACAACAAAAGAGATGACAGCTACAAGCGTTTGGTGACAGTGCTCCTGCAAAAATACCGTAACCTTGGATGCAACATGTCCCTTAAGATCCATTTTCTCCAATCCCACATAGACTTTTTCCCTCCTAGTTGTGGAACTGTTAGTGATGAACATGGGGAGAGATTCCATCAGGACATTTCTGTTATGGAACAAAGATATCAGGGCCGTTGGAATGAAGTAATGCTTGCGGATTACTGTTGGTCTTTGTATAGGGATTCTGCGGAACTCCATCACAAGAGGCAAGCTAAAGACGACGAAGTCAATAGGCCAGCACATGATTCTCTTCAGACACGACTATCTGCGAAGTATTTTTCCAGCAGTTTAGAACTCTTAGCTGTAATTAGCAGTTTAAAGAATCAAATGCACTTTTATTGTTGTTAGCATATATGTAATTAAAAGGTATCCTTTTCTCTCAATCCGTTAAAATGTAATACTTCCAGCTTGTGTATATCATAGAAACTAGAGCTAATATAAGGTTTTCATTGTAATATTTGTATTTCTCAACCCAAAATTAGTATGAATTGCCTCATGAAGTGCTCCAAGCACTCAAAAATTATTTTTTTTGTTGCCCAGTGTAATCAGTGTCCTTAAATGTGAAGAGATAATAAGGTACAATTAAACTAATTGGAACAAAGCTTACATCTTACCCCATTATTAGCGAAAGATGGGAGTTAACAGTGGGAAAGATAGAACAATACGTAGAAAGGTGCAACAAAATTAAAGTAAAAAAGTAAAATAAAATAAAGCAAATAAAATAAATTAAATAAAATTGAGCACTGTATTACAACACCTTGTAAAATGTGCATTTAATGCATGTTAGAGGCATGATACAATGAAGAAAGGAGAGAACCAAACTGCAGTCTTGTAACTCTCCGACCAGGGTTTGAATGAATCCAAGTATTCAAAGCTCGCTGCCAAAATGTTTGCAAAGGTTTGAGGAATGATCGGTCAAGCTGTCATGATCGGTCATATGTAATTTATCAGCACTCTTTAAGAACTTTCAACTTCTCCCAATGCCTGGGGGAAGAAGCAAGTGAACTTTATTTTTGGTGTACACTGCCGTTCATATTGGTTCGAGCTACCATGAGCTCACAAAGACACACATGGCAGAACAAAACGGTTAGGTGAAGTTCCATGCAGTACAGTGAGTGAGTGAGTGTGGGGTTTTAGGGCCCGTCGACAGCAAGGTCATTTGGGCCCGAAGTCAATAATAAAACCTAAAACCTACACAAATTTAACTAAAAAGGTACAATAAAATAAAACACTCAACAATTAAAAGCACATAAAACCATCTAAAAACTAATAATTTCAAATCTCTAAAATTAATAAAAATAAAATACATGTTATACTTGTGTATTAAAACCAATTTCAATAGCAAACCGCAGTGCCTTATGCACGGCCACTGGGTCGTCACCTAAAACACCGTGCAAGTTAGCTCCCAAGCCCAAAGACTGGCGAACGCGGGCGTACTGTGGGCAATCCAGCAATACGTGCCGCACCGTGAGGCGTACTGCACACGAAGCACACACAGGGGCCGGTTCCCCTCTTAACAGGTAGCCATGTGTCGCTCGTGTGTGCCCAATTCTCAGCCGGGTGAGTATCACCTCGGCACGCCGGATTTCCCTGCAGGAAGTTAGCCAGGGTTGTACACTCTCTTTAATTGCCCGGAGTTGTGTGCCTTCCAAAGCTGTCCAGGAGTGCTGCCAAGCAGAGAGGAGTTGGCGACGGAAAAAACGTTGCACATCCTGGTATGGCACAGTAGTTGTTAAACTCCGGGGCAAACGGTAAACGGACTTTGCAGCCGCGTCCACCTCCTCGTTTCCGGAAATCCCCACATGGCCTGGGGTCCAAGTAAAAACAAAATTGTACCCGCGACTGAGCATTTGCGAGATCTGGGCCTGTATTTTGAAAACGAGGGTGTGAGCGGCAGTGTGCTGTTGCAAGGCCTGAAGAGCACTTAGGCAGTCAGTGTAGACGATAAAAGAGCCAGGAGCTAACTTGCAAATAAAAAGGAGCAAATAAAAGATGGCATACAGCTCTGCTGAGAAGACCGAAGTGGAGTCCAGAAGTCGAAATTTATGAGCCTCACCGTTAATGAAGAATGCGCAACCCGTAGCGTTACCTAACTGGGAACCGTCTGTAAAGACCGGAACATAGTTAGGATAACGGTCCAGTAATTCGGCAAAAAGTTGTTGGAACACCGAATGTGGAGTAGCGAGTCTAGAGTTGTTTGAAAGAGCGAGATCGAACCGCGCACGATTGAGCTGCCATTCAGGATAGTGGCAGATGGACGACCTCTCCACGCGAGGCATTCGGAGGCCATGCGAATGTAGTAGATCCCGAAATCTTATTCCCACAGGGCGAGTCCGAGAACCAGGGCGCATATAACGGTGGACTAAATCTGGAAACAGAACTGGTTTAAAACAAGGATGATTGGGATAACTTGCCAACTTCGAAACGTATGAGCAGAGTAACAGCGAGCGACGAATATGGAGTGGAGGTTCGCCTGAGTCTGCATACAGGCAGTCGACTCGAATGGTGCGGAAAGCTCCTGTGGCAAGGCGGATGCCAGTATGATGCACGGTGTCTAAAAGGCGAAGTTTAGAGGCGGTCGCTGCGCCATAAATAAAACTGCCATAGTCCAGATTGGACCGAACCAGAGAGCGGTACAGCCTCAACATTACCGTGCGATCGCCCCCCCCCCCCAAGATGCTCCAGATAATACCTTCAGCACCCGAAGAGAACGATCGCAAGATTCTCGAAGGTGACGAATGTGGTGCTCCCAATTTAGTTGTCGGTCCAAGTAGAGGCCCAAGAACTTCAGGCGCGAGACAAATGGCAGGGGTGTGCCGTTCAAATGAAGATCAGGAGGCGGGTGAATACCTCGTAGGCGGTGAAAGTGGATACACTGCGTCTTCGCAGCTGAAAAACGGAAGCCGGTTTGAAGCGCCCAAGCTGCTAGCTGGGTGATGGTCAGCTGCAGTTGGCGCTCAATGTGATCCATGTTGGCAGACCTATAATACACTGCGAAGTCGTCAACATAGAGGGATGATGGAATTCCACTTCGAACGGCACTAGTGATGCCGTTAATCGCTACGGCGAAAAGGGTGACGCTGAAAATCGACCCTTGAGGTACACCGTTCTCCTGTATCCGCTCCTGGGATATCGTTTTTCCTATGCGCACACGAAAACGGCGAAGTTTTAAAAAATTGCATAAAAACTCGGGTAGATGACCACGCATACCGTAACTATGAAGTTACGGAGTATGCCATACCGCCAAGTGGTGTCATGGGCCTTCTCCAGGTCGAGGAACACACCCACGGCGTGCTGTTTCAGTAGAAACGCATCGGAAATATACCCCTCAAGGCGTGTTAGATTGTCGACACTTGAGCGATGGCGACGAAAACCGCATTGCAAGTTGGACAGATGGTTATGTTTTTCTAGCCACCAATTTAACCGAGCGTTTATCATTCGCTCGAAGGTCTTACAGAGGACACTCGTCAGGCAAATGGGGCGGTAGCTAGATCGAAGTGTGCGGTCCTTTCCGGGTCGAGGGATGGGGATGACAATACCCTCTCGCCAGGAGGAAGGGAAAACCCGCTCATGCCAAATGCGGTTATAGATGTTTAATAGGAAACATAGCGCCTCAGATGGAAGATGTAGTAGCATCTGCCGGTGTACGTCATCGGGACCTGGAGAAGAATCCTTTGCTAACGCTAGAGAATGGGCGAGCTCGGCAGCGGTAAAAGGTTGGTTGTACGGCTCGGTGCAGTCACTATTAAAATTTAGTTGTACCCGTTCCGCCTTTTCCTTAATAGGCAGGAAGAGAGCGTCATAGCGGGCAGTTTGGCTAGTAGCAGCAAATGTTGTAGCTAGGGCTTCAGCTATGTCCTGCTCGGTGGTGCACATGGAACCGTTGATGTCAAGGCCGGGAATTACCGTCCGGCGATACTTGCCATACATCCGCCGAACAGCTGACCATACTTGTTGGTTAGAACTGCGCCGGGAAAGGGAAGAGACATAGGTTTCCCAAGTATTACGCTCTGCGTTGCGCAGAATGAAGCGTACCCTAGCGCGAGAACGTTTGAAGGCGACGAAGTTCCCTTCTGTCGGGTGCCGCTGAAAAACGCGCAAAGCACGTTTGCGTGCTTTGACAGCCAAACTGCATTCCTCAGACCACCACGGTACAGGGATACGACGTGGTGTAGATGAACCTCGAGGAATGCTGGATTCTGCAGCGAGCAGGATCGAGCAAGTAAAATATTCGACCATTTCATCGATGGTGTCGAAACCATCATCGATAAGGTTTATCAGGGAATGGAATTTTCCCCAATTAGCTTTGGAAATAATCCAGCGAGGATGTCGAGAAGGTACACATTGGCGGCCAGAAAAATGAATGTTAATGGGGTAATGATCACTGCCAAAGAGGTCGGAGAGTACTGACCACTCAAGTAGTGGTATTAATGACGGACTGCAGAAAGAAAGGTCTAGTACGGAATGTGTACCATAAGCGGATGATAGGAATGTCGGGTCACCAGTATTTAGCAGAAGCAGGTCAGACTTATCGAAGACGTCTACGAGGAGGCATCCACGGGCGTCATCAGTGTCTGATCCCCAGAGCGTGTGCTTGGCATTCAAATCTCCCACAAGGAGTAGTGGTGAGGGGAGCTGAGCCAATAGAGCTTGAAGATCACGCTCTGGAACTATACTGAGCGGCGGCAGGTACATATTACAGATGGTAAAACTGATGCTCTCCAGCTGTATCCGAACGGCCACAGCTTGCAATGGTGTGGTGAGAGGAACATTGGCGGCTGAGATGTTAGGCGAAACTAAGGTAGCAACGCCACCACTCGCACGCATACCTGCAAGAGAGTCGCTTCTAAATGCAGAGAAAGAGTGAAGGTGTAACGAGTGATTGGGATGTAAGTGAGTTTCCTGGAGGCAAATAATTGACGGTGACCGTTGAGAAACTAAATGTTGTAGGTCTTGAGCACGAGCTCGAAAACCATTGACATTCCACTGGATTATTCCCAAGAAGAATTTTTAACGGGCCGTTTTAACTTTTTTCTTGACCTTGGCTGACTTGGGCCCTACGACTCGAAAATCGTTAGCCTCCTGTGACTCCGCTGATGTTCGGGAGTCAGAACTCCTACGGCTCGTAGAACGAGACCGGGATCTAATCGAAGGCGAGCGACTTCGGGATCGATTTTTCACTATTACTACTGGATTGTTGTTACTCGGTGATGGCTTGGTGGCTGGAGTCTGTACGGCTGAAGCGGAGGCTGTGCTGGTGCATATACAAGCAGTCTGAGACGTGGGTTTAACGGCTATAAAGTCAGTCTGCGTGGAGGCGTGGGCGACAGGGACGTGTTGAACAGCAACAGTGGTGTTGGGAGTACGGCGAGCTGCTAATGCATATCCAGTAGTAGTGTTAGGAGGCTTCAGTTGTTCGAAGCGCCGCCGTGCCTCTGGAAAAGTCAGGCGTTCCTTTACACGTAGCTCCTGAATGCTCTTTTCGTCCATGAATCTAGGGTACTGTCGCGAACTAGAGAGGTGACTGCCGCCACAGTTCCCGCAACAAGGTGTTCGGCTGCAGTTTGGATCGTCGTGCTTCGGTAGGCCACATTGCTCACAAAGAGCAGGATTGGTACATGTGACCTTAGTTTGTCCGAACCGCTGATATTCGAAACAGCGCATGGGGTTCGGGACATACTGGCGGACGCTAGCACGTTCATAGCCGCAATAGATGTACTCGGGTAGCTTAGTCCCGGCGAAAGTAAGAAAAACCGTACGTAGCGGGTACTCCTTGCCATCTTGTTTTCGAGTTAGCCGGTACGCCTGACAAACTAGTTGGTCGGAGAGGCAACTTACTATTTCTTCGTTTGCTAGACCATCTATACTGGAGGTGGTGACTACTCCTCTGCAGGTATTGAGCGTTTTGTGTGGGGATACCCGGATCGGATAGGAGCCCAACAAAGACGGTTTTTGAAGTTTCTTAGATTGCTCTGCAGTTGTGGTCTCTAGTAGGAAGTTGCCGTCGCGGAGACGCGTAGCGTTTTTGACAGGGCCACTGATTTTATCGAGCTCACGCTTTATATAAAATGGGCTTATATCCTTAAACGTTTTGCCATCACATGCCAAGGTCATCAATAAGTAAGGGTCAATGAAGGAGGTTTTGCGCGGAGACATGATGATATTGACCCCCATCCGGAACCGTCGGCGTCAGCCTGCCATCCGGGGGATAAAGAGAGAAAGACACCGAATCTTCACGGTCTGTGCCGTCATGGGGACCCCACCCATGACCGATCTCATTTGTACCTCAGAAAAGCTACCCTTCAATATCCACTGCTTGTCCGTATGGGTAAACCGTTCACCACGCACACCCCGGCTTTATGCCCCTACCACAGGAATAACCGCCTGTGGCTCCCCACTTTAGGCCGCGCTGCGCATAAAGGGCACACGCGGATTCAGGGGACTTGTGGTTGATTACACCGGGGTTCCGTCAGCGGTAACACGTCCGGTCCGTGATACTAACCCAACGGCAACACGGCCGTCGGGAGATTAACACAGACCGGGCCCTCAAGGAGCTACGTGGGTGTACTTGACGGTGTGGACGGGCTCCGCACCTAAGGCTACACATAGGGGCAGTGCGAATGGTCCGCTCAACCTTCACTTTTGAGACCTCCGGAGAGCACACATGTCGGAAGCCGCGCTGAAAACCGTGGGACAGAACCACGGAGATAGGATAGATCCCTGCTGGTGAGACAGGAGTTATAAACCTAATACCTTACGTGCCAATAATGATAATAAAAACTAGAAGAGGAAGAATGTGATGCTTACTGACAAGCAGTAGCTTAACGTGGCACAGTTGATGGAGATGAAGGGGATGAATTGAGGGTGAGTGGCTAGGGACCCCGGGATCGCCAATCCCGTACCTACCGTAGTAGGTCCCTGGGGAATAGTACCAGAGCCTCTTCTGCCAGTTTTCAGGGTTACTGATGGGCCTTCTCGGCAGCCGTAGCGGTCGTGGGGTACATCAAGTCCCCACCGTACATCACCCCATCAGTCAGTCCCCTACTTCCTGTTGCCCACCCCTCGGTACGAGGACCGCAGAGGTTGGATTTTGAGGGGCTCCATGCAGTACATCAAGTGCTAGATCTTACATATAGGCCAAGAAATATTACATTGCTTGTGCTTACCAAGTTTACGGCACACTTCCAACTGCATGCCCCTATGCTAGACTGTGGTAAGTGTTGCTATCTAGTCTTCGATAAACAAAATATTACGAAACTTCCGCCTTATCCCAACTTCTATCTTCCCCCACTTACCTTTTTTAGAATTAACTCAATTATTTGCACTTCTGTTTTAGTTATCCTTCACTTTATGGATTGATTGTGGTCCTTTGAGGTCCCTTAGATACTAGCCCACAAGTGCTGTTACATCTACTGGCCACTTCCCACTTTTCCTGTTTATTTGCATCGTTAGCTTTTTCTTTGGTCCTTCCATATTTTGCAGTCATAGATGATGTGATCTGAAGTTCGTCTCTTCTGCTGCAAGTGCATGTAGCATAATCGATTATGTGGAGTCTCTTGTAATAGGCTTTCAACCTTCCATGTTCTATTGAGATACTAAGCTGTGAGGTTTGTTGTTAGGATACCTTTTGGTTCTAGTCGTTTCGCTGCCATGGAAGAATACTGCTTTGTGTCTTGTCCTTTTGATGTGTTTTGCCATTCCCAACTTTCGAGTGCCTCTTCTGGTAATTTTCTTTACCTGATGGCACTTTTAGGAATTCTGTTGTAGCTATCTGTATTATTATTTGTTGTTGCTTGTTTTGCAAGTATATCTGCGATATAGTTTCCTTCTACTCCTATGTGGACCTTTGCCTATCCTGTTTCCACTATCCATTCCTTTATATTTAATTCTCTTAGTTTGTCTCTTACAGCATCTATAAGTTGGTTATGAGTTTTGGTATTGTGTCAACTGCAGTGTAATTTTGCTGTCCGTATACATTGCTACTGTTTTCAAGTTAGCTTGTGTTATTCCCATATTATGAGAGAGAAAATCAACTATTAATCTTGTACTTAATTTCAGGATATTGCAAGGAGGCCATACATAACTTGTCAAAAGAAAACGAAGGTCCACTTTTCTTTAGATGTAATTCTTTTCGAACAGGTAGACTCTCTCAAAAAGGGTTGTGAACGCAAGATTAAATTAACGTATGTTTAAGATATTTTCTAGAAAAATTAAATGTGTGTCTCGAAGTTCTGGGTGCATTATTTGAAGTGCTTTTCATTCTAGTAACCAACAAAGGTAATAAGATAAAATCGTCTATTACATAACAATTAAATATTCGTTAAAACAATTAATTTAGGCCACATAATTATTTTGTGTTATTGGTTTGAACCTTTCAATTCCGTTTCCATATGGAAAGTTATTATTCATTTTTTCTCCTCCTGATAATGCGTGTAGTACAAAATGTTAAGACTGTCACACGGCGACTAAAATATTTGGCAATTGATTTAGCCTACTTTATTGTTTTATGCCCATTGTACCCCGAAGCAAATACGTAATATAACATTTCTCTACATGGTTTTCTGCGTCACTTGAAGTGAAGATGGTTTGCAACACAAATGAGTACATCACATTGGGTATTTTACATCCGTTCAACAAATTTTAATAAAATCTGGTATGTAAATATATACTTATTATTATTAGTACTTCTAAATATTATTTTTATTATTAATAATATTTATATTTATGCTTAGACATTATTGGGAACAGTAAGTTAGGAAACAATAATTATAATTGGATTGGATTTCACGGAAGGGATTTGGCACCACGGCCAGACTGGTCTGTGGTACCTGTGCCCCAAATGGGACACCCCCGGGACGGAAGAGTAGCTGAGTGGAGACAGAGGGTGGTCACCCCAAGGAGTGACTACAGTACAGAGGGCGGGGCCCATACACTTTACTACTCTGTTGCATATAACCTTGCCCCGCTGACATGTATCACTGCGCGTGCAACTACCTTCCGCTCACTCTAATTGGCTAATGCTTTCGCGCCATATGCGATAGCCGGTGTCATCCCGTCACATTTAAACCTGCAGTAAACGACCATTAAAATAATTTAGCTCTCGCACTCAGCACAAAACACCTTCGAATGGCAATATATGACTAATACAGTTCAAAACAAGGTCAGTGATAAGCGTCATATAAACAAATATGTCACCACTACCGCTAAAGCACGTGCTATAGTATCATCTGAATGGCGGGCTAAAGCAATGGAACCTCCTCTTTACTTCGCTTAGGAATTAACAGGCATTTCAGAGAAATTAAAAATGTAGTGTAATATATTTAATTCAAACAGTTGCGAAAATATAAATTTTACAAATCTCTTCCAAGATATAAAGATATTTCACCATGTTAAATAACGGAAATGTTTTCACCACACAACATTCTTTACCACGACAGCAGCTAAAGAGAGGGGATTAGGCCACGTGACCTAGAGGTACGGGGAAACCTTAAGTGAAACAAGGATTACATAGAAATTCCCCAGCGGTGGGTTAAGGACAATCATCATCTCACCTGCAGTGGCACCGAAACAGTCACGAGGCTGGTTTGGAGAAGGAATCCGTCCCGCCGGAGGATCAAATGTTCACTCGGAGCATATCATCCTGCCATGCACCGTCGTCACTTCCACCCTGAAATAAACCACTAGATGAGAGATGATATGAGATGAGAGGAGGCACAGGAAATTCGGGGAAAGTAATTAGCTTACTCATTTTTCACCTAGTGACCGGAGAAAACCGCCGAAAAGTTCGTGAGTCAGTTAGGTCGGTCACGGGAATCAAACGCGTGCCTCCCGAATGTAGGCCCCAGATGTAACCGACTGAACCATCCAGGTCGGTAAACAATAATTCTAATAAACAATGGCTACACAATATTGCATAAGTAGCAATTTTCATTTCAAAGATGAACTTATTAAACTCATTTTTCCTCCCTTTCTTGATGCAGCTATGTTATGATTTACAAGAATTTCGTTTCCAGGAAGTATTTATGGAAACCACTTTATTTTAGCTCCTTTAATAGTACTTCGGTACAGATCCTCTTACTAATTACAAGGAATTTAAAAATGAAAAATAACCCTGATATCACAGACAGCAAGAAGGTGTGAAATATCACAGAATGCTCCTACTTCCTTAAATCGACTCCCTCACTGTACCCGAAGTTTCCAATTCTGGAATTGGAACATTGCGACCCCTTTGGTGGCGAAATCATTATCGCCCGATGTGGTACGACAGAGCCTTTTCTTTTAGATAATCACAATAATAGCATACTAAAACTTTGTAGATTCCACTTGGTACCACATTTGCATAAAATATAAAAATCACGTAGTTTTCACTTAAAACATACCTACAAAAAGTACATTCCAATAGAGATGAATACGGTACACGAGAAAATTCCTCACTCCTACTTCACTTGGGAAACAGTCTATAAATTTTCTGTCGCCTTACAACTACTTAATATAGACTACTAAGAATGTTGATTATAATATAAAAAGAAGTTTAAGAAAAAATTTCCTAATTTACAATGATTAACATGTAATAAAATTGGTAGCCTAATTCTGATACGTATCCATTCCTTACTTATTTATGGTGTAACGGGAACTATTTTGTACCCAATTAGTTTGAAGTAAAGTTCGATCATGCACTTTTGTAATTCTTATTATATTACAAGAACTTTGGAATCACATATTATCTTTCAACACTTGTGACGCAAAATTAGAATGTGTTTCATAGACCATTTCTATCTGACAGGTATCAGATGAAAGTGAAGAAATTATCAATATCAGTAAAGTTTTAACTTATATACCTATATAGATACAAATTTTACCTGAATATTATATTTATATACCAAACAATTTAAGTATAGCAGCATATATTGATATTTATAGCCTACATGTAATGCACTAATTTTTGCAGACACATAGGCACATACAAACACTTACGTATAATAAATAAGCTATGAAGTAAGAAAACCCTTGAACTAGCCTACACCGTTTAAGTCTCTTTGGAATTGAGCTTTATTTCAGAAACTTTATAAATTATTATTATTTAAGTATTTCACATATTCCTGGTGCTGGTTTAGTCTTATGGCGTTCTAATAAAAGGACGTGTATAGATTTTTTTTTTAATTTACGTCCTCCAACGTTAAGTCATATCGGATGGTGAATGAATTGGATGAAATGATGCTCAAATGTGTCCAGAGTCTATGGAGCTTAGAGTTACCTGCCATTCGTCTTGAAGGATTAGGGAAAACCTCGGAAAAAAGCCATATCCAGATAACTCATCCTAACCGAGATTCGTACTCGGGACCTCCTCCACGTGAGGCAGACATACTACCATCTACGCTACCGAGGGGGGCTGTATAGCAAAGTTTTTATTTTGTATTGTATAATCATAGATGATTTGTAAATCTGTTTCATGAGGTATTAGTTATCCACTTTTCTACACGAAAATATAATTACATAATCTCTCTCACGCACGTGCAAACACTCGCACACGCACAAAACCTCGGGCGATTCCTACAGTTTTATTAGTCTCGTGAGTGACACCTATAATCTTATCACGAGTCACTCTGCTTTATCGCTCACAACAACCTATCCCGCACTTTCGAGAGAAATGCTCACGTCGCACTTTTGTGTACTTAAGGTAGAAAACAGCCTTAAAACGTATTACTATTAATAATAAACAGTGTTAATCTGCAATTTAAGTAAATATTGTTATGTGTCCATTGCCAACATCACATGGCATATGTCTGAAAATAATCAGAAGAGTCAGATAAAATTCTAATAACTTGGTTAATAAGTTTGAGGATTTTTCTTTGAATTCCAATAACACATTGAAAATAATTGTTTTTTTTTTCCATCATACATTGTAATAAACGATAAACTATACAGAGGCATACTCTGAAACTAAAGCGATCAGGCGACCGATGTACTAATTTGTTAGCCCAAGAACACCACAACGAACACCACTTACCAGCTAATAATTGTCGACAGGCACTGCTAGTTTGTTGGGAGCTAAGTCCTCTCGAAATACTGAGCGAGCTAGCTAAACTCGGCACTTGACAGGGTCATTAACCAAAATAAACATCAGAACCCAGCCATAATGGACCTACACCCGGTATATTATATACTATGTCGGCAAAATATATTTCCACCTCATATTGGCACAAATATTCATATCGGTGTAGCTATTGACTTATATGAACTTATAGTTTTTTAGACTAGTTGTTTAATTATCTATATTCATGTTAAAACAATGTTTTATCCAGCTAACACTGAAGGCACTTCTTTTTCAAACAGTATACATTCCATTGTATTTGTTTTTATCAACAGTTTTATCAATTCCTCACCTCCTTTTATTATCTGAATGTTCTTCTATGTTTATACTTTAAACTATATTTAAGTGACTGTGAACTACATCCTATATAGGTACTTCATTATACCAAACATTTATACACCTACTGTAGCACTGTATCAGATTTAAAGATGCTCATTTGCAACCTTTAAATATAATGACATCCAAGTAACACTTATTTATAAATTCATGTACTCCCACTCTCTTTCACAAGAGTGTTCCTTCAATAATTTTTTAATTCTGACACAAGCTTTCCCTTATTTAATATATTATTACATTATTAACTGAAATACTTCAAGTTTTGCTCTACAAAAATTGTGATTAGATGCACAAGTTTTCATTCAGTGCAGCTTTGGAGTGCACACCAGCCCTTTAACTGTCCATCTGCATTGTTAGGAGCAAAATCACCTGCTGGAAGGTGCCAACGAATGACGCCGGAGTAAAGAAATGCATATCTATCATCAGGATTGTTGAGGATGTTGCAGATATCTACGGATCCTTGAAACTATTTGGGCCAGTTGTAATGAATTAACTGTAATTAGCCTGTGTAATAATGACACGAACTGGGACAATCTAGAATGACAATCTAGAAGCTTTTACCGAAATCTTTCCATTTCGTTGTAACAACATATTATTTAGCCCCTTAAAAATATTTTGCCACTAGTTCTTGCTGTATTGACGGAGTACATATTGTGACTTTGTGGGTTCGTGAAATTAAAAGTCCAATTGCACAAACTCAAAATGTTCTTTATTTCCACCGACTTACAGTTGAACACTTGCCAATTTCACAGAATTACGTAATGCACACAATTACGATTCACCAGGTCGTCCGTTACAGTTCCACTTTGCTCTCGCAATTACGTACACTCCTCGGAAGCACGTACACAGTCTTCTCGTCCGTACACTAGCACGGCGCTCCTACGCTGCTCGCCAAGGACTGAACTCACTTGGCACTGTAGCCCCTTTTTAGGAATATCGCTGTTTTCTCGAAGTCTCGCGGTTCAGTGAATCATCATGAAGGTTCGAGACGGCAGGGGGAGGGGGAAGAGACGGCACAGTGACGTTTTTCCAGCCACCCCTCGTTACTGATACAATATAAATGGGTAGGCGTAGCCGATTGGCCCTACTGCTGGCCTCTTTTATCGGGAGTTCCGACGTTCGGTTGACAATATTTACGACTGAGCTCTGATAAATAACAATAAAAAATAAGTAACCTTAAAGTGGTAGGACAACCATAAATCAGTAGTGAAAAATAACTTCCATGGTGTCTATAGTTTTGTATGCAACACACATTATTTATTAACTATTTCTACGTATTTCAATTACAAATACATAGTGTATAAAATGAAAGCAGCAAGAAACAGAACTATTGGTACTGCAGCATACACTAATTAAGTTCACTCAAAGTTATCTATTTATTTACGATATTCACCAAGCTGTGTTTATTGAAGCATGAACTTAGTATGTACATATAGCCGTTTCGTAGTTTATAACTTAAATAGTCCTAATTTTGGAGTCACAGCTTAGATATTCGCCTAGGTATAATATTATACAGCATTAAATATCACATTAATTTTTCATTAGGCAGCGCAGGAACCAATAGTGCGCAAACTTCAAAAGTTATTGGGACACGCCGGTCACAAACAAAACATCATTGCTCCTTGCTCTTTATCAGTGACCCTATCCTCGCTTTCAGATAATGGGGCACAGGGTAGACACTTGTGAAAAATTTGATAATGACTCGGACAGTTCTAAGTTTGCTCATTTTTCTATGATCATGGTTTCAACCAGTTACTGTAAAATCAACATCTTCCTTTCCAGTTACAAATGCTTTATCATCATCACCATCATCATCAAAATGCTTGTCTCATCACATAAGTATTAGTTTTGATTAAGTTTATCTAAAATTATTTAATATTATTCTCTGTTCCTTTTGTCATTTAATGCCTCCATCCTCAGCCTTACTAACATTAATTTTGCTCTATATGGTTTAGTTGCATATGTCCACCAGCTTTTGTCATCGACTGTTATAACAAAATGTTGGAACACGTTAAACACCCATAAACAATTAACTAAAAATAAGGTTTATAAGCCAAATATATTCTTATTAGCTACCCTGCAGTATGTCGTTTACAGACAGACAGCTTAATAATACTTTGTGTTTGATATATCTTGCTAGAATTTACTTCGGAAAGAAAACAGACAGATGTGGAAACCACATAGCACGGAAAACACCTACTGGAATCTTTCTCGCTTCCTAAATTGCACAAATGTACTTGCTTCGATAATGTTTATACAAACATATCGGAATGACTGAAACAATAAACCATATGCATATATAACAATGTAGCAGATAGCATGTGTAAGCACCTCAGTTAACCACAACAACTACTGGCACCTTCTTTTTTTTCAGTCTCGAAGGAGTCAGGTCAGTTTCATTCTTGATGGTACTGCAAGAACCCCTTATGTGCGCTTCCCCCAACAGTTTTGGAAAATCCCTTGTGCGACACGCCGCCTCCTTTTTAGGAATCTCCCTTTTTTATTAACTAAAGTCCTTTAACGGTTTAATGGTTAGGTTATATGGACAGTAATTTAAATGAATGAAATGTAGCTCCAATGAGCCCAGGTTCCAAAGAGCTTAGAGTTGTGCGATATTTCTCTTCAAGGTTAAATGAAAATCCTGGGGAAGGACCTCATCCCAGGGGTAGACAGTGGTGGTGTAACGTTAGCACCATCAGTTCTAACCGCCAAATATGCTCCCGAACGAAAGGCAGGTTAGCGTGTGACGACACCATGCTGATTTCTGCTGCCCAAGTGGAAGGAAACAGATGTGTTGGGGTTCCGACAGCGTTAGCAAAGAAAGGAAAAGTATCGGGTATTAATAATATGTACAATTTACATCTTGGGTGTTGTAATTATCAATACTGACTGCTCTAATTACACAATTGGTCACAGTTTATAAATAATTACATTTGGGCTCTGTGCTATGAGAAAATATATAAAACTTCAACAAGTATGGAAAGATAGAGTCCGACTGAAAAATCCAATGCCATAGCAGGGATTTGAGCCACGGATCTTCTGCTTGCCGTCCAGCTGCTCTAACCCTTGAACTACTATGGCCAACGTGCCGACATGACAATCTATCCAACTGACTCGTATGCGTAGTGTTTAACGCCCGCTTTTACTACATACGGCAACGCAGGCGATGACACTGGTGATACATGAGATGAAGATGGCGCACCGTTGGAATGAGTTGGCGGGTGAAACCGGAGATTCCGGAGAAAACACGCCCCAGCGCCATGTTTCCACCACAAATCTCACTTTGCGGCCACCTGGGATTGAACCCGGGCCGCCCTGGTGAGAGCCAAGCGGTCTAACCACTGAGCCACGGCGCGGCCAACTGACTCGTACTTTTCCCGGTAAACCACTTAGGAGTTCTCATAAACACATGAGACAACTAACTCAATGGCGACTTACAACATCTAAGTACTTTAAGGTCCGGGCTTTGTTGTTAGCCACTATTAGGTTAATTAATAGAAATTAATTGTTCTTTGACATTGGCCATGTGTAGGCTAAAGAATGGAAAGATAATCAGACTGAAAAATTCAATGCCTTAGCCGGGATTTGAACCACGGATCTTCTGGTTGCCGTCCAGCCGCTCTAACACTTGAGCTAATATGGCCAACGTGCCGACATGACATTAAATTCTCCAACTGACATGTCGGCACGTTGGCCATAGTAGCTCAAGCGTTAGAGCAGCTGGACGGCAACCAGAAGATCCGTGGTTCACATCCCGGCTAAGGCATTGAATTTTTCAGTCTGATTATCTTTCCATACTTTAGCCTACACACGGCCAGTGTGAAAAAACAATTTCCATTCAACTCTTAGTTTATTTGAAAGTCAGGCATGTTATAAAACAAAGTAGTTTTATCTGAAAATAAGTGGAGACCCATTCAGAACAAAATTAACTGGAGATTTTCCGACGTTTTCTGTTTCGTTTTTCTTTAACTACTTTATCAATGTCAGGATGTAATCTATATGAAATTTGTAATCGAAGACTGCGTTTTAGATTGCGATCCGACTAGGTACTTCGGGGTTTGGACATAGCTAATTTCAGAACGGGGAAAAAAATTGTTTGCACACAAATATCGAGCCAAACACACACACAATGCCTGTATGGAAATGAATACAACCTCCGAATTCTGGTTTGCGGGACGTTCTTGTAAAAATCACCCAAGTCTTTCTTGTGTGTATATTTGTCCTTCAAAAATCGTGGCATTGTAAATTTAACAGTTCCATTTGGTACGCGGCAGCTACATTGTTGTCATCGAGTACGCTAAACCTGACGGAACCCTCAGATCTTCTACTCACAGCGCCATTTATATAGGCAGCTGGGTACTACACGGCTCTTGCCTGAATCTTGACAGGCGCTGCAGGCCACGCTCCAGTCTGAAATACGTCACAACTCTCGAAGCTGCCTTCCTCTGCCTTATCCAGATAATCTGACCGAGGTTCAAACTGGGGACCTCTTGAATGTGAATAGACAGGCTACGAAGGAGAGCTTCCGCTTTTGTTTGAAGATTAAAGAAGAGAATGCTCAGTTTATTCTGAAAGGCAACTGAGTACAGTCGAGGGTTAAAATGTCTACGGTAAGAATGACAAGACATTGTTACAATATATTCTGTAAGCTTCTCCTTCATTTAATTTGTAACATTCTATTTGTTTAGTCATTGAACATCTAACCTTCGCTTACTTAAATAATAATTCGCTTCAAAACATCGAAATATTTCATGGAAAGGTCTATTTTTCCAAACCAACTTTTTAGCAGGCTTTACGTATCGGTGTGCCGAAAGCACAGCTTTAATCTGAGGAAAATCTTGATTTGACGTTAAACGCACAACTGGAAAGCATTATGTTCACTTTTGGTTAGCTGCATTACGACGGCCTTTGACAAGTTAAGCAGAAGAGCAAATAATTTTCCTCTAACGGATACACTTTGTGTGGTAAATCTGCAATTGTTTTGTTATGGAGTGGCTGCAAGTAAAACCCTAAAGCTGCAAGCCGTGTGTTAATTGTATCGCTATTGGCTCTAACGAACACTAGAATTACCTTGCGCAATAATTCTGGTGGCTTCTAGGGCAATGCTATTAACACCTAACCAATAATCGCTCCCCGAAACTGTTAATGAAAGCTGCGCGTAACGCTATTCTCTGTATTAACTCAGGTGAAAAATATTCTATCTCTGGTTCATATCTCCACAGGTGGAATACCTGCGCATTACGTACTTAGTTGCCCTCAATATCTATATGGAAGCAGACAAGGTGAGGTCACTGTTTGCAGTCCATTAGAGTAAAACACTAAAACCGTTAAAATCTGCAAATGTCTCTAACTTAATAAATCTGGTTGAATAACCAGTAAGTTGACTCCTCTTGTAGTTCTGAGTTCGATTCCCGATCGGAGAGTGAGAATTTTTCTCCTAATTAGGATAAATCCTACCCTCCGTTCATTGTAAAAGTATGTGTAAAAATTGTTTGATAAAAAGAAAACCTAAAGTAAGCTAATTTAATATTTCACTTGCATTCCCCAATATACGATATCTATTAAAAAAATTATCGCGAATGTTTAATTTCCGCGAGCTACATATATTCGATTTTCGATTGTGTTGTGGCGCTATGTTGGTACTCATGTCCCTCATTTATGCTGACAAATTCGACCATTTTGAATGTTCAGTTAATTATTGACAGCTATTTTGCTTGGACGGGTTTTGGCTCATGTTCGATTTTCGCCTATTGAAAAAAAAATGGAACATAGAATTTAACAGTGCCCGGATGTAATCCGAATGTTGACTATGGCCTATAATAAAGCTACCTTGGACCAAAGTAACGTTTCTTGGTGGTACGAAAGGTTCTCAGAGATTCGAGAAGACGTAACCGAAGAAGGGCGTCCCACACGCCCGAGCTCGTCAACAAAAAAAAAAAAAAAAAAAATAGTATTGGACAATCGTCGAATTGCCGTTAGAGAAGTTGCTAAGGACCTAAACACATCGATGACCATTCTATTTTAACCAATGATTTGGGCATGAGATAGTTGGCCACAAAATTCGTACCCAAGTTGCTCAATTTCGACCAAAAACGTTATGGCATAAACGTTGTTAATGAGTTCTTTTGTGTAATTTAACTCATCCAAGTTTAAGTCACATCGGACGATGAATGGAATGGGTGAAATAATGCTCAAATGAGCCCCGGGATCCATGGAGCTTAGAGTTACCTGACAATCGCCTTTTAGGATAAGGGAAAGCCCCGGAAAAAGTCTTATCCAGGTAACTCACCCTGACCGAGATTCGAACTCGGTACCTCTTGAACGTGAGGCAGACATGCTACCATTTACGCTACCGAGGCGGGCGGGTAAGGAGTTGTTGAACTCTGTCCGCGACGACCCAAATTTGCTCCAGAAGGTCATAAAAGCCAATATTTAGAAAAGGAAAGAAAATGAATGTAAAAATCATACAGGAATGACCTCTTAAATACGAGCTATAAAATATTAGCAAAAATTTTTAGCAAAAAGATTAAATATAATAACTGAATCACTACTCAATAATGAACAACACGGATTCTGGCAAGGCAGATCCTGTACTGATTGCGTCTTAACAATAAAACAAATAATACAAAAGAGAACAGAATATATTTTAGGGAGCCATATATTATTTGTTGATCACGTAAAAGCATGTGACAAACTTATACGGCAAAAGCTATGGGATATAATGGCTGGAAACGGATATCTTCAACATTTAATTTTAATGATAAAATGAACAAATGGGCTTGTATTAACATGGATGATGGTTTTAAGACAGAAAGTATCAACCTAAGTGTAAGACAGGGCTGCCAAATGTCGCCAACTCTTTTTAATATTTATATCGACGCAGCAGTTGCCGAATGGCAAGCTCGGTTGAAAGTAGATTTTGAGTTAGGCCGTAAATCTTAAATAAAGTCCTTTTTGCAGATGATGAGGTCATTCTGGCAGATACTGATGACAGATTACAAATAGCTTTGTACCAACTCGACAAAACAATGTCAAAGTATAATTTTATCATTTCAGCAGAGAAAACGAAAGTGATGCATTTTATTGGTAAATACTCAACACGGACCAAAATGCAAAATACTAGAACAAGTTAAATATTTTAATTGCTTAGGATGTGATATTTCCTATGAATGTGACTGAGATTTAAAACTAAATATCTACAGATTTCAAAACTTATGTGGCACTATAAAACGAACATTGGAAAACAAAACAAGAAGAGATACCATATTAAAGTTTTATAAAACTATGGCAGTGCCTGTTGTATCTTATATAGCCGAGACCTGGACCTTGAACAGAACTGATAGAAGAATAATTGAAACGGCTGAAATGGAATTTTTGGGGTACGTAGCTGGCTGTAGTCTTAAAGATTACATTAAAAGTGAGACAATAAGAGAACAACTAAAATATTTACATTAAATGGCAAACTCAGGGAGTACAAACTGAAATGGTAAGATCATATCTCTCGAACGCCAGAACAAAGACTCGCCAAACAGGCCTTGCGGTATAAACCAGTTGGTATCAGAGATACTGGAAGATTGCGGAGACGCTGGTAACATCCCTTCTGAGCCGAAACACGCCTATCTGGCCTAACTTGAAGGTTGATGATGACGTGGAAATTAAAGATCAATCATCCCAATGGATTCTACCACAAGAGCTAATACCGAAAAACGTGTGCCAAATGTGGTCGAAAGTGAAGCTTTTTTACACAGTTACCTTTGATTGCAGTGGCATGGTACATCATGAGTTCTTGCCACAGGGTAAAACGGTCAATATGGAATCTTACAGAGACATTTTTAGATGTGACGTATGACAATGTTGCGCAGTGGTTTATGGTAGAGTCTAGTTTTTTAGTTGAAAGAAAACAGGTTATCATCTGTCATCTAACGCACTAGCTTTATCAGCAATTTGCTGGTGATAGCAGGGTTGCAACCCCCCCCCCCATTGATTTGCATAGCGTCACTTGCACATATCCGAGCAAGTTCACGTGCCACTTCTAAGAATACCTCTGTACCTGCAAGTTATGTAAAATTTTCGCGAAGCAATCTGTCAGAACGCCCAAACTTTTAGAAAAAAAATTGGCTTTTGCATTATGATAACGCTGCTGCTCACATATCGTTGCGTGTGCGCGAATTTTTGGCCAAAAGCAACATACTTATGATGACGCAGCCCCCGTACTCCACAGGCTTGGCCCCCGTGAATGTTTTTGTCACCAAAACTGAAGAGGGCCACGAAAGAACGACGCTACGCCACGATTGTAAAAACCTTTGGTACAAGTGTGCTGATTACTTTGAATGGGACAAAATATGCATTCATGAATAACTAAACAGTTTTAGAAAAACACACAAAATTTGGGATACTCTCCGTACAGACCTCTTAATCTTAGGAATTCCTCAAGGTATAGAAACGAGCAAAAGGACAGATGGTCTTCCTGTGTTTTGTACAAAAAGTTATGTGAAGTTTCCAATTTTGACAAAAAAAAGATAACGATCAAATAGTTCTGCTCTGAATGAACTAAGTCAAAAACAAAAAAAGTTTGTGCATAAGATTAGTAAATTCCAAGGATACGACACAGAGATCCTTAGGAATATCTATGTAAAATATGAGCTATACCATTCCTGTGAGCGTGTATGCTTTATATGTCTTCGGGGTTCACGCCAGGTAAGAAGATTTTGTGACATCGACGTTTCGGGAGCGCGCACCTCTTCCATCTTCAGGATGGTGAATGGCTTAAGGGAGCAGGACGACCCATATTATATTATATTATATTATATTATATTACCTCATCGCTGAGGTAAGTGAAGCGGAGCAATCAGCGATTGCACGAGTTTACGTGTCACTGGAAAGCTGTGCCACCTAGCAGGCGGTTTCTTTCCGGACTATTACCTTGCCAGAACTAGGTCTTTTGCTGGTACAATGATGGGGATAATGGAGAGATTGTGGTTAAGCGGTGTAATTGTTTTAGTGATGTTTTTTAGTTTTTTTTTAATGTATGTAGGTAATGGAAGAAATGGTGTTTGGATAAGTTTTGGAAGTAGCCGTGTTGTCTAGTGATTGCCTAGGATTTTCCTGGGTCTTTTATAGCATTCTCCCGGGTCTATATCGTACTCCCCGAGTCCTCAAATAACAGTGTTGAAACTGTGAGGGAGGGAGAGGATGTGTTCATAAAGTATAGGGATGGATGTGTCTCTATGTATGTCTACATCAGGAATGTATCAGCCAGCGTTAACTGATATGCGGAGGAATCGATTTTGTAGCACTTGGAGGCGATGGAGATGGGAACTTGCGGCCATGCCCCATGCTTGGCAAGCGTATACAATGGCAGGTTTGAGGACTTGCTTGAAGAGCAATAATTTGTTTGGGATGGACATGCAGGAGTTGGATGATAGAGGGGATAGAGGAGGGCCATCCTACGAGAGATCTCGTTTGACACTTCTTTGTGTGGTTTTCAGGTGAGCTTGTTGTCTAGGGTGACACTAAAGTAATTGGCCTCTGTTGTCCAGTGATCTGAGCCACCCGCAATACGTAGTTCCGGGACGTTGTCTTCTCTCCTCCTGGTGGAGTTGACGGCTTGCGACTTAGTAGGGTTGACGCTAAGTCGCCAGGTGTTGAACCAGGTAGTTAGCTGGTCCGCGTAAGTTTGTAGCCTGCGCACAGCAAACTGATGACGTTTGGAGGAGGTGGCGATGGCGGTGTCATCTGAAAACTGCAAGAGATAGCAGCTTATTTGGGATGGCAGGGTGTTAAGATAAATAAGGAAGAGGATAAGGCCAAAAACGCTGCCTTGGGGAACGCCGACATGGATGGTATGAGATTTGGAGGTTACTTCGTCTTTGGTGAGACCGAAGGTCCTGCTGTGCAGGTAGGAATTGGTTAGATGTACGAGGTAAGGAGGAATGCTATCTTGAAGCAGACGGAAGATGAGACCTTCGTGCCAGACGGATTCAAAAGCCGAGTCAGGTCTAGGAAAATAGCTACTACGAAGTGGTGGTTGTTGAAGCCGGTGATGATGTGAGCCATTAGTCATAGAGGCTCGCGATGGTGTAGATATAATGTGGCGGACCTGTCAGAAAATCAACATAAAATTTGGCTTACTGAGCGTATGTATACTCCGTAGTAGGTGTATACGGATATACCCATATATAATATATATATGGGTCATCCCCCTCTCTAAAGTCATTCAGCATCCTGAAGATGGAAGAGATGAAGGCTCCCGAAGCGTCGATATCACATCTTCTTAACTGGCTCAAAGCCCGAGAACGTCCAGAAAATATCTATGTACTTACCCAAAATACTCTTACGATGGAAATATTTATAATGTTTTATTTTATAAAAAATATCTGTTAATGATTATGACTAGAACATGGTTAAGGAATACACATATTCACAATGAAAAATTTAGGTTGGCGTGAGGCATTGTTTTGAAGTGCTCACTCACATGTTATTTTATACCCTGAAAGTTAAGGGCAGGGCCCAAAACAGCTCAAACCGAAATTTCTTCAACCAGAATGTAGCACGATCAAAATACATCACCTTCATATGCTCTAATGAGCAGGGGAGTTGGATTTTTAATATACGATCGCGAAATGCGTTCAGTGAACTATAAGATTTCGCATAAGTACCTCGGTTAGCGCTCTGTGCTCTTAACGTGTACTAAACATGTAATACATATAATAACTTCATAGACAGTAACGTGTATGCATCATATCTTTAGTATTTGAAAGTCAGACAGCGTTCCATATGTCTCCTATTTAAGTAGGATTTCTTTTTAATTAATGCTGCAACTATTTCTAACATCTTGAAACGTCTCTCTTTTCTTTACTTCTGTCCAATTATATACCAACTTTAAGAAGAAATAAAACATTTGCAAAGGAAGTAATCATCCTTGCTTGCGTATACATTTAATTTTCATACAATTGCAAGGTGATGTTTGCTCAATCTTACAGAATGATTTATGTAGAATTTCATTTGTCTTATTGTTTGCAGTAGTTTTCGACATTTTGTTCTAGTAACTGAAAAACGAGTATATAATAAATCAACTGCTTTTTCTTATAAAGCAATATTGGTTTGCGAATTCAATTATAGGTATCCTAGGAGCATACCAGAGAGAATATAGTTTTCACTATCCTACCAAAGGAAACACAATACTGGAAATAGATCCCTTGACCCGCAAAAGGCAAGTGTCATTCACTTAGATTATTGTTGACAAGGTCATTCCGCAAGTCATTAATGCGCTTCTCGCAGCAGGCTCTCTTGTATCAGAGAGCTGCGAAAGGTGCAGATCCGATAAGCCATAGTCAGTAATAAAAAAGTAATAACAATGCACAACCGTCTATTGAGACATGCAGCCTTTAACAAAAATATGACTCTGGAAGCGTATCTTTTGCTATGTCCATATTGTGTTCACGGCCGGTTTGCAATGGTGTCACAGAACGCGTCTCTTTATATTCGTCCTACTAAGTCCTTTCATAATTGAATCTCAGTTACTAAACCTGCGCTTATAGGCAACTATGTAGGAGGTAGACCTACGAAGGTTCGAATCACAGTCTTCAATTTGATTTTTTGTAGGAGAAGTACAAGAAGTGTATTACTTAAAATGTAATATAACTTACAATTGCTAAGATTTACTTCATTTTATGGCCTCTACGTTCTTAAATAAAATTGGAAGACTGCACTCTGTTTTTAAACTAACTGAAATAAATATTTTATTTCTATATTTAAAATCAAATAAAATGCATATTAACTTTTTATCGAATGTACGATGGTGAGTCAAATGAAATCCTTAAATTTGTAATAACAAATCGAAATTTCGTGCCGTTATACTGTAAGTTGGTAAGCGTGCTACAAACAGCGTGCAGAACGGCCCTTAGGTGGCAGCATAATGCAGATTTTTTTTTTTTTTTTTTTTTTTAATTTACGTCCTCCAACATTTAGTCATATCGGACGATATAATAATAATGCAGATGCACACATACTTTCGCCGTATCAGTATAAATATGGTCACCCCACTTGCGACTTGCACCAGGCATGATGAGCGTTCTGTTATTCTGTTTCTGCGTAGTGAACGTGTAAAACCTATTGGAATTCATCAACAAATGAAGGTTCAGTACGGTGATGCATGTTTGTCACAGCAGCAAGCCTACGAATGGAGTAGGTAGTTCGGAAATGGTTCAAATGAATCCAGAGTCCATAAAGCTTTAGAGCTACCAGACATTCATATCTCACTATAAGATAATATTGTCACCAGTGCGTCATACACAGATGTCCTAAAAATCATCTGTGGACTGCAATCAAATAAAAGCGAATTGGATTGCTGACAGCAGGTGTGTTTATGCAACATGACAATGCAAAACCCCACACTGCCCGTACAACAATCAGACCTGAATTTTGAATGTCTTCGTCATCCACCATATTCACCAGAACTTTCCTCTAGTGACTTCCATATGTTTTGACCACTCAAAGATTCAATAGGAGTTAGGAAGTTCCGTTCCGATGAAGAGGTACGCCACGTGGTGCATGAGTGGTTACGCGGACTAACAAAACAAAATCTTTCTATTATGTGTTTCAAATTTGCATAGTTCTGGAGTCCAGCTAATCAGATGTCATATCACACTCGCGTTGCCAGCTTGTTACCCCACTCCTTTTATATTTCCCTCTCTCTCGCACACTCATAAAACATGCAGGTCTGCTTGGCGCAGACGTCAGGGTAAGCAAAGTATATTTTACAAACTTTTAAAATAATGCAGTTGCCAAACTCAAACTTGGAAATGGCAATTTCGCAAATTATGTATACTTTAAAATACTATAACTATAATTATAGTTTATGAATTACTTGTTTTTCTAATCCAATGAAACTGCCAGTGGCTTATCCATATCGCTGTCAATGTCACCTCCGTTGAGAGACATTTGGCACTGTTACTGTCTTCATCGTCTGAGTCTTGCACATTTATGATTATAGGTTCCAAAATCTTGTCACGTGCTATTTCTTTCTTAAGATTGTCTTCTAGAAGGTGTTCTGCATGCCTAACGCAGTTTTCCAAGTCCTGTTGTGTTTTGTCAATTTCTTCGTGAACAGTTTAAACGCATTATTTCTGTTTGAAAACCTCCTTCTTGTTTGTGCCCATACCAACTCAATTGGGTTATATTGGCAGTCGTAAGGTGGGAGGCGTTTTACCTCGTGTCCCGTTTCAATTGCAAGTTGGTCCAGCTGATGCACTTTTTACGTGTTTTTAAACGGAAGTACTCTTTGCAATAACTCAATTTTAGTTTCTGATTCCGCAAAATTTTTGTGGAACGTGTACACCTTAAAAGTAATACTTTGAGCCTGACTTCGCAATACCTGTCTTTTTGGCTCGCCACTAAATTCACCGCAAGAAGCCATTGCACTAATTAACTCTTACTCTACTGCTGTGTAAAGTACAACTGAATGATATTGATCAGAACTCTCCAGAGTAAACAAACACTTCTTTTCCAGCATTAATTCATAAACATAAGCATACAGCATTCCACAGGCTAAAAGGAAATGAAGTATTTGTTCTTTCTTATTCACAGTAATTCTTTTACCCGTCATGTCAGTAGTTTAAATTTCAGCTCTGAGTTATTAAATGTATATGTACATACATACACACCAACCACTTTAAACTCTCTAGAGTAAATAGAGATCACGAACCACTCATGAACAAATATATAATGTGACCAGACACGTTCTGCCAGAGCAGCAGGAAATTTGTTTCTTCTCGCTCGCATTGGATTATTCAAAGTAATGTGAAACATTTACGTTTCAGTTGTGAGTAATTACTAATATAGGTACACGCTTACGTGCCAACCATTAATGCTATTCATATAGAGCTTACCTCGCGTTTTTTTTTTTTTTTCAATTTACGTCCTCCAAGGTTAAGTCATATCGGATGATGAATAAAATGGGTAAAATGGTGCTCAAATGAGTCCAGGGTCCATGGAGGCATACCTCGCGATTAATTTTTATAATACAGGTAATAGTGGATTATTTATTTGTATTATAAAAACTATTTAAGCTAAGAATATAGGGTTTTCATGGTTATGTTAGCTACATTACTCTCTACCTTCCTCATGGATCAGTTTTGGCAGAATCTGCAGGTTTGTCTTAGCGCGAATAGTATTTCCTACAGATTATTTAGTTTGGCGCTCCTCGCACACCACTTAGCGGGAATGCAATACAACACCGCAGGACTCCGACTGTTTTCTCATTTAGTAGTGCTCAAGGACAAACAACTTCCCAATTTAGTAAGTGCTGGATTGAGCGTGTGGGAGATTATGTTGAAAAGTGATACAGCTTTGTACCACATTTGCACAATGATATTTAAATAAATAGTTAAGGTTTTCATTTGACTCACACTCGTATAAACCTTCTGTTTCTATCACTGCCCTCATTTTGAGGGAATGTATGTTACCAAATGCCAAGTGAAATTTTCACGAGAGGATACCTCGCATTATATGCCAGTACCATTTAAAACAGATGAATGAGCCTGAGAGTTTACACAACCAATATTAAGGCAATTTTTTAATAACATTGGATTTATTTTGAAAACGGTAAGAATGTGTTATTTGCGTTGTTACAAATGAAATAAATGAAAAACATAAAAGAAAACCATATAAAATAGGAATATATAAAAGAATAAACACATACAATAAAAACACATACAATAAAAAAACATATACAAGAAAAAACATATACAAGAAAAAACATATACAAGAAAAAACATATACAAGAAAAAACATATACAAGAAAATCATATAAAAGAAAATCATATAAAAGAAAAGCATAATGCATTGCTATTAAAGTAACAATAATTAAAAAAATCCACATCAAGGATTCGAGATCATGTTGGTTCCGTTACGAGACACATGCGTTTTACCACTGGGCCACCATACATACGGCCAAGCCGCAAAGCATCTCCCTATCTAACTTTGAAATGAAGTCAGAAAGGAATTAAAGCGTATACTGTGAATGCAGTGTCATCGAATGCTTCCGATGATTTCGGAATTTGTCTTTAGTAGCTGTTCATTTTTTATCTAAGGCATTTCAAGAATTTATATCTTTTTGGTATTTTATTTCTTTGTCAATATGAATTTATCTCGAGTTTTGCCATGACTAATTGTAATATATATATATAAATGAACGTCCTCCAATTTAGGTCATACCAGACGATGAAAGAAATGGGTGAAATGGTGCTGAAATGAGCCTATAGTCAAAGAGCTCAGGTACCCGATATTCATTTTTCAGGATGAGGGAAAGCTTCAAATAATTCAACCTGATAAGGATTTGAATTCAGGATCTCTTGAAGTGAGGCCGATTGTGTTATTTGCCTCTACGTTTGGCTTTTACTATGAGTTTTATATATTAGACATATTTATTTGTACCCCTTAGCATAAATTGATAATCTTTTACTACGTATTAAAACTTTATCTGACTCTTCCAAGAACTTTTCAATATCTGAACCATATTTACGGCGCATACAAATGAATTTAAGTAACTTCATGGTCCACATTACCTTAATTTCACACATTTCATGCAATACTTATATAAATGCATTTAAAAAGGAAAACATGGTTTTAACATCAAACAAAACAATTTCCGGATAATTCGCCTCTTTGGCTTTAGACTTCCTTTAGAAGAAAGAATTTATGAGTGGCATGTTCAATTAATCTTCATTCCTGGCAGTTGCTCCTTTCATCCGACGCGTTTCAATAAATAACGATTCTTGGGAGCGAGATGGAGAAACACATTGTGAAATATTCAAACAGGGCTGTCAAGGGTTGACTTTCAGCAGACTGTGACACGCGGGGTTTAGACCTATTGTGATGCGTCTGGGAGTTCTGAACATATGAACACTGTATACGTTTGTACTCCAGGTTTATTATTCTTCAGTGCATTGGAGTCACAATAACTCAATATATATCTAGAAATTTGATCTCACTACCCATTAGAACTTCACAGATGTCCCTTATTGTGTAGAATGCATGGTGATCTTTATATCTACATAGGGGGAGCAAACCCAGAAAATTGTATTTGGGTATTGTAAAAAATAGCACGTTGTCGCAAACAAACCTATCGATTTCAAGAGGGTTGTAATGATGATGTGCGAGCTTAAGGGTGTACAACTACGCTGTCATTAGCGTCCTTTAAAGCTAATCATGGTAAATAGTGCAGCGATTATTATATGGCGAGCAAAGAGTCCCAATTTGGCGACAGTTTGATACAATTTTGTTTAGCTCAGGGTAAACAAATGAGGTTTCTCCCAGGGTATGCGTGGATATGTATGAGAAGGATAGTTTTAATGACATTGGAATACCCGTTTCAAACTGGTTTATTGACTGCTTCTTTTTATCAGAACATCGAACTAGAAGTTGCCGACCACGGGATACCAATATATCACTGTTCAGAGAGACTGAAGGTGGAATGCTTATTACTCCATAAACTTAATTCATTCTTTACGTACATACGAACCGAAAATATATTCGCTCATCACTTCTGGTCTCCCCTCGACCAAGACAGAAGAAGAGGACTTTCTTAATGGCTTGCCAGCCACGAACTGAAAGTCCCTACTGGTCACATCTGCGCGTGGGTGTGTTTGACTTTCACTTTCTTGAAGCCCATTATTCAACCAAAGAGTCCCTTTGTGACTATTTTGTCATACCATTATGAAGGGTCCGAAGAATGCCCTACTCACAAAGACAAGTGCTATCCATTCAGGATTCTTACCAAGAAACCCCTTTTTCTCCCGTGTCTTTTACAACTCAACCAACTCCGTTTCTATTCAACCCAACTGCACCTGCACGCTTTTGACACAAATATACATTACTTTGAAACCCATTAATATTCTTTATACATCGCATCCAAAATACAGCTATGCCAAAATCAAACATATTTTGACGCAGCCCCTGTCAGCTAGGAACACTGAGACTACATATAACTTGATAACAGAAGGGCATTAACATAAACAAACGAATAAATGTAAATAAATGACATATACCGGAGAATATATAGATATAACTTGAGCTATATTCGAAATACGGGCACAGTGGTGATACCAACCTGCGGGGGTCAGTAAACTCCCTTTGCAATGCCTCTATTGTCTGTTTTGCCCTAAAGGAAAACTTGGTGTCACCCAATTGCAAACTAACCCATTGTCAAAATCCCATGCGTGCTTCTAACAACAGGCTTCAAGATTTTGACCAACGCAAAGAACGCATACTTCCGCATAAATTTTGGCATGCGGACCGTTAGAGAAAGCATCTCTGATATTAGGACTGAAACTGGAAGTTCTGAACACTGATCGTAACTGCGGATAGGTACCAGCCAATGGAAAATTAATATTTGTTCACGTGATTTTTGAAACTCAAAAAAGAACCCTATAGTGGGGGTAGTTCAAAGTGATGGCTGAAAATAGGTTTTTCTTGTAAGAGCGCTTCGGTTCTGTGATCAACGTGAGACGGAGGCGTATTCGGCGCCGCCTAACAAGTACACTTTCGCGCCATGTACCGAGACAAAGTGCAGTATTGTGCAGCCGCTCCAATGAGAGTGAGCGCAAAGATTAATATATAGGGAAGAAGTTAAATATATCTGGCTCGATTACGCAGCGCTATTGCCTCTCCGCTTCACATCACAATATTGATAGTGACGCTAAAAGCAGCAACCACGCGGATGGCGACTTTACGGTGGCGAGCAAAGAATTCTAAGGACAACAATAAACTTCTGACTACCAGATTCAAGGTGTCATCTTCATTCAGCCCACAACCATTCAGGACGTATCCACTAATTGAAGTACAGATGAGAGTCCTCACGCGGGAGCTACAAGTCACCTCGAACCGGTCACAGATCTCCCTATCCTAAACCTTCGCACGCCATAAGCCGTAATTGTGAGACGTTGAGCACAAGGGAGAGCTAGAGGTTGATCGCGACGGGCCGGACCGCCTCAATGTAAAATGCGAATAAGGTTAGAAGACAAAAGAACAATAGTAAATTTTCTACGTAACCATTTCAAACAATTTAAAAACATTTTGCACCGCGTTGTCATCTTCTGACAGGGTGACCGGTAGCTGCTGAGACACAAATGATTGGTAGATAAAGGGATTTTAGGAGGGATACCCATGTAATGCTTCATGTAGGGCATATTATTAAAATTGCAACAAATAGGGCACTAAGTATGAACAACCTCTCTATTCCTGAAAGCAAGTCATTTTCATACAGAGGAAGATTACACGGTGACCTATGAAACTCACATTTTGGAGAACTTGGAATCAATTTCCATTAACTGCCGAATCTGATTTTGAATTTTTATTGTTGTCAATGCTGGAGCAATTACCCAATCCTTTTTATTAATTTCTTCTCACTCCATTTCATTGTCATTTTTCACGTGTACTTCTGGTTTCGTGCTGTATTGAGATATCGAGAAAATGGTACGGATGGTTGCTATAAAGAAAGGTTTTTTACATAAATAGTAGATCTGGTAGCCACAGTTGATCCCATACGGTTACCCCTCTATTGTACTCCTTATACATTCAAACTCTTAATAGGTTTTCATCATTTTTCCAGTGCATCTTATCATTCAAGTTGCCCCTTGCAGTGCAAACGTCTACCCATTATACTGAAAACTACAAAAACATTTGAAGCTAGTGATGAATGCTTATTATCACTGGAAGTACTTAGAGGAGCATACATACACGTCATTTTCATTAAGTAGAGTAAAATGCAAAAATCATATGATAACACTGGGCGACAATGAAAATGTTTCGGGCTTTAAAATAGTGAATTTACCTGTATTTTCAATTGCTGAATTAACAAATCACCATAAAATGGTATATTAGCACTTGTTTTGAAGTAAAAGTTACATTTCATTTTTTAAAGTGAAGATTTTAAATTTGAGGGAATATTTCGGGAGTTGGCACACCTTTCAAGTAACAAAACACAATCAGAGAGAAATTTTGGAAACTAACGGATACAACAATTAAGGAAGGCATTTATGTCGGACCATAAATAAGAGAACTTGTAAAGGATCCTGCATTTGACAAATTTTGGAGGGGAAATAAAGGGAAGCTTGGGAAACCTACAAGACTGTTTGTTGCTCATGGATTTTTAGGCAACAAAGGAGATGACACCTACAAGTACTTTGTGACAGTGCTCCTGCAAAAATACCGTAACGTTGGGTGCCACATGTCCCTTAAGATCCATTGTGATCAACATGGGCAGAATTGCATCAGGACATTTCTGTTAGGAGCAAAGATATCAGTACCATTGGAATGAAGTAATGCTTGGGGATTACTTTTGGTCTTTGTATAGGGATTCTGCGGAACTCCATCACAAGAGACCACCACATGGTTCTCTTCAGACACGACTATCTTCGAAATATTTTTCCAGCAATTTAGATCTCTTAGCACGTAATAACCAGTTTAAGAAATCAAATGGACTTTCATTGTTGTTAGCATGTATGTAATTAAAATGTATCCTTTCCTCTCAATCCGTTAATATGTAATACTTCCACCTTGTGTATATCATAGAAACGAGAGCTAATAAAAAATTTTGATTGTCACATTTGTTTTTCTCAACGCAAAATTAGTAGTTATTGCCTCATGAAGTGCTCGAAACATTCAAAATTTATTTTTTGTTGACCAGTGCAATATTGAAAACTGTGGACACAAAGCTCAAATTTGTTTCCAAAAGTTTGTGAACTGCACAATAAGAGCATTTTCCCTGGTGTAATTACAAGCTTTATCTTTCTGAAAAGCATTCTGAGCTGCAAGGAATAGAAGGTTAGAATGAATGTACACGCTACTCAAGTAACAGAACCCATGTTAAAAGCTGAAGGACAGAATTATAAAATCATCTTTGAAGATACCTTCACTTAGCGATTCGCATCCTGTCTCAGACTTATACTGGACCACAAAGGCGCCTAAAGGGAACATAATGGTAGCAGTTTAGAAGATCTCTAGAACCAAAGGGAACACCAGTACTACCACTAAATTTCAAAATAGTAATGTTTTTCTGGCTCATAAGACTTTTAAATAGTCTAAGACATATGAAGGTTTCAGACGCTCATTTGTAAAGAATCCGAATAATTCAAATCGAATTCTTTGCCTGCTAGCAGACACACCTTGGTATATCATTAGCGAAGTTCTGCATAGATACTCCAAAGTGGATTTCAATTTTTAATACTATTAAACGGGATGCTGATTTTAACATTCAGACGTACAACTTAGTGCCTTGGTTCTCTCTTACTCTAAACTACGTAATTATTTGGTTTGCGATTTTCGCCTCCTTATAGGTTACAGGAGCGGTATAGGTTTATGCTGTGTGCCACCTGTAGTAAAAGCGGGCTTTAGCACTACACATTTGATTTTCAAGTTTATGTTTAAGAAAGTCCTATATGGTACTGTGACCTATGACGTTCTTTATCAACAAACAAGGGACATCAACCTCCACGAAGGTTAGGAAGGGTTTGGGATAAACTGATCCGTGATGATGTATAACATGCTCTTTGCCTTCCGTAGGAGGAAGAAACTTATTACTTGATAAAAGTGTAATACTTGAAAATTTAAACCAATACTAAAAATGTATCGGATATGGTTAATTAAAATCATTTAATTTTCCCACAGTCTACCCACCAGTAAAAGGCAAGATGGACCTGAAGGAGAGTGGGCTTGAACGAATTAACTGCTCTGTTAGTGGATCGGTTTACTACATATGAGAGTGTATATGAGTCACCCGTGGTGCCAGATCTCGTTTTAGTAAATGCCGTGATAAACGTTAGGCATGGGTGAGTTATGTAACAACGCTATTTTAGATAAACGATGTGACGGATACTTCATTTTTTTTTCAAATATTTGCGAATTTGTTCTGGATTGTTCTGGAAAAGGTGATTTGTATAAAATAGGATGTGAAACTGGGTAGGTCACAGAATGACACAACTTACGTAGTAGTGTTCCTATTTGTTATTAAAATAAAGTAATTACGTAATGTTGTAACGTGGA